>CM063107.1:4907010-5254121 GCA_031841125.1 Acanthococcus lagerstroemiae
TTTCCCCACATATATGACAAAGAAGGGTTCCTTCATACAATGCTTTCTTTTCAGCATCTGATATGTTCATGGGTTTGATTACTTTATATTTATCCGCAATTTCCTTAGCATCAGCCTCCAAGCTTGACCAGAAGTGCTTCACTGCATTGGGACCTCTATATAAAACTGGCTTGTACACTGTTTTATCAGCTGGGTTTCTAGAAACTATGTAATAGCAATACGATGTTGTGAGGTGTCTCTGCTTCTTTACAGTAAAGGAGGAATCGGTAGAGGGGGTGGGGCCAGCAATCGGGACTAAAGCACTCTCCAGATCCGCATAAACTATATATGGAACCAGTTGCTTATACTTATAGTTTTTAAACTGCAACAGCGCATTTTTCTCAGTTGGCATAATCGCTCTTGCAGGATGATATTTGATGCAGTTCTCTTCGTGCTCTTCCAATGTCTTCTCTGAATAGAAATGCTGGAGACAACGGCGACAAATATGCATTTTATGTTCACGTGATCCCTTCTGCTTTGAAACTAACCGACTGAGATCTTTGATATAACAATAATGTAAATTTTTCTCAGAGTGAAGATAAAGGAGATCCCAATGCATATCTTTCACAAAACGATCACTTATTCTCAGGGGGTAAACAGAATTTTCTTCATCTAATCCATACACATTCACAGATGCATTATTATTACGTTCAAAAATCGCAATTTCACTGAGAGGTGTTGGATAACTTAATCCTGAAAAGTTAAATTTATCTAACAGACCTTTATACATGCTCACTCGATAAATATTGGGTGTGTTTTCAATTAGTTTAGCACAGATCGAATACATAAAACATTTCTGATCATTATTCTGGACATTTATTACAGCATGTTTTCTTCTAAGTTTATCGGGTAGAGGAATATAAGAGCCAGCGATGAGAGGAGAGAACTTTGTTATATGAAGCTCCATATCTGAAACTTTTTCAAAACTCCAGTTTGATCCAATGTGCTCGAGCTCCCCCATACGTGTCTCCATTCGGGTTACTAGCTTTTCATACCATTCATCTATGTTAGTTCCAACCAATATTTCACTATTTCGTGATCTTAGCCCGTTATTATCTCGCAAGTCCTCACCACCATTAGCCGCAGGTTTCACAATTATGATATTTAGAACAATATTTACTTTAATTGAGCAGTGCAGGTCTAAAGCTTGCTCAATTCTGTTGTAGACGCCTTGCTTAAAATGTGTCAGGAAACTTTTGATGTCTCTAAGGACAACTGGCTGGTAGAGATCATCTATATTAGAACTAAATAAGACATCAATTATTCTCCTATCTTGCGATTCATTAATAATAAAACCATTGATGGGGTCGGATTCCAAATCACTTCTTCTTAATGCCTCCTTATGGGCCGTTGAAAAAGTATGGTGAAACCAAAAGGGTCGGGGGTAGATGCTTCCACAAGTTTCACAGAGAGCCGCTTCAAATTCCCTTTTTCTTTGCCTGTCTACCTCCTGTTCTTGCCGCTCACTTACCAACGATGCAGGTAGTAATACTGCTCCCGACTTGGATTTACTCGCCGATGATGATGATGATGATGATGATGATGTAGGTGGTAGTGATGCTCCTAGGTTGAACTCACTCACGGGTGATGTAGGTGGCAGTGCTGCTCCAAAGTTGGTCTTACTCGCTGATGATGATGCAGGTGACAGTGCTGCTTCCAGGTTGGAGTCACTCATAGATGTTGCTGTAGGGAGCGGTGCTGCTCCAGGGTTGTGGGCTCCATCATTCTCCCTCATGTAGTGTTGCAACAGCAATTTCTTCATTTTTTACAATACAATACTTCACCGAACAATACTTCACCGAACAATATTTCACAACACAATACTTCACTATACTAGTCGCAATGTAAAGAGCAACAAAGTGTAGAAGAAACATGCAAAATAGCAGAGTTCAAACTAGTGAGGAGTAAAGGTCTGCTATCCTTTTTTATAACCAGATTCTCGCCACTCACTCTTCAAAGTGGGATAAAAGTGGGGGGCATCAAACTACAAAGGAAAGCCAATAGTCTGGGCTGAAAATTTCAGACAATAGCTAGAGGTAGGGAAGGGAAGTCAATCAGTACTGAGTGAGCTGTATAAAACTGGTTTGATAAGTCTCCTACCACAACCAACACCATCCCTACTTTATAGAAATTCCTGAAATGTTTATAGCTAGTTAGCCGAGTTTGTTAAAGTCTCATTATTATTGGAAGTAAAAGGAAACCATTAGTCTGCACAAAAATTTCAAACAATGACTTGTCAATCAAGTTGGTGCTAGAGGGGAGAACAATAGAAAGACATTAGTCTGGCATGAAAATTTCAGACAATAACCTGTCAATCAAAGTGGCGACAAAAATGGAAACAATGGAAAGTCATTAGTCTGGTTTAAAATTTCAAACAATGACTTGTCAATCAAGCTGGCGCCAGAGGGGAGAACAATAGAAAGACATTAGTCTGGTGTGGAAATTTCAGACAATAACCTTTCAATCAAGCCAGCAGCAGGTATGAGAACCAGTTTAGACTTGCATTTAGGTCTGCAGAAAGGTATCAGAATAAGTTTTTTGCACTACTCTTCTGGGAGGGTCAGGTAGTTGAGTGGTTAGAGTGCATGCATTTCATTCCAAAGGTTGAGAGTTCGAAACCCAACACGGCTGAATTAGAAAAAAAAAAAAAAAAAAAAAATCTAGAGAGAAGGAGGTGAAAAAACGGAGACTTCTATGAGTGCTTGATGAAACTAAACACAATGTTGTATCATGGGACTTCATATAGATGGCGTTTGGATTGATGGAGGTGACAGGTTCAAACAAGGGTGAGGTTAAGAAAATCTCAGAAAGGTCAATGAACCACAGTTCAATGCAGGTTCAAACAAGGGTGAGGTTAAGAACCCCTGTTAGAGTGAGGTTAAGAACCCCTAATCGAGTGAGGTTAAGAGCGCCTATTAGAGTAAGGTTAAGAACCTCAGAAAGGACAATAAACCACAGTTCAATGACCTCCATCAAAATGACCATGCCGATTCTGGATCAAAAGTTCAATGACCTCCGCAAAAGACCATGCCGATTCTAGCACAGCCATAAGGTCATTGACCTCTTGTTCAAGGTCAATGACCCCGGTTCAAGGTCAATGACCTTATGACTGTGCTAGAACCGGCATTTTCCTACTACTTCCGAACTACCATATAATTTCAAAAACGCGGCTTCTCCATGATTCGAAATGGAATTATGTCATCGAATGCGCCACTTTCGAGCATCTTGAATATTTTTATTTTACTTTTCTGGTAAATCGATGATGTGGTATCGCATCCGGTAAATGCGTGCACGAACAATATACCTTCCTTGAGTTTTTCCGATTTTACTTTTGCCGACGAGAATAAAAAGGCATTGTTTTTCTTACCGGGTTTGTAAAAATATATATTAAAGTTTATTGGCGTTAAGGCAACTATCAAAACCCATAGATCAATATCTTCTCCAATGATCACAGCGTCTGGATCACCCTGTAATGCTTCATTCACGATCATCACATCGGCATCATCAGGTGCTTGTTTAGCTTCGTAGCCGGCATTTTGGAGTTTTCGGATAAGTAGTCCAATAAACTGGTCTTCATTAAACGAATTGGCTAAAAATTGGTCCTGGGCAACTGTAACAACTACAGTCTCTTCATCAATAACAATGTCCGGTGAGAAGCTTTTATACCGTCACTTTCTTTCGGCATTTTTTGTATTCGATTGGCTCTCTCGATAGCCATCGAATATAACGGTAGCATTTGCACCGAAATGACGACGTATGTAATTTATGTAGCTGTCGCAGATAATGTTGAAAAACGACCGCCTCCCATTGATGAAGAAGCTGGGCCGTTATCAACAAAACGACCGCGAAATATTTAATTTATCTACTTGAATAAAAAAAATATCGCGAAATATTCAATTTATCAACTTGAATAAAAAAATAATCACAAAAACGTATGTTGCACTCATTTCTCCGAAATCCGTGTCTTGGAAAAAATTTACCGAAATTGTTGCTCGAGAATTGCAGCGTTATTACGTTTTAGCGCACTTCACGAAAAAGGGCTATTTTGCGAAGGCGTTTAGCGGGGTAAGGGAAAGGCTAATCGAAAAAATGTATAGAATATTTTTTGTAGGAAATTTAGTGCAGATTAATTTTGTATATAACTATTTTTACTGTAAATGCCTTTTTTTGCGAGATAAATGAGAAAACCAAGTTTTTGGGAGGTTTTACCTCCCGGGGGGGCTACGCTCACCTCGGATTTTAGGGGACTTTTAGTATGTTGGTCAGAATAGTATTCCTGACCACTATACCAAAAATCGCTTTGATGGGAATTTTTCCCGTACGTTGTCATTATATGATCCAATTTGACTGGACTGTTTAGTCCTACATCTTTTGAAGTCCACTTCTCCGAAATTCTGCCTACTGTTCACATGTTTATAATACTTTGACTAATGATCTGTCTTCTTCGTCCTTCTTCATTGTTTTCCATTTATTCCTGACTTTTTCTATAATATTAATGGTTCCGCAGATTCCGAGTATCGCATAGCATTTATCATTTGTTAAGAGGTTTATTATAGTTTTCCAGTTTTTGGTGTTACCTGGGAGCGTGGGTTAGGTCCTAGAACAATATGCGCACTCGCGATTCTTGTTTCTTTGTTGAGTCTGGCTGTTTTGTATCCTAAGTCGCGTTTGTCGACTGCCTATTCTTCTTTTGAAGAACCAGTCCAGCGATTGTTTTGCACGAGCAGGAGCGATTTCACTTTGCGCAAATCCCCGTAAAAAAGGAACCACTTTGCGCAAAATTCAAGAACTATTTTGCGCAAAAGAAAATAAGTATCAGAGAAAAATGAAACAACAATTTTAGGCAAACGAAATTACTGACGTAGGTAAATTTCCTTTCTCACTTCGAGCAGGCTTAGGACTGTCTGAGAAATCAGGCATGATAAAAAATGTACACATAGCGTATATTATGTAATGCGGAATTACACTAATTTTGTAGTTCGGTATTTATGCCATACTGTCTTACTGGTGTAGGCGATCAGTGTCACCTCGTCTATATTTTTTGTAAGTATTATCGGTGAGAAAACTAATTTTTTGGGCAGTTGTAGCGGCTGTAGAGTTTCATTCACATATAGGTAAATCGATGTTATTTTAAGATCCGTTTCCGCCTGTATCGCTAATAAACTCGAAATAACTAAATGGATATTCGAGTGGGCATTATAAAACTTTCTGCTGCGTTATTGGTGCCCGATTCTACCATGGGTGGTGCTGCCCGCATATGAGGTGAAAATTGAGCATTTATTTGCATCTACGTAATTTTCAATCTCGAACACGTACACACCATACGTAAGAAAAATAGGAAGAAGTTCTTGCGCAACTAGCGTGGCTCTTTTGAAAGTCAGAGGTCGGAGAAAGGAATATTTGGTCAGGTGCTCCTTGTAGTGAAGGATCCACTTGTATTGTTCATCTGCTTCAGTACGGTAATCGATTAAATCGACCTGCCCACGATCATTCAATTGATCAGCTGTTATAGGCCTCGCAACCACTCCACGAACACATTTTTTCTTGGCCTTCTCTGCACAGCAAACACAGTCAGCTAATACCTTCCAAACTGCTGCCATTGGAATGTTAGAGTAGGTTTCTTGGATCTTTTTATGAGCTTTCTTCTCTCCCTTGTGTTCAATTGCATTGTGTACATCTTTGATGATACACTTGTAAAGGACTCCGTCGTTGCCATCACTTTTCCATCTTTCCATCTTCGTGGTCGGCGGACGCCAACAAATTCTACCAGTTCAAATTTTTTAAGAGTATGGTAATACTTTCGATCTTGGAGGTCTAGTTGGCCAAGTGGAGGTCTGGTTGGCCGAGTGGATAGCGCGTTAGTCTCAAAATCCGGGAGTCCCGGGTTCGAACCCACGTAGCAACTCGCCAGAATTTTCGGCCTAGGCCGGTTTTTCGGACAGAAGGGAAGAGGGTTAAGACAGCCCTAACAGCCTCCCCGACGTCTCTCAGATAATGCTCGAAAGGGCGGATTCCAGGACTCGGGTGGAGAGCAAATTAGAAAAAGAAATACTTCAGATCTTTCGTATCTGTCCAATTGCCGCTCAAAATACTTCTTACATCTGACTGCCTCTCCTGTGTCCAGCATCCACTTACTTCCGTCATGATAGTGGTAGTCACCGTAGTAGTAAAACATAAAAACTCCAAGTAATAAACTGTTCGAAAATTTGAAAATAATGATAATAACTAAATCACTATCAGCACACTTCACTACACTCTTATATGACTGACAAGAAGCGAAAGAAGATACCACCATATGAAACATGAATTCAGTCATGATAATTTTTCTCCATATTCTACAGGTTTCAACAGAAACCCATTCGGTTCGTTTCTTGTTGCTTGCTAAATGCGTGCATTTGGCAGAAAATTTGAGATGGCATGGAGCCGGCAGAGTGGGTGCAGAGTGCGCGCTTTCGGCAAAATGTTTGCTTACTGCGCGCATTTGTCAATTGCGCGAATTGAGCGTAACGTATCTATATAATATTGTCATGGTAGGTTGCCTAATTACCAGGTGGAAGGGAGGTCGTTGCGAAAGGGACATCCTGTATATTATGTACAAATATACTGCGAGTCCATTGAGTCTCTCCTGTGGCGCTTCTGAAGTATGTTTTCGAACGCCGTAATGTTGAAAAAGAACGCTCATTCGTGCTTGTTGTTACAGGCAAAGTTATTAAAACTTTCAATAGTTTGTAAACGCCCGGGAATATTTCTCCGTTGCAAAATTCAATGTATGTAAGTGGATTGCGCTTGATTTCTCTACCACTACTACGAGCTAGAATCTGTCTGACGTGTCTGTACCAAAGAGATACTTCTTCTACTGCAATTTCTAGAGGACAATCTAGGCCATTTTTATAGAAATCGCATACATTTTCATGTCATTAATATCTTCATCTGTGCACTTCTCACTTTGGTTTAGATTCAGAAGAACAGTGAAGCTTTTCAGAATTGAGGAATGATTAATGAAGCGTTCTATGCATTCCAAAAAGGGTATGAAGATTGTTATTTTATAAAATTCTTCAGGAGTTGATGCACTGGTTGGGTGAATCCTGGATGTTGTACATCATTCTTTTTTCAGAACTGCAATTCTTCAAAAGTCTCTTGTTAAAATATTTCTTACCTGGGGGGGGGGTGTTTAACCCCAAAAACCCTTATGCTCCTACGTCACTGAATTCCAATTGGACCTGTGCTCCTAATCCCTTAGGTTCATATCACACTTGACAAATCCAATCAATAAAAACATTACTAAACATCAGTTAACTTATTCATTTTATAATGAAGATGGAGCGGAACCTGAGCTTGACTTCCTGACTCTTGGCCGAAATGTGCTCCTTCCAAGTGAGCCGACGATCGAGTTGGATTCCAAGATAACGGGCGTTAGTGGCTGTCCCGATCGGTTCATTGTCTATCATCTGAGGGATCGTAGGATGCGACCTGAGCGAGAAATCAACTTTGACAGACTTTGCACTATTGAGGCGTACTTTCCATGTTGGTTCAGGCTGAGATACGATCGAGTGCACCCTGAAGGTTGGTGGTGGCAACTGCATAATCGGAGGCAAGAGCTAGTATGGTTGTATCTTCGGCGAATGTTGCCAACGTCGTGGATCCGGCTTGCGGGATGTCAGATGTGAAAAGTAGGAAGAGCAGCGGCCCCTACACGCTGCCTTGTGGCACGCCAGCTTGGATTGGAGATAGGACAGAGGTGGCACTGTCAATGTGTATAAAGAATAGCTGGTTGTGAAGATATGATCCCAGGAGATCCATGTAGGAAGCGGGAAGATACTGGCTGACTTTAATGCAGGAGCCCCTCCAGCCACACCCGATCAAAGGCACTCTTCTTTTTTCACGTATCATCTGAAATTTTAATATTTTTATTTTCTTCATGTTTACACTGTTCCTTCCGAAGAATATGTTCAGTTGATTTTCCAAGACATTCACATTCGCAGAGGTTATGATAGTTACAATATGTTGGGTACTAAATCCGATCAAAGGCTTAGCTGACGTCCAGGAATGCGGCTGGGCAGCGTTGCTTCGCTTCCAACGCGTTTCGGACCACAGAGACCACCCTGTGCACCTGTTCCATCGTGGAGTGCTTATTCCGGAACCCAAACTGATAGTCAGGGAGTATTTTGAGATCGAGTACCACCTGAAGGAGGCGGCGGTGAAGAACTTGGAGATTACAGGAAGACGAGAGATGGGCCGGTAGGAAGCAGAGTCCTTCACTGGCTTGCCCGGCTTCAGGATAATAATAACTTTAGGAGTCATCCAGGTTGTTGGGAAGTAGCTAAGTTTCAGACATGCGTTGAAGATGTAAGTCAACATAACAATTGCCTTCCAAGGTGCTTCTTAGCATTTTGGCAGAGATGCGATCGAATCCCGCGGCCTTCCGCATATTAAGACGGTCGATCTGGGTTTTAATCTCTCTGGGTGAGACGAGCTTTAGTGGGGGTCCTTCCAAGCGAGTGACTGCTGGAAGATCAGTAGGAATGTTGTTGGGCTCGGAGATGTTGGTTTTCCGCGAACAGTTCAGCCTTATCAGGATCCCTGAGACCCACATGCCTGTAGGGCTGCGAAGCGAAAAGCTGAATCCCGGTGTGTTTTTCTTGGCCCTAGCCAGCCTTCTTCATAGTGTCAAAGGAGAGTAGGTATTCTTCGAAGGATCGAGAATGATGGGCTGCAATCAAAGCTGTGGCCCGCTTGGACAGTCGATTAAACGCAGCCTTTTCTGCAGGATCTCTGGACAGCTGCCAGCGGTACCGGGCAACTCGGCGATCAGCTAGGTAACCGATAAAAATCGGCAATAAAAGTCCCGTGTACGGCCAAGTACCAGTCCTTTCAGTACTTCACGCTAACAAAAATCCAAATTTTCAATTACTTATAGGCTTTTAGCAGAATTCTAGATGATATATAAATTTCTAATGCGATTGTAATGTTTCTGTTGCAGATAAGCTCCTGCTAAAATGTTGACTGACACTGAAGATGCCATGAATCTTAAGGCTCATCTCGACGGGGGCCCACTCTTAGAGATGTTTGTGGGCACTAGCGATCCAGCTGCAGAGCCAGCCACTAGCGAGCCAGCCACTAGCCAGCCAGCCACTAGCGAGCCAGTCGCCGAGTGGGAGCCAGCCGCTGAGATGGAGCCTGAGACACTTCCTGTTTACTTCTGCAAATTCCGACGGTGTTCTTATATGACTCCTCTGAAGAACCTCTTGGGGGTTCATTATCGGTGGCATCGCAACACTCAGTCACAGGAAAAGTGCCCCAAATGCACGCAGGTAGTTCACTATGGCACCTCAAAGAGCACTTGAGGAATATGCACCTATAATTTTTTTGTAACATAGTATGTAGTATGTAAATTTCTGTTAGATAAAATGTTTCATAATATGTAAATTCTGTGTATTTTTATAGTATGTAAAGTTTTTTTTTATAAAAAATTGAAAGAAATTTTCTCCAAGTTCTCGTTTCGTACTCATCAACCAGCCTCTGCTGAGCCGGCAACTCAGCAACTAGCGAGTCGGCTGTCGAGAAGTCTGCAACTGCCGAGATGTCTGCGGACACCGCTGAACCAGTAACTAGCGCGAGCCATCGGCCCACCGCTCAGCCAGCAACTAGCGAGCCAGTCGCCGAGTGGGAGCCAGCCGCTGAGAGATGTCTACCGGCACCGCTGAGATGGAGCTTGAGACATGTTTACGTCTGCAAATTCCAGCGATGTTGAATGACTCCTCAGAAGGAACCTTCTGGGCGCTCATTATCGCTGGCATCGGAACAATCAGTGACATGCATGCAAGTAGTAAAAAACTTACTATATGCATCGATAATTTTTTTGTAACATACTCGTTTCGTACTCGGCGATTCCGACCACATACGCGAAAACTTTTTTTTTTCCAAATCTTAGAATCGAATGCGCATATCTATTTTAGTCAATGTCGCAAGAATGCACAGCACTTGACAAATCGTTTCAAATTGGCTGAAGTGAAATGTCACAAATTTTGTGGGTCGAAACGTTGTTTCTGAAATTCTTTATTATTTGTTTAAATATAATTCATGACTTGTAATCCGTTTTTTTCACAGAAATATGCCACGAAACTATTAGCGTAAAACCAACAAAGCAAATGTGGATACTGAAAAAGTACATTTAATAGCGGAGGTGATTGAAGCGATGCTAGTTCTGATGAATAATATGTTTGGACTAAATGAAATGCTTATTTTTCATCTCTATATCAAACCTTTACTACCAATAAAGGTTATTTCAGTTTTTCAACTTTTTCCTATTAAAAAAAACCGTGACATTTCACCCCAGGCTGGGTCGAAATGTCATAGAAAATCTGTTTTCACAAAAAAAAAATATTTACACATCCCGATCGGCAAGTACCGACACTATTTCGACAGTGTCGAATTCTGCTCATTTCGACCGTCGAATTGTCGAACACTGACCAATCAGAAAGCAGCTTGACTGCACCGCCGGTTGCATTTCTTCGACAGACGTGTCGACATTTCGACAGACATACCGACATTTCGACAAACATACCGATATTTCGATAGATCGACATTTCGACAGACATACCGATATTTCGACAGACCGACATTTCGACAGACATACCGATATTTCGATAGACCGACATTTCGACAGACATACCGATATTTCGATAGACCTACATTTTGACAGACTGACAATTCGACGGGTATGCCGACATTTTTTGACAGGCAGTCCGACAATTTGATAATTGCATTCCCCATCGTTTTCAATTATTTTCAGTACTACACCAGCTCCAGAGGCGCAAGTGAGGGTGTTTAGCCCTCTCCCCATCTCGTAAAAGTCCTTCCAGTCTTCTGAAAATTCCCCTAAAACTCACAAAAAAAGATGTGGTAAAGTACTAAATTTTTTTTATGCTTCTCATTTTGAATTTTGCTGGGGGCTTCAGCCCTCCCCCAGCTCCGACAAGCTACTTGTGCTTATGAATAACTTAAACATGATTCAATCTGCTGAGAAGCGTCTCCTTTAAAATTGCTTACTCTAATACATACAAAATGAAAAATAAGTAAGAGTTCTTTCGATCAATGTATATTAAAAATAATACAAATATCCAGAAAATAACAAATATGAAATTTTAGACATTTTCAGTATACTAGAGCCCCAATACGGATTGCGGCAACTGCGGGGCTGAACTTTCGCGTATCCCCCTACTCGTCTCCATCGGGCGCCACCCCCTCAAATGGAAAAACTCCCACAGGCAAGTCGCGCGTTTATAAAGGTAAGCCGAAAACCAAATCAAACATTTTTGCATGTACCTAATACCCAAGGTTTAGCCGGTAGTGATCGTATCTTTGAATTTGAAAGAAATATAAAAAAATTACAGTTTGACATCATCGGACTTTCGGAAACACGGATCCTGGGGGGAAAATTTCTGAAAAAGAAGAACGGTCACTACTTCTTTTACTCCGGTCATACCAAGGGTTCAGAGGAACTGGTTTCTATGTACTAAATAAAAATTGGGTTAAAAAAATTACTCAAATCAAAGGTATCTCAGATAGGATAAGTTTGCTAAAATTAAATATCGGGAAAAAAAAAAAAAAAATCTTTTGATAATTCAAATCTACGCCCCCACAGGCAGATATAAAAGAAACTGAGTACTTTTATGAAGTGCTACAAAATACTTACTTTTGACGCGGAGAAGGAATACTACAATGTAATTATGGGAGACTTCAATACCAAGCTAGGCAAACAAGTAGACCCCGAATGTTATAGTACTATTGGTAAATTTTGTACAGGAGAAACTCTAAACAGAAATGGTCAATGTACGTTGAACTTTACAGAAAATCATTCATTGAAAGTAGCTAACTCCTTCTTCGAGAAGAGAAAAAATAAGAAATGGACATGGCTAGCACTACACGGCACTACCAGAAACGAAATTGATAGTAAGCGACTTGAAAATAGTATCAGACGTGTCTAGATGTGACCAGTTTGAATTTCCCTCAGGCCAAAGGCTATTACGAATGAAAATTGGGATACCAAGAAGAACAAAAATCAAGAACTATATTAAAACAAATAAACCTAGTAAAAGCGTGATTCTCAATGGGAAAGTTGAGGAAGCACAAAGGTATCTGGGAAGGGAGCTGCAAAAGGTTAACTGGAATGATTCCTGTTCGATGCAGGTCTTATATGACAAAATTGAAAAAACAGTTAAAATGGTTTTTGGAAAATTTAGCAAAAAAAAAGTTGAAGGCTCCATAACAAACAAAATATCAGAAAAAACAAAATCATATCATTATGCGATAGAAGAAATTTGTTGGCTACAAAATTAAACAAAGATTTAAAGGAAAAGACAGAATTAACTCAACTGAGGAAAACTGTTAAAAAGGCAATTAAAAAGGATATTCACACACACGATATAAACACAATGTACGAAGTTATAAAACAATCAGGTTTAGTGAAGAAAGCGAAACGCGAAGTTTTTCAGGACCAAGCTATCATCCCAAAAATTAAAAACATAGAAGCTAAATTTGTTTTTGACAGGGAAAAGATTCTATACGGAACTATATAGCAAAGACCAAAAAGAACAAGTAGTAGATATTCTCATGGAAATGAATAATAAAGAAATAGTACCACATTTCTAGAAAATGAAATCTTGTCCATCTTGAGGAAATTAAATCCTACTAAAGCAATGGGTCCAGATAAGATGGGTGATTTTAGAAAAAGAAACAACTCCATCCCAATGGAGCTTTCCCGAAATAATTTTATTTTTCAAAAAAGGGGATACAAACGATATAAACAATTATAGACACATAAGTCTAACTTCAAATATTGGAAAGATTTTTGGCAAACTAGGTACTGAAAACCTGAATAAACACACAACTAGACGAATGTCAAGGTCCGGAACAGACTGGCTTTTGTAAAAATCGATCAACCACTGACCAGTTATTTATAACTGGGTAGTTAATAGAAAAACTAGGGAATATAACCAACCATACCTGCTATTTATAGATTTTCAAAAAGATTTTGATTCTATTTATCTATCCGCATTCCACACTCTGGGGAGCCCTAATTCGACAAGGGAGAAAGTGATCAAAATTATAAAAGGAATGTACAAGAATAACAGCGGGAGAGTGCGGCTGGACAAAACAGGGAAAACGTTTAAAATTGAAAGGGGAGTTAGACAGGGAGACCCCTCTCCCCCGAATCTTTTCAATAGCTTGTCAGAGGATATTTTTCAAAATTTGAATTGGGAACAAAAAGGAATAAAAATAAACGGTGAATGGCTCAGCAATTTGAGAATTGCTGATGATGTGGCTTTAATTTCTCAGGACGCAAGAGAGATGCAAACTATGGTAACCGAACTAACCCTACAATGTGGCAAAGAGGGATTAACTATAAATACGAATAAAACGGTATTATTATTATCCAACACAAAATTCAGTCAAGACATAGTGATTGACGGCAACAAAATTAGAATCGAAGAATAGCACAACATACCTGGGACAAATTATCTCTTTTAAAAACAAGTCAGAAAAAGAAATTGTAAAAAAAAGAACGCAAGCATGGAAAAGCTTTTGGGCATTGAAAAATGTTTTCAAAAATAAAATGCCACTGGAAATGAAGAAGAAAATTTGGTTGGAAGTTATGCACTTTACCAGTACTACTGTATGGATCTCAAACTTGGACCACAACCGAAAATCAAAATAAAAAATTAAGCAGTACTCTCAATTGGCAATGGAGAGGGCGATGATTGGAGTAAAAAGAGGGGCCGGCTAACTAATAAATTGGTAAGGGCAAAATCAATGGTTTGGGACTGTACATATGTAATGAAAAAAACTGAAATTTGACTATGCTGGACATGTTGCCAGGGAGGAAGGTAAAAGATTGGAAAGAAAAGTTCTGGATTGGATACCCAGTGATGGAAAAAGAAAGGTAGGGAGACCTGCCACCCGCTGAGTCGATGAAATTAGGCAACATGCCGGAGTTGCCTGGTGGAGGGACGGGAGGGGCAGGGACCGGTGGAAACGAGTAGGGAAGGCCTATGCCCGAAGATGGGCGTATTAAATTTGTAACAAATACGCAAAATTCGGTTGTATGTCAATGGCTGTAAAATAATAAAATAAACAAAAAGTTGAGGAAAATTTCAAGTCTTATAATGATGCCAAAGTAGTCAGTTGACAATCATGATTTCCAAGTCTATCGGTAGCGTCGATGGCCACGTGAGCAATATTACCTGTAAAAATAAATAAATATCAGCTGGAGAAGACAAAGTAATCTTAATGAAATTATTAGATTCTACCCTATTCTGACGCAGGCCCATTCGGGGCGTTTCCGGGATAGGGAGTGCTGTGTCCCGGGGCCAATTTGGCATGCGTGCATCGCCATACGTCATATGGGTACAGCTGTCAGAAGAAAACGATGGGTTAAATATAATCTTAGATATACAGTTCTCGGTCCGACCAATTAGGGGAGAAGTATTAAAGGTCTCAGGCTACCGCCAGTTTTTTAAAGGAGAATTTCCCCGAAATTACCCGTCATCACATCGAGAACTCACTTAAGCCTCTCCTGCACGGATCTTCTCCTCAACCACAGGTTCACTCCTCCCGATCCCTTCCACACAACAGCTCCCTAACACAATCACTCGCTCTCACCACAGACCCCTTCAAAATTACAACCCGCTACAGAACCATAGCCGGCTTCTCTCCCACTATAATCGCTCCATCACCGCTCACTCTCTCTCTCTCTCTCTCTCTCTCTCTCTCTCTCTCGCTCGCTCGCTCTCGCTCTCGCTCTCGCTCTCGCTCTCTTCACCATGGCAACCCCTTACAGTCCTCTACCAGACAACAACTGTCTTCCCATCAGTAGTCCCAATCCAGGGCCACTTACTACTTGGAACCTCCTAGATAGAGACCTGAGATGTAAATTCTGGCCTGTGTGTGGTAGTTGAGGTAAAGGAGGAGGGCCGTGATGGGGGGGGGGGGGAGTCATGATGGGAGAAAAAGACTGGGGATGTGTCGGTGACCAGGCAAGCAATATTAACTGTAAAAAGAAATAAAACTTATCTGGAGAAAACGAACAAAATACATGAGGGGTACATCTTCCAGAAGGAAATCTTCTTCCAAATTTCTTACATTCTCACAAATACATACTTTGTACTTGCATAAGATACTAAACAAATTTATCCTATCAAATGTTGTATTAAAGTAGCATAGGTAGTGTTGACTTACTGGGAGGCATCTCCGGCAGAACATTCTTAAGGACTGGACTAATTTCCCTGTTTTGACCTACACACCTGCTGAAGCGTTGTATGGTCAGGCACAGTTTATATGTTTTAGCACTCGTCTTATAAGATCTGTTCTTTACTTTTGGTAGATGCATGCGCTATTTCTACTCGCCCTAGTTCTCTGATAATGCCCTCGTTGCGGACTGGATTTACTCAAAAACCAAAAACCTCCAACAGTCCCGCGCGCACACACATAAATTTTGAAATACGGGGTCCGAATGGCCAAGCAGAAATCTTTTAAACAGCGGGTGGGCCAGCCTAGAGAGAATTTTCGCAATCTTCCCCCACCACGTTGATCTGCTCCTGGAATAATTAGTAACTGAATATTACATTAGATGACATAGAAATGACATAACTTACCTATAAATTACACCATTCAATACGCCAAAGCAGAGAAACACACGACACAATCGCTTTCTGAAACCATCAAACATCAACTTTGAAACGCCGACGCTAAGTCGCCGAGATGCCGGTTACTGATGGACTACCACTACACATTGAACCAGTTAGACGTAAGCGCTAACATCACCGACGCGACCTTAACTTACCACACTTACTTGTATACTGCTTTTCCCAAAAAGTTAGAACTGCAGGGCCACTATTGAAGATCCAAATTAACTATAACAATGCACTTATTCAAAATTCAAATTATCAGCGAAAACTCTAACTTGTTAAAAACTAGCCAAGAACTGTCAGACACACGAATCGAATGATGCAATAAGAGATAAGACTAACGACTTTTTCGAAATTTACATTATCTCAGATCTTCCTTCATCGTTGTGAACCTATCGGATATGTTCGGGTGTCTCCGTTCTGTCGATCCTGGTCGAGTACTGTCTGTCACCGTCAAAAAAGTGATGTCGAACACCGTCGCCGTTGACGAAATGCGTTTTCTCATTAATTCCGCAAAATTCCTGCATTTTTGTCGATTTGTCGGCAATTGCCGGCTGTCGAAGTGTCGATCGACAGTTATTTTGCCCATCGGGATGTGGTATGGTACTTGAGGTCTTCAAAAAAATCCGTTATGTGCTGAAAAGTTGTAGCTTTCGCTAGATGAAACATAAACATTTTAATTAATTAGTTCAGTTCTAAGAAAATTCTGAATACAAGATGTGACATTTGGACCCAGGCTCCCCTATTCAATATTCAAAGTACTGAAATACGAAGGAAACGAATTTTCAATACGTTTCAAATGTTAGTGCAATGACAACAAAGACATCGTATATTATTATAAATTATAAAGAATGAATAATAGGAGATTGCTCGACTGAAAATACCGAGTAAAAAAATAAATATTAGATAGATAACGCGAGCATTATTTATTAAAAGAACAAGTTGTTAAGAAGAACGTGATGGAGGGTAAAAATATTATAGCAGGGTTAAAATTGTTGAATGAATGCGATTGACTATAGGTACACCACAGTTATTTATTATATTAAGCATTTCCGGGGTATTACAGGTTTTCCACACAAACACTATTTCAAATTAACAAAAGAAAAATCTTTTCCAACCGAGTTCTTTTTTTTTTTTTTGGACCTAGTCAGTTTTGTCCATAATTTTTTTTTTTTTAAATCTGTCTACAGAGAGCATTGGAACTGGATTCTTTTGACAGTATACAATTTTAAATTTTAGATTAAGTTATTTTTGTCTATTTCAGGTAGTCTTCCAGGCTAAACTGCGGGGGGGGGGGGGACCTCGACATTTCCCTTATTTTATCCGCTTGACACTGCGTTAGGATAATATTTAATTTGATATGAAAAATTACAAGAATTATGAGTAAAATACTAATCATGAAAATTTGGGAATTTCAGGAACTCAAACCGGGATCAAGCCTACAGTTCAATGCAGTATTTAAAAAATGTGTCTCTAAAAATTTATTTTTGAACAGTTTTCCGATTTTCTAGTTCAAACATTTTGCTCATCTGCAGTTGTTCTGACGCATACAGTGCAGAAAAAAGACGGAGATGTATCAATTTTTTTATTTTCTCACTTGTAATCTAACCATGCAGAAGCATAACGTCGAGAGGCAACGCAAAAGTAGAAGTATTCCCCTTAGAACAATCATTTCATCCACTCGAAGATTCTATATATTTTCCAAACATAGTGCAGAAATCAGAATGTAGAACTTTTTTTATCTTGTCTACTGAAATTTGAACTTGAAATTTTCATCTTGCTACTTACCTTCCGTTCCCGAATCGTCCCATTGGAAAAATCGTCGCACAGGTCCTTGCTACGTGGCTGCAACGATATGGAAGCACACCTTTCCATTTCAAACTTCAAAGTTGGTTCTCTCCAATTCAGTCCTAAGTTTTACAGACCGGACAACAGTTCTGACCTTAAATACAAAATATTGTATTCCACTGGACACAATAATTTCTGATGGCACACTCGTACAACAAAGGGACAGGTAACTTTTCTATAATAACAAGAAAAGCAACAACCCTGCTAACAGTTTATAGAACGGATTCAACTACTTTTAATATCAAAATTTTGGTGGAAATTTTAGGAATGAAAATTATAAACGCAATAAAAAAGACGGGAACTTCTGAAATAATGGAAAATCAAACAGTGGATATCAAGGGGGAGGTAATCGAAGATTTACCGAATAGTTATGGCTGCATGCTTAATATGGCCAAGATTTCAATCCTAATTGCATGACTCCAAATTTTCTCCCACCGTACCCTTTCGGATAAACCACGTATTTTCAGGTACCACAACAATATAGCAACAACAATCGATGATCATTTTCCCTCCTAGCAACAGTTCTCTGCAACAATTTTGTAATTACTGCGAACGCAATAATCATTTAACTAAACAGTGTTTCTACTAACAAAAACTGAAACAGGGTGAGCTATCGAAATCTACCAATACTGAAAACGAACTTAGTAACGAGAATCGCAAAAATCAAAGACTTACAGCGGCGCTGAGAGCCATTTCGGGCCCCGGGGTGAATTTTGCTTCATCTGTTCATCTGTGTTTATTCATCCTATTGTACATGTAGCTCTGTATCACGTATTTGAAGGGCCCAGGGGATGTTCCCCTTCCCCCCTTCTCGGCGCCACTGAAGACCTATCGAACTTAACTACACTATATGAACTTAAACGACATACCTACACCTAATATAACAATACCAGAAACTGTAAACCTATACTATTGGACTACATAGTAATGACAATAACTATGGCCGATAAATGATTTTTTCCTATGTTTACCTCCACTTCCGAAAATCAAAATTTTACGCAATACGAAGACAGACAAATCTGATACAAAGGCTTCTAATATATGTACGTTCATATATCATGTCAATCCTGCAGTAATGTCGGAATGTTATTGTCAGCAGTTAAATTCACACGTGTGACATTGTGTTTATTGTTTTGTGTTTGAGGTGATGATATCATCATTATTTCAAATATTCTCATGTATTTTCCTGACGATTCTTGAAATACTGAGAATAACCAGTAAAGTACTTCCGTCAGTAGATTTTTCGTTGCTATATATATTGACCGTAATTTGTTTTAATTCGAAGTAGACCTACTCCTCTGCTTCTTTAAATGTATGTGTAAATTTTTGTCGGTTTCTTCTTTCTCTTATTACGAAACTCTTACACAGTAATTTGAAATTAATAGAATGTTATTGAGAATTCAGAGGGGTGATCATACTATGATTTTTAAGAATATACGTGATTTTTTGAAAATGGAGAGTACTCTATACATTATTCTGCATGTAATGTTATATAGGTATAAGTATAGTTATTTTACGCGTAGAGGAACAATCCTGATTAGAGAGGATCTGAAGTTATTGTTATAGAAAAATATTTAAATAAAAAGTGAACCACCATTCAGATGTCTGTAAGACCGTACGAAGATTTGTTTAATTTACAAACTTGGGTCTTAATTTTATCCGCGTTACTTACCTTCTGGCATTTTCATGTAGATTTCTTCTTTTAGTATCCCATTTCTCCGGCCATTGATGCGATACTCGAAAGGGTAGTTTCCGAGGCCGGGGGTGCGGTGTCTCAGGGGCCACTTTGGCATGCGTGCATCGCCATACGTTCCACCACACCATCCCATTTAAGAAAGCAGTTTTTACCTCCGTTCGATGTAACAATAAATCATGTTGATTGACGATCACTAATAAAATTCGAAAACTGGACATACGAGCTATTGGGGCGTACTTTGGTGTTTCTAAGAAAAACTAGGAGCTACAAGCCTCGCTTTATATTCGACTCTGTAACTTGACTTTCTTTCTTTATTTTAATGCAAAATACCCATTTGCAAATCTACAATATTTTTATTTACCGACTTTTCAACTATAGACCAAGTAGACCGAGTATTATTTTTCATTAACGAATTTAGTTCGTCGTCTTTAACGGCTAATTCTTATTGCTCTTTGTCAAAGGTCGTGATCGGATTTCGTGGGAAAATTCAGGCGATTCAGAAATAAAACTTTCAACAGTGAAAATAGCATATGTCAATTAAATGTTTTCATTCCGTCACGATTTCCTGTTGACCATTCGAGCCAGGAGTCAAACGTTACTGATAGAATAAATTAAAATTTATTCTCATCAAAAATTACGTCACCTGAAATAATAATATTGTAAACGTACGCTACACAACCTAAAATTTTCAGTGTACTGACATCTGGTTTCTTATATTATTCCGTAATTCTGAATCTTTGAAAGGCAAACGATTAATGAATTAAATAAGTAGCAGTCAGAGTGGCTTCATTCGAAAATTCATGCGGCATATTTGCACCAGCAAAAGCATTGATGCAGCAATTTGTTGTAAACTATGATTCATTCTTTTAGCGAGAGAATTTTGAATCAGATTTTAAGGAACTGTGTACGGAATTATTATTATTCCATTTTTTAAGGGCAGAGATTTTAATTTATGAGACGTGCTCGAGTACTCCCCGCTCCCATTGTCACAATAAAGATACTCAATTTTATAATTAAATTAAGAAATAACATGGGCTTCATATTCTTTGAATTTTGAATAAACTTCGGATTTTTCTTATAATAAAAAATAAACCACGATGAAGTGGGTAAAATCATCAATAACCGTAACAAAAAATATTTGTGATTATTGAGGCTGGAAGAGTACACCTAAGCATACAGTGACGGATAGGCGTTTTTTTTTGTGTTCGGGAAAATATAAGTATCTGAGAGGCACCAAAAATTTTTTTTCAAATTTTCCGGGCTCCCTTTTCTTTGTTGAAAGTAATTATAAATTATGGGAATATAAATCGAATGCATCATTTTCTTGGAAAATAGGACAATAGTAGTGAGTAACTTGAGTTAATAATCATTAAAGTAAGAAAGTTCAGAAAATTAAAATAGAAAAACGAAGGAGAAAAAATAAAAATAATTCTAAATTAGTGGTAATATAAACTGAATGATTCTTTTTTTTTTTTATTTATTTATTTTTTTTTTATTATTATTTTTTTTTCTTGTTTCTTTTAAGAAAATAAGAATGACAATAATAATGAGTAGATAACTTGAGTTGATACTTGATAGTCAAGGTACATAATGGTTTCTATGTTAACATTATTAAATTAATAAATTAGTTAAACATTTCCTTTTTTAGCAACAAGGTCAATTATCTCCTTATTATCTAATGTTATTAGGATATCCTTCTCGCAGGACATGAGCATAAAAGAATCGAGAAGTCCTCCTGTCAAGTGATTACGCAACCTAGTTATAATCTTCAATTTATAAAAACTACGTTCGCATGCCCCTTGCGTTATAGAACGTGTCAGAAGTCTGTAGCATATTTCAAATCCTGGAAATGAATTCATCATTAAATTTTTCAAATTTCTCATTTAGTTCTTTATAAAAGTTCACGATATTCTTCTTCAACGACTTCCATAGTTCCAGTTGCAAAATTTGTAGGGCCAACTCATTCGTAGCAAATGGTGTAATATCATGGAGTGTATTTCTGCCAAGGCATTTTCTGGAAAGCTCTTTGCGACGAAATCAAAATTCCTTAAATCAAGGCAAGCAAAATCAGCGCATAAAGTGCCATGTTTTTCACAAGTCGGAATAATCCGTCGACCTGCAGTACTTTTGGAAGCGCGTGCCTAATTCGCTGGGTGAGGTTGATGTGAGGGGCGCTGTTGGGCGGTTTTTCCGGAGGGGCGCATCGGGAAACTCCAATTTCCCGATGGCCTATCCGTCGACGTAAACATACGCCACTATGAACGATTTCCAGAATTCGCACTGAACATTTCGAATGTGATTTTGATTTACTGTAAATGGTAATTTCTCTTGTTTCCCTAAAGGCAATTTTCACAAAAATCGACGAGTCAATGAATCAATCTCGAATCATTAACCAATGATGACTTATATGAAGAGGTTAAAATGAAAACCGACTCGTGCCATTTTACTCTAAATAGATAAAATACTGTACGCGGATGCAAGAAATCTCTTGCTGCGCCCATGAACGTGGAGTATGTAATACATACCGCACATTCACAGGCGCAGAAAGAGATTTTCCTGCAACCGTTTACAGTATTTTGCCTATTTGCGCCTTTAGAGTAAAATGGCGAGTGTCGATCTTGATTCTAACCTCTTCATGTGTATTAATATAAAGACGACACTTTACTTTCTTTTTCTTTATTAGCAACCGCGGACTGGCTGAGGGGATGGGGGAATCCCCGGCCGGGCCCCTTGGACTGCGGGCCCACCCAAAATATGACTTGTTCTAGGAATGGAAAAATACTGGTTGGAGCCCGCGGGCCCCAACTAGTATTCCCTTTACAATTCCCTTGCCAGTCCGCGGGTGTTTATTAGGCATGTTTTTAATACTATTTTCCTAATGATTCGCTCACATTCGGTGAAGATGTACTCAGGTAAATGAGTCCAATAAGGCCCAATGTACCTATCTTGGCTGCCTATGCTTCAGACTGCATTTCAGTATACAGCAAAGTTGTTCCCTTATGATATAGCAACCCTGTGTCCACTTGTTTTTATCATGATATCAGTGCGCCGGTGTGAGATATGGCTGTTGAAATTTTTTCAAGAATGAAAAAAGAGCTTTGATATGTTTTTCGTGTAATTTGGACGATTTATTATGTCAGTCAAATGGAATTTGGTAAACGTTCGACACCAGAAAAGTGAAATTTGAACAAAATTTGGGACCAAGGTAGGTATGTGCAGTGGCGAATCTAGAAATTTTCCAAGGAGGGTGTTTTGAAAATAAAACTTGTTTTTTGTATTTTCATTTACTTTCATTTTATTTTCGGCAATCGTCATTTCTCAGTTGATTCTTGATATATTTTAAAGTCCACACAGGACTACAGCACTGCAGGTGTACACGTTCACTACATTTTTATATAATGTGCTTTCGCAATGTTTTTTGTTCTTCTTCGGTCCGGACGGGGGTGTCCGAACTCCCAAAACACCTCCTATAGATCCACCACCGGGTATGTGATAGTCAAGAAAAATAATATGGTTGTTCGACTGAAAGTCTCCTTTTCTTTCGTTATCTTACGGTAACACTGCCTGGCCTTGGCGGAGCTACACAAAATGTAGTTCCTCGATACCTATCATCTCTTTTTATCATGTTATACCGTTTTTCGTTTTTTGTATTATATTTTTGTCTTTTTTCGAAAGCGCTGTTTTTATTTATTTTATTTTTTTCTGGATTTAACTACTACAAAAGCAACCGTTTAAACGTACAATGGTACATGAGTAGTTTTAAAAAATTTGTATGAATTAATTTGCAGAATGCATAAAGAAGAAGAAATGCGAATAGGTTTCCAGAAAAACAGGTTAATTATGATCCCTAAAAAATCAGGAGCAAGCAAATGTGAAGATTATCGTACTATATGTTTACTATATCGCACACATCAAAGATTTTAGCAAGGATGATAAGAGAATACTAAATAAAATGGAAGAAAGAGTGGGGATCAGTTCAAATTCAGAAAGGGTAGAGGAACTAGGAAAGCAATTTTATGTTTGAGGCTTTAACCTATTTATAAAAAGTAATTGAAGAAATGAATGAAAGGAAATCAGACGTGATAATACAAGGGGAGATGGTTGGAATAATAAGGTTTTTGCAGATGACATATTGCAGTGGTGGAAAAGTAAAGAAGAATTAAAGAAAACACTGAAAAAGTTGGATGAAAGATTAAAAGTAGAATCTGGTAAAATCAACGGTATATTATTTCAATTGTTACTTACTCATAACTTACTCGTAAATTTCTATTTGAATCTTATTTACCTTTTTATTTGCCAAATTTTAGGATGGGCCTTATTAGGTTTTAGGTTGGGCCTTTTTGGGTGCCCAAAGCCTTACTAAGTTTTGAAAAAGAGGTATTTTCGTTAGAGTACCTGAAGGGTGTGAAGCAGTGTAGAAAAATTTCAAGATAGTCAATTTGTAGATATTTCAGTCAGCGACTACCACAAGCAAAAAAAAGTGTGTGTGTGTGTGTGTGTGAGAGAGAGAGAGAGAGAGAGAGAGAGAGAGAGAGAGAGAGAGAGAGAGAGAGAGAGAGATGAAAACACTTATATAAAAGCTTGGAGAGTCAAGACCTTAAATTAAGGCCATATTGGGGTCACCTACCTCACATTATATGTAAATAATAAATAAGTTGTCGCAAGTTAAGTTAATGTAACACGCCGTCGTAGGATCTCTTCTCTGTATTTCAAATGACGCACAAAATTTCTAAATGAGTGGCCCACTGTGACATCGAAATTTGAATACTTCGGTATCTATTCCAAATCTTTTGATCACATTCAAAATTCAATCGTTCGTTCTACCGTTTATCAAAACCACATGAGACATGACATCAGGAACTCAAAATTTAAGATGAGTCAGCAAGTTTCCCTACGTTGATGATCGAGCTGGGAGTCGGGTATAGAGAGGTGTTGATCGTGCCGAACGTATACGAAAACCCACAAGAAACTCGAGATTTTTAATTACTAAGAAACTGGTTGTAAATACGCATTTTCCGAAAAAGTTTTTGCTATCGTATCGACCTTTGGAACAACCTGCTGGTACTCATGATACAATTCCGCTCGACGCCAGCTTTTTAACAATGAGCGCGAAGAAAACTTGGAATTTGAAAGTGAAACTCATCAGTTCTCGTTGAGTAAGATTTTGCGGCTTCGAATGATGCTCAGTGCCAAATGTAATGAAATAGTCGATATCAGAGACCTATAGAAACTCCCTATTCTGTTATTTTATTAGATTTTCCAAGTCTAGTTGATTTTGCCCCTTTGTGGATGTCATTTTGACTTTAAAAGCTTAAATCGGGAGGAGTTTTAACGACTCGAAAAATCCTGATTATGATTCGATTTTTTTAGCTAACTCAAGTTCGCTCTTTGCCGAGTCCAAATGTGGATTGTACCAAAAATCAGATGAGGTATTCGAAACCAATCGATGCGAGGAACCCTCTCCTTTTCGATGGTTCGTTCTGTACTATCTCTCTATATCTCTCTATATACTAAAAAAGTAAAATCCGCCGCCACCGCCGCCGCCACCGCCGCCGCCTCCGCGGGAAAAAAAACGCACTGCGGGTTGCCTATCCACCACCTCCGCGGGGAAAAAAACGCACTGCGGGTTGCCTATCTAAAATCCGAAAAATTGCAGGGGCAGATTAGCTACTTTCAAGGACATCATCTGTTCTAATATAACAGATTTCCAAGTTTTAAGACATAACCGACATCTCTCTATATACTAAAAAAGTAAAATCCGCCGCCGCCACCGCCGCCGCCGCCGCCGCCACCTCCGGGGGAAAAAAACGCACTGCGGGTTGCCTATCTAAAAATCCGAAAAATTGAAGGGGCAGATCAGCTACTTTCAAGGACATAATCTGTTCTAATATAAAAGATCAAGTTTTAAGACATAACAAGTAAAATCCGCCGCCACCACCTCCGCGGGAAAAAAAAACGCACTGCGGGTTGCCTATCTAAAATCCGAAAAATTGCAGGGGCAGATTAGCTACTTTCAAGGACATCATCTGTTCTAATATAAAAGATCTCCAAGTTTTAAGACATAACCGACATAATAAGACATAAAAGACATAAAATGACATAATTACCCATAATCTTCAAGATAACAAGTCGCTGCAGATTGCCTACCCAGCCCCTTAATTACTCAATTTTCCAGGGGTAGCGGTTGTGGAGGAAGCTCCTGAAGGGGGAGGAAAGCCCTTGGAAGATTGCAGGGGCAGATCAACTACTTTCAAGGACATACTCGGTTCTAGCATAAAAGATCTCCAAGTTGTAAGACATAACTGACATAATAAGACATAAAAAGACATAAAATGACATAATTACTCATAATCTTCAAGATCACAATTCGTTGCAGGTTGCCTACCCAGCCCCTTAATTGCTCAATTTTCCAGGGGTAGTTTACCCTCAGGAGGGGGTTCATGGTTGAGAAGGGAACTCCTGAAGGGGGAGGAGGGCCCATGTGGGGGCGTGGGCTGTGGACGAAGATGAAGGCCCTGGGTGGGGCGGGAGTAAGAGGACCTGGTGGAGGAGAAAGTCCTTGGTGAGAGAGGGCACCTTGGAGAGAAATGGCCGTGGTGTAGGAGGGGCTGGTGGCGGGGTGGCGTCTTGAGGGGAAGGGCGATCGGGAGAGGGGTGATCATGGTTGTGAGAGCTCCTGGGTGGATGGTCAGGGATCTTCAAGGGGGTTGGAGCGCTATAGTGAGGACAGGGGCTCTAATGGGAGATGAAGCCCAGGGGGTAGTGGTGGGTGAGAGGTCCTCATGGTGGAGGAAATCCTTGATAAGAGAGGGTGGCCATTGAGGAAGCTGGAGGTAGTGCTGTTCTAATCTAAAAGATCTTCAAGTTTTAAGACATAACCGACATAATAAGACATTAAAAGGCATAAAATGACATAATTACCCATAATCTTCAAGATCACAAGTCGCTGCAGGTTGCCTACCCGGCCCCTTAATAACTGAATTTTCCAGGGGTAGCCTACCCTCAGGAGGGGGTTCATGGTTGTGGAAGAAGCTCCTGAAGGGGGAGGAGAGCCCCTGTAGGGGCGTGGGTTGTGGACAGAGATGAAGGCCCTGGGTGGGGCGGGAGTAAGAAGACCTGGTAGAGGAGAAAGTCCTTGGTGAGAGAGGGAAACTTGGAGAGAAATGGCCGTGGTGCGGGAGGGGCTGGCGGTGGGGTGGGGTCTTGAGGGAGAAGGGCGCTCGGGGGAGAGGTGGTCATGGTTGTGAGAGCTCCTGGGTAGATGGTCAGGGATCTTCAAGGGGGTTGGAAGGCCATAGTGAGGACAGGGGCTCTGATGGGAGATGAAGCCCAGGGGGTAGTGGTGGGTGAGAGGTCCTCGTGGCGGAGGAAATCCTTAGTAGGAGAGGGTGGCCATTGATGAAGGAGGAAGTAGTGGTGGGTGAGGATCCTAGAGGTGCAGTCAAATTTTGGTAGATAAAGGCCTGGGGGTGTAAGAGGTACTCATGGTGGAAGAGGGAGCTCCTGAAAGGAAGGAAAACCACGGCAGTGGCGGGGACTGTAGAGGAAGATAAAAGTCTCGGGGGGGGGGATGGTGTGTAAGAGGTCCTGATGGAGGAGGAAGTCCTTGGTGAGAGAGGCGGCCGGGAAGGCGAATGAAGGCCCTGGCGCGGAAGGTTCTGGTCCCGGGCAGGTGGTCTTGAAGGGAAGGGTTCTCATGGTGGAGGGTTGGTTATGGTGGTGGAAGCTCCTGGTTGGAGGACCAGGGGATCTTCGTGGTGGTTGAGCGAGGAGGCCTTAGAGCGATGGACCCGCAGAAGGGGAAGGCTGTAGAGAGGGACTAAGGCCGCCATTGGGGAGGTCATACTGATGGGTGAAGAGGTCTTGGTGGGGGGTGTGGTATGTGAACAAAAATGAAGGCCACAGTGGTGTGGGGTGGTCGAAGGACGTGGTCCTAATGGAGGGCACTCGTGGTGGAAGAGGGTGATCAGGGGAGACTAGGTGGAGGACTATGGCCATTGTGGGGGAGGAGTTTGTGGCTGAGGAGGGTTGCGACTGTTGAGGTGTGACCGTGGAGGCGGAGAGCAACCATGGTCAACGACGGGGTCGTGGTGGAGGAGGAGGAGGATCGTGATAAAGAAAGGATGGAAGAGGGTTCGTGGTGGATGATTGAGGACTGCTGATAGAGGGGGAGCAAAAGAAGCACAAAGCAAATCTCAACTCAGGAACAAAAGTTTCAGACCACACGGACGAGGCGCGAAGCGCCGAGTAAGGCCGGCACGAGCGAAGCGAGTGACGGCGGGGGGGTTGGGCCGCGAAGCGGCCAGGGGGCGAAGCCCCCTAGTACTAAAAAAGTAAAATCCGCCGCCACCGCCGCCGCCGCCACCGCCTCCGGGGAAAAAAAACGCACTGCGGGTTGCCTATCTAAAAATCCGAAAAATTGCAGGGGCAGATCAGCTACTTTCAAGGACATAATCTGTTCTAATATAAAAGATCTCCAAGTTTTAAGACATAACTAACATAATAAGACATAAAAAAAGACATCTCTCTATCTCTCTCCATTATACTAATTTATATTGAAAACCAAAACTCCTCCCCCTCCCTCCCCTCCTGGAGAAGAACTCACTGCAGGTTGCCTACCTAAAAATTGGGAAAATGGCAGGGGCAGAACAGCTACTTTCAAGGATCTGTTCTAACATAAAAGATCTCCAAGTTTTAAGACATAACCGACATAATAAGACATACGCACTGCGGGTTGCCTATCTAAAAATCTGAAAAATTGCAGGGGCAGATCAGCTACTTTCAAGGACATAATCTGTTCTAATATAAAAGATCTCCAAGTTTTAAGACATAACCGACATAATAAGACATAAAAAGACATAAAATGACTTAATTACCCATAATCTTTAAGATAACAAGTCGCTGCAGGTTGCCTACCCGGCCACTTAATTACTCAATTTTCCAGGGGTAGCGGTTGTGGAGGAAGCTCCTGAAGGGGGAGGAGAGCCCTTGGAAAATTGCAGGGGCAGATCAACTACTTTCAAGGACATACTCGGTTCTAACATAAAAGATCTCAAAGTTGTAAGACATAACTGACATAATAAGAAATAAAAAGACATAAAATGACATAATTACCCATAAAAAGATGAAGGCCCTGGGTGGGGCGGGAGTAAGAGGATCTGGTGGAGGAGAAAGTCCTTGGTGAGAGAGGGGAACTTGGAGAGAAATGACCGTGGTGCGGGAAGCCCCCTGGCTCTTACTTGAAATTCAAAAGTTGATAGTAAGTTAGCTCCTCATTCTGACGAAGGAAATGCCTATTTACCCGTAAAGTATCGAAATGTCAAAATCGTACTCCTTGAAGATCCTTTTCGTCTATACCGTTCTGACCACGCATGTATTGTAAGAGTAATTTGAAATGGGGGGGGGGGCGGTGATTTGTGTTACACTGCACGTACATGTGAGGCATTGTACATCGATTTTATTATTCTAATCTTCGTCTTTTTCCTTTTTGTATTTTTTATTTCCAGTAGTTGTTTCACAACGGAGAATTCTTCGTTTTAATAGTACCATCCTGTACTACACCATGATATGAAAAATATTCACCCCGATATTTTGTAAGTACCTACCTACGTTTTCGTGCTAACGTACGATTACTATAAAGGTTTATAATTACGTGCAATTTTTTATGTTCGAGTCACTACTATTTTTGACGAACGCGTAATTCAGACTTCAGTTTCCTGACTAGATGAAAAATTACTTTCATTACCCCTATGTAAATTCAGTCGTCGGAGCTTTGAACTTTCAGATAAAGGCTATTTAACTTTCTGATTACATTTTTATTGTGAAATTTATCAAAAGCGTAGAAAGGAGATAAATATGGAAAACATTTCGCTACAAAATTTACGTACCTACCTTTATACGGTGATATATCTGCCCTATTTGGTTCCTTTAAATGCGGTTGTTAATGTTAACTGAACTTAATTAGTTTAGTGAAATAAAATGAATAGAAATTGAGTAATTACAAAGATATGATGACGGCTGTTGTCTACAGATCATCTATAAGAAATGACCTATGGATTTTGATAATTTAAGATTTTCACACCACTGAAGTCTGCCTATATGTAAGCCTACATTTCTTTCAGATGGGAGTTTCAAAGGTCATTAAACCCATTTCTGAGATCTATTCCCCCTCTCAACCTTTTCGATGCACCTGTGGGCTAAATTTCAATTATCCTAATTTCCGAGTACCATACGTACAGAAGAAGATTTTTTGGTCGCTTAATTCATTTCTGGAGGGTCCTTTCTCTCCTCCTCTTAGTTCTTCAGTTACCACAGAGACTCTTGAAATGCATTTAGGCGAGAATGAGATATGTCGTGGCTTTTCAGGATGTTAGAAAAATGTTTCCAGTCGGAAGAATCTTCAGTAATCAGTTTTGTATTTATTCTATTGGATAATTTATAACAAAAACAAATCACAGCATTTAATGTTTTCGAATGAATCACCCATGGTGTGGTGGGACGTATGGCGATGCACGCATGCCAAAGTGGCGCTTATGACACCGCAGCGGTGGCAGCCTTTGTATAGCGTGTGTAGCAAGTTGCTACACCCCAAAACAGCTTGCTACACCTCGGAAAAACGTTTGCTACACCTCAAGAATGTTTGCTACATCCCGAAAAATCTCCCTTTGTTTAGAACTTTTAAATCCAAAATCATCTTCATCTAAGAGCACAGAGTACAGACAGGTTTTGCTGTTATAGTAAAATAAGTAGAGAATTTTTGCGTTCAAGAACAACTTTTTTTTTTGGGGGGGGGCGATTTTGGTGATAGGAGCCCCTGAAATTATCTTGAAATTTTTGCTACACCCCGAAAAATCATCAATTTTTTACTCTCGTCAAAATGGGGTTTTGCTACACCTCAAAAAAATGTAGGCTGCCACCGCTGTGACACCGCACCCCCGGCCACGGGAACTACCCTTTCAAGTATCGCGTCAGTGACCGGAAGGACTCCTTGGGGCCAGGCCCGAGCCCCCATTTCTACGTGCCGGAACGGTGCGCGCGTCCTACCAGGGCCACCATGGGGTTCCCTACCGATCGAGGTCCGCACACTCCCTGAGCGGTCGCCTGGAATTCAGGTCCACCACGGCCGGACGCGCTGCCTCTCTTCACTCACTCCTCACCTCCTCGTCTTGGTCCGTGTGTCGACGCAGGCAGGTGGTGACGACGGTTGAGCCCTGCCGGTGGGTCTGCAGCAACGCAGCTGCAGCAGCTCTTCTAGGATGGTACAGAATTGTCCTGTTCGATGGTGTGGGCCGAGCTTGGTAAATCGCCGGCCCTCTGTCTCGACCACTCCGTCTGCATCTTCTTCTTCATGATGGCCGAGACAAAGGCCGACGCCCGATTCCAACTGCTTCCGTTCTTCATCATCTCCGGGACCATGGTGTCCGACGCGAGACGGCTGATCACGCCGCCGCCGCCGCCGTAGTCATCTTCTTCTCCATCGATCGCTGTTGTGGCCATGCCGCGCCTCTCCTGCTCCCAGGCCTCACCCTCGAACAGGGCATGCCAAGGTGTGTACCATGACCTAATAACTATTTCACTAGTTATCAGTTCCTGGATTTTCGTGCTAGGGTTAAATTTTCATTTCTCGTCATTTTTTGAGTGACTGCAATCTTCATCAATCGGAAATGGTCCTTTGTTCTGCGAAGTATACCTACCCTAATTGAATAATTCAAGAAAGAAAGCCAATTTGCTGGGTCCAAATCAAAAGAGTCAAATATTTTTTGAAATTATCAAATGTAGAAACTGTTGGCAGCAATACAGAAAGTGACCTCTCGGATCGTTTTGAAGGAGTAATTGTTGGCAGCGTATCTTCTTTTACAGAAGGATATGGAGCTGACTCATCAGAAGAAATAATAGGAGTTACTGAGCTTGGACTTTGAAAGTGATCAGTGTCATCATTAGATACTTGTACTTGACGCTGATGGTGAAAATCGTGCCGTAGATCGCGTAAGTTCTTCGTATTCTTTCAAACATTCTTTCTTCTTTCGAAAAGCCGCACCAAATACTTTTACCCGCTTTTGACTTTGGGTTCGCAAAATTTTATGATTGATAATCTACGCACTTGTAATTCTTGTAACATTTCATTATATTTTCCATAATTTGACGGTCAGAAATTTCTGACGCAGTACGGAACTAGAAGATGAAAGCAGTTGCCTATAGTTTGCTTCTTTTGCCATCGCTTTTTAATCGTACCTACAAGGTCCTCATCATTTGTAGGGATATTACAATGTACGCTGACAAAAAGGTAAACATTTTTATTTTCATTCATTCATTTTTTCTTCCTTTTAAAAATTTTCTCGTTTAGTTTTTGCCAACTTTTTACTTTTTTCCAAATTTTGCCGTCCCAAGATGTGCCGCCGTGGGCAGTAGCCCATTGCGCCAGATGGTCGCGACAAACCTGCCTGTCCTATCATACTTACTGAAAGCTCTGCTTTTGCCGAAAGTTATAATCAAATGTAAATGTAGACTATGATTATATGTACTTTAAATATGATTCCAGCGCATCATTTTTCTTATTAATTCTAAGGAAGTCATTATTTTATAATTTATGGTATCCCTGGGTGAATAGCGCGCTGGTCTCAGAATCCCGAGGTCCCGGGTTCGTGCCCATGTAGAAACTCGCTACATTTCGACCTAGGTCGATTTTTCGGTAAGACGAGACGAGGGCTAAGACAGCCCGAATAGCCTCCCTGGCGTCTCTGAAGTAATACTCAAAATTGGCAGATTCCAGCAGGACTCGGGTTGAGAGTAAAATTAGAAAAGAGAGATCCCTGGGTAGGTTCTCTTGGATACTCATGTCATCTTTGCACTAGGACCAGGGAAAAGGACCAGTGTCATACGACTAGCTCAAGTACGATGTGCAGAGTTTAGGAGTGGGTTTCTCTCTAGAGGCCTAAAATCGATTGAGATCGCAAACCTATGTCTGTACTGGAAGATAGAGACCGCCGGGTACCCGCATATCAAATGAGATAATAAAAAACATCACGTACAAATAATAGAACACTGACTTACTGGGGTTGGGATGGTACACGGATACATACGTGCTTTATGGCCATTTTTATACTGATCCCGACGTTTGATTCTAATTTGAGGACCGCAGTATGAAACCCGAAGACAGGGAAGCTGCCGCGTGCAGGATCCGGAAATGGGGATTTCTGTAGACTTCCTATCCTCGCTAATTAAAAAACTGATCAGCGTGGATAGAAATCCACACGAATTGGGACCGTCATAACATTTTGTAAGATTGCGAATTAATACTGATTGTGAAATGACGTGTTCCATGACCCCTATTATGACTTTCGGAGACGTAACTGACTTTCAAGCGAAATTTTTTGTCCTAACGCCACTTTTGCAATATGTAAAACTGTATCGGAGAAGAATAAAGGAACGATAAGACAAAAAGGAGATAAAAAAGATAGCGAACTAAGGTTATGGAGCCCTGTTCGAGGCCATACATTGCGTAACGCGGGAAAACGTTGCAATCACGCGGGCAAAAAAAACGAGAGAAAAAATTCAAATTAAAAACAATACTTTTGCACCACTGGGGCTCAAAGCTAAGACAAGGGCTCATAGATGATGGCTGAGGGTATTGCCCTCTCCGACACTGACTGTTTGCCTTCCCCACCTCCCACAGCAGAAAGGCAAAGACCTTTTTTTCTGCTTCTATCTGGATGTTTGAGCGTGAAATTGGCAATTTTACCCCAAGTTACCTCTATTGGAAAAGTAGTCATGCTACAGGTCTGGCTGAACTTACAGCGACTGCAAAATGAGTATAACCAACATTAGTAATGAAACTAGCCGATGTAGCTGCATCTGTAGTAAACTCGCAGAGTCAGCACCGCTGACCCATGAAACAGTACAGGGTGCATCATATGTAATTATATACCTCTAATCTCATTTTCCCTATTACTCGTAGTTTGAAATAACGTTCTCTCTCTGTGAGCATTTTCAACAACGTTGGTATTTTTATCTTCTACGTTCGCTGCAGTAATGTAGTCAGCCTAGTGTTCAAAGAGGGTGTTGACCAAAGGAGGAGGGGGTATTAGAGGGAGCACTAAAATTATAAAAGCCATTATTTAACGAAGTCGCAAGGGGGTATCCAGCCCCCGGCTACGCCACTGGTTTGCTGAATCTTTCAGTATCGTAAATGACTACCAGCTACAACAAAGTCAAGGGCTTTCTCATGTTTCGTCAATTTATTGTTTAAGTTGAATATATACTGAATTACCAACATTAAATATTTCTTATACCTAATATTATATAAAAAATGAATTGTTCAAGATTGGTACCAGAGCAACTCTATTTTTCCAGCCGAATGCCATCAAAAAATGGGAAACCGGAACGTACTCGGTTTTTGTATTTGATGAACTCGTCTCCGAAAAAGTTCAGCATAGTTTTTTCTTCTAGAAGAATTCGCTGTCTTATAAACGACCAACTTTTGAATATATACATCACGACGCATAATGGATTAACTAGAATCAACTAAATAAGACGTAAAATACGTTAATATGTGTTCAAGACAGTGCCGATTTATCCATTAGACAGAGTAGGCAATTGCCTAGGGCCTACGAACTGTTTTGGGCGTACAAAGCATGAACTTTTTTTTAAAAATTACTTACTGGAATCTGGCCGCAGTAATTTAATAATTATAACTGGTGGCATGTAAATTTACAAAAAAAGAAAAAAAAATGAAGCAACAAATTGTCTAGGGCCTACGAAAATCTTAATTCGGCACTGGTTCAAGAAAGCAATCTCTGTGACTGAATGCGAGTTACCTGAGTTCCAATACACCAATAAAAAAATCCCACATAGCCAGGATGTCTGCAGAGGTTAAACACACCATGAGTAATGAGCACGTGATCTCCTGCTTTGGCAGTTTGGATAAAGTGATTAAAACTGGGTCTCAGTGTGACTATAGCTGTTTTGCGCAATATTTCCGCCATAATACAAAGAACTAGGCCAGTTACGCTGATGTAGACATGATTTTTCAGATCTGAAAGGAACGTACTATGTTTTTAACTCGATTCGAATGTCTATAGAAACCCAGAAATCTCAGAATTTGGAAGTAACATAAGTTTCTTACGCGGAATGTAGTGAAGTTCAACTACAAACTCGATCCAAGCGGCGGCCGCTGCCACTGCAAAACCTGAGCTGTAAGGGAGTATAAACGCGTTGTATGTCACTGTTTTCGGACTTGAGATCGCGGTGCACAGATAATCGCAAAAGTGAAATGCTGACATCACGCACAAATACCTGCACAATGCCCACGCGGTCAATATTCAAAATCTAAAATTCGAAAGGTTGCTTGCTTTTTGTACCGTAGGTATATACGCTGTACCTACACAAGCAAAAGAAGCTTACCATCCGAAGATCTGCCAGTGTTGAATGCCGAATACCGATAGGCAGCTGCCTGCGATGAGTACTGAACCAAGGAGTGACGCCCGCATTACCACCTACAAATAGGCCTCAGTAAAATCTTGGCATGGATGTAGATGATGTTCGGTTCATGAACGACGAACGGAATCGGATTTAAGATTCCAGAGCCCTAAAGTTTATGTCATGGGGGAACAACATTATCCTTAAAGACCCGTGCGCGGGACATTACTGCGAATTTAGAGAACTGATCTGCAAAAGTTGTTTTTCTTAACTGTTCTCAAGCTCAAGTTTCTTTCCCCTTAGCGGGAGACTGGAGTGCCGCATGCTCCCCTCTTTCCTAAATACGAACATATCAACTAATTTACATTCACGATCCAAACGATTTCAGTGAACTGAATATGAACGGCCTGCTTTAAAAAATAGCTAAACTGATTTGAACGCGAATGAGAAGTAGGTACATGTAGACAGGTGTCAATACTATTTCAGAGTAAAGTGAGTCGAACCTGGTGGCAGTGGCCATAGCCAGTACGCATACCTGCAAAGACCTATAGGTGACTACTGATGAGCTGATATCGATTCAAGAATCCAACAGGCTACATGTTATTGACTCATTATTAGCGTGTTATTACTGTTACCTGCATAACATGTTTCGTCGTGAAAACTGAGAACACCGCGTTCACCAAAGCATAGGAGAGGATTATGGAAGAGACCCATGGTACTACTTTGGAAGGACTGATGAAGCAATTTATCACTGGAAGAATACAGAAAGATGAGATTACAGTCGCGCAGAAACTGTAAATACATAGTAATGCCTCTTGAATGATATGCATCCTGAAAGAAGTCTCAAATATCAATTTTCGGATCCGAATTCAAAATATTTCTGAAATTCTATATCAATCGCGAAAGACTACAAAATTCGAATGTGTACCTATCTGTAATATGTTATGTATAGGTAATCCGTCCCAGCTAAGAAGCGCATGATGTCATGAACGACGAACCATAACCACACTACACTACTTTTCAGGTTGTAAACCAAGAAATTTCGTTGATAAGGTTATCGAATGGTGTTTATGTTACATATGATCAAAAAATAATAATTTCGTTCAATGGACAAGAGAAAATTGGAATACATGTTTTGGCGCTTAATCTGAACACCTGTTCTATCCGCTGTACTGTAAATGAATGTGAATTGTAACCTTTCCTACTCCCCCCTCAGTCGGTGGAATATCAGTTACAAATTATGACGCCATGCGCCTCTTAGTTGGGACAGCGTCTAGTTTCATAATATGTTTGTCCATTGACGTGTGTCAATAGCATTAATACACGTCTGTTTTCAGTTATCTATTGCTAATTACTGGGCCTATACCTACTTCATTTTTTGCTTTACATAACTATGTAATGTTTACTCTAGTTTTCTACTTAATTTATAAGTACACGCGTTTACAGTTGCACGCGCGCAATTTCACACCACCCGGATTCTAAGCTCTTCTGTTGCCTCAGCCAGGGTTACGATATTTGGAACTTCTTTCGATTTAACACGTGCACCGCCAATCAAAAAATCCGTATAAGCCATGTAATAACACTTGAATAATGGGTAGGGGCTATAATATTTGGTATGTAAACTTGGTCAAGGTGAATGAACTCATTGACCTCCATGTCACATATTTGTGACATGGCCTATTTTCACCCAATTTTATGGCACATATTTGTGACGTGAATTACTAACACCCAACTGGATATTATATATAGTATAAACTTTCATTCCCTCGTACAAAATAACATCAGCGAAGGGTAAATATCAAAAGTTGATGTGTGCAGGCCCCCAATATAATGAAAGTAAGTAAAGAAATACAAAAAAATTAAAAAATGGGGAAAATGCATCATAAATTACAAGATTAAAAAATAAGGCGACAAATGAGGAAAAAACACAAGACATAAAATTACGAATTTCCAAAAAGTGAAGAAAAATATCAAAATTTACAAAATAATGAGAAAATAAAAGAAAAAAGAAGAGTCCAACCACTGCAGAAAAGGACATTGTTACTTGGATGTGTCGTTCTAGCGACCGTGTTGACACGCACATCCACATTCCAGCACCTTCTCGAGTCCTCCGTTCTCGGCTTTACTCGACATTCTCTGTGTCGTCTGACGAAACGTGATGGAACGAATGACCACGTAAAGAGAAATATGCAACTACATCACGATGGTAACGTTTTTCTGCGGAACCTTTTTTACGAGAAATTTTACGGAATTTTTCCCTATTTTGTGGCGAGCTATTGGACACATCCACATTAAAGTGAGAAAATTTCTCTCCACTTTTCTATGATCTGGTTTTAAAACCACGTGAATCGATGGTAGTTTAGTGTATGAATAAAAGCTATTACCAAAGTTACAGGCCATTCCAATAAGCCAATAAGATGATACAGTAATTTAAAAATCTGAGAAACATATGTATCATACCAACAGGCGCGGATTTAGAAAAACGAGATTGGGGGGGGGGGGTACAGTAGCGGTGATGCATATTGATTAGCTGTTGCTTTTATGTTGGCAGGGATGTGAGGGCGGGGGTGCTCCCAGAAAAATAGTTTATCTAATGTGGGATACGTAATTACGAATATATACATAGATGCGTTATTATATAGACGGTACATTTGTGCGGCGTGTAATGAGCGTACAATTCATCATTTTTATTCCTTTTTTCCTATTACTGCGTTAAAAATTTCAACCAGGTGCCATGTACCCCATGGCCCCCCTCTTGGATACGCCACTGATGTGATGTGGTTTATTTGAGAAATCCTTCCGTCACAAATACATGTGTAATGTTAGTGAAGAACGTGATGACAGGCAGATCGTTTTCCTCTGAAGTTATATCGCATCAATTTGGCTAAACAATGATGCCTTAAACACTTGAAAATTTGCGGGTTGTATTTTATTATTATGTTATCACTGAGAAATTCCTTGGCCCGGCAACACTGATTTCTGTATATTGACTCACGAGGAAAACGGTCAATCGTTTAAAACTCCAGTTAGAGAAAGGAAAAATAGACAATGTTTTAGATTAAAAAAAAAAGTGGTTTTTTTCCTTTTAATTTTTAAACCTGCAGTTTTTCGTCTGGACTGTTCTTTTATTTATTTTTTTTTTTTCATCAGTTTACCTTGGCATTATTGAAATTTTTATGTTGATCTAATAAAAATTAGTGTTTTTTCAATTTTTTCAACATTTTTATAATTTTTATTTCAATTTTTTTAGACTAAATACCTACTTAGAAAAAAATTTTAACGCATATTTTAAAACAAAATTAAAACGGTGATTTTCTGCCTCATAAAACACTGCTTCAAACAACAAATTATTTTTTTTTTTAGAAAATATTTAGATAATTTTTATTTTAAATCTACTTCAGGTTATAAGTTCTTCGAGTTAAAATTGTGTTCGTCTACAGAAAGCACAATTTTCTCTGAATCCACTCATTTTTCTTACATAAGTTATTAATTAAGGACTCTGATATTATGAGTCAAGTTCCATTTTCAATTTTGCCAAATTTTTTGCATACTATTTTTTTGTTTTTTAATCTTTCCAAAGTTGTTTTGTATACGAGTTCATTGATGGTTTCTAGTATCAAATTGGGTTCAGTTTTCAATTTTTTCGAATTTTGAGATTTTTTCCCTCAAAATTTTTATTGTACTCTTCAATTAAGTATATTTCCGAGGATTGAACATTTTTTTCCCTAACTCAGGCTTAGTTTTTATATTCGTATTGGCAGACGTCTGTTCATATTGAATTAAATTTAGTTTTCAATTTTATGAACGATTTGAGTTTATTTTATTTTTTCAAAATTTTTTAATGACATTTACACATCAGTTATCTAAGCAGGCCGCAATTTTCCATGCATTGGGTTTAATTTTCGTATTCAAATTTGTTAAAAACTACTAATATTAAATTGGATTTTAGTTTTTCAATTTTGTCAAATTTTTGAGATTTAAAACTCTTTTTTTTTCTCTAACTCTTGAACTTTTTGGTTATTTTTCCGAGGTGATTGCAGCTGTCTGTGAATACGGCTGAATTTTGGTATTCGATTTGGTTGAGGACTAATGTACTGATCACCAAAATATTTTCAATCGGGAATTCAAAAAATAAAAATCCTTCCCTTTCAACAAAAAAAAAAAAAACAAAAAAAAAACGGGAATTTTTTGGGAAAAGCTAATATTGTAATATTATCTGAAAATTGTGAATTACTTTTTTAAATTTTCTTTTCGAGAATGTAATCAAATATTAAGTGATAGAGTATGTGATGTGATGCGAAAACTCCAACTCTTGGTTTACACTGTCACTTGATTTCGGGAATTCATTTTGTTATTTTGTATACCTAAGTTTTTGAGACAACGGGAATTGGAATTCTTGTTGTAATACTTTATTGGGAAATTAGAAAACTGGAATTCCTATTGAAAATAGCCAAGATATCGGGAAATGGGAAACGAGAATTTTTCGGGAAACACCCCTGCTACTAATATCAAATTATACATATAATTTCAATTTTTAATTTTATCAAATTTTTTGAATTCTGAGGTTTTTTTAATCTTTGACGATTAAATTTTTTATATCAATATGATCATGGCCCTCTGATTTATTATTTAATAATCAATTAGAGTTTTGAGCATTTTATTGATGTTGTTTCTTATCTTTTATCTACTATGCTACGTATAGTAGTTCTAAGTTCTAACGTTCTAAGAGTACTTGAGTACTACCTTTCTTCAATATTCACACTAGTGCTCCTAGCAGGACTTGGATAAACCAATAATTCTATTTTATGATTGTCCTGGAAAAAAGGCTTAATGTGACCGAAGTTTAGGTCTATTTCTGAAGATATTATTTGAAATGTTTTCTAGTATCTACGTTCTTCGGGCTTCGGTTCTTCGTTGGTTTCCAAAAATTGATAACGGTTATCAATATTATCACCCATATCACCAATCATAGCATATCATATCATAAGTTATCGCGGTATGCGGAGGAAATTATCGAGGAAAATATTTTTCTCTCAAATTCGTCACTTACGAGCGTTAATCTAGTATTTTAAAGACACTAATTCTCTTGTATTCAATTTCTAATCGGTATCTTCGGATCTACTATGCGTTCATATCTTTTTGTTCGTCCAAAATTATGATGTCAAATGCTGCACTGCGAATCTTTGATGAGCTTTCATTCTCAATTTAGCTGTTCAAGTTACCTGTAAATATCTGTACGCTCCGGAAACTCTGTCATCTATCGTTAAAATACAGCTTACAGGTGTTATTCTGTACCAGGTTACATAGCTTGAAGGTAAACCCTGATAGACACTTGACTGACTGATTGTTAGTAGCAAACGTGTTCATCTTCAAACGTACTACCTACATAAAGTATTAAACTTGTCTACAGGTGACCTATTCTGCAGAAAAATGTTCACGGCAGCTGAAGAGGAAAGGTTGATCGATGCGGTTCGAAGTTTCCCAATATTATACAACCGTACTCCGAAGACGAATGAAAATTCTGGGGAAAAAGAGGCTTGTTGGAACCGGATTTCCCAGTTCGTCGGCAAAGATGGTAAATTTATTGAACATATACGCTAGATTTGATCTTTTTTCACTTTGAAGTACCTTCCCAATGCTTTTAGTTCAGGTTTTAGAAACCTCACTTGCCCGCGTAAATTTGTAAATACTTGAAACATAGTTCATCAATGGTTCCAGAAGATCAGTGAGTTTCTGTGCTCTTCTTGCTACCATACAGAAGATTTCTTATTTCCTCATTGGAACGTTGAGGATATGAAATCTAGTTCTATGTGAAGATTTTTTGTTGATCTCCAGAATAACAGGATGACTGCGTTTTGAACGAATATGATTTTTTGCAATTCGACCTAGAGATAGTAATAAGTTGGTGGTTCTGCCACTCCGGGAAAAGAGTTACTGCGTTTTTTGAAGAGGATTCCTCAAATAGTTTTTCATCTTTAATGTAAGTGGTATGTATTTTTGTTGATTTGTATTTATTATGAGTCTAACACACGTGATTTCCATTTAAAGTTACAGAATGCAAAGCACGCTGGCGAAATCTGCGCGACTCTTATACTAAAACTCAAAAGAAAATGGCACCTGGTTCTTCTTCCAATTTATCGAAATATTGCACCGCTGAAAATTTAACGTTCCTGAAACCGTACTTGAGAGAAAGAAAACCGCCGAGTTCACCTTCTTCGAAATATTCCGCTACTGACAATTCAAGGTTTTTGAATCCTTACTTGAAAGATCGAAAGTAAGTTTAATCGGGACCTATCTTTTACGGCAATATTTGTCAGTAATTTTAAACCGAAGTGTAAAAGACTAATTAATTTTTGATGGTCTGACTTGGTAAAGAGATGTAAAGCGGTGCCAGACGTAATCTAAAAAAAGTGCTGCACATTATATGTAATATTCTATCATTTTATCTAAAAATTTCAGATCACAAACAAGTTCAAGTAATTCAGTTATTGACGGAACTGAACCGCTCGGTGCAACAGCCGAGCAGTTGTATGATCCATCTACAGAAATGGACGTTTTTTATGAGTACACCACCTACGAAGATGCTGACAGTACGGCAGTGAAACCGAAGAAAAGGAGACTCACCCGTGACAAGACTGCGACCATCAACGAAGTGCAAGAAGGATTGTTGAACATTCTAAATTCCATAGGACAAACGAACCGAAAAGAACACTCCATTTTCTCGTTTATGCGAAGTATGGGAGACATTATTGTATCTTTTCCGCCTCACAAAATAAGGGAAGTTCGATCTAAAATTTACAGTATTGTTTCCGAGATGGAAGCTGAAGCCGGTATAGCAAATGAGTTAGGTGGAAGCAATGGCTAAAAGTCCAACATTTTTATTGCCATTTGTAAATAACTACACACGTGCTTTCTGCGAGGATCTGTGAAGTGTTCATTTTTTAATTGTGATAAGCTGACGAGTTTTTTTTTTGCCGTATAACAAAAGGGCATTGTTTTAATTTCGAATGCATTCCTTAAACTCATTTTTGGTATTAAACATTAGTTCCGTGTTCAATTTTTCTGTTCATTTTATTATTCACGTACAATTTTGAGGAAATTCTTTCATCATTAGCCTCTTTGTTTTTGCGGAAATTGTAGGAACTACAAACAAATCTCATCGTACGAAACCGGAGGACAAGGATACCAAATACTCCGTTACTTACTACGACTCGGTGTCGATGTAACTTGTATTTGGACATGGAGAAAAGAGTAAAAAATCCATAAAAGTCAGATGACAAGGCAGGCTAAACGACATCCAACTTCTGTATTATACTCTGTCATTTGATTTGCATGGCACTTGGACACTCCTCATAATCATGTAAATTTTAGACTAACTGAAATACACAGGTACTGAGAACAAAAAACAAAAATCTTTAATTTTTCATACTTTTAGTCTGAAATTTGAATTTTTTTCACCCTTCATTCACGTCAGAGATGAGATGTTTCTGTTGTCTCATTTTTATTTCCTTATTCATCTGAGCTTGTCACCTTCTATATACTTACCACATTAGGTCAAATTTCTCAATGATAATAGCTGAATTTAACTTATTAAAACTGTTGAAACAACGAAGTGGAACTGCAGTTTTGATGACTGTTTCTTACTGTTTCAGATATTGTTACATTTTTCAACTAACTCCATTTGGAGCTATCGAAATCCAAAATTAATGAAGTGTTCATGAATAATTAGTCATTTCTGTTCCTTAGTAGACGTAGTCAACTGGATTGACGTTTGACAGAGTGGACTATTATGCTATTCCAAATGGCTAAAATTTGTTTAGGGGTCAAAAATATTCTTGCTTTCGATTGAGGACTCTGGGTCAACTAACGTTGCAGTTTCAAGTAGGATGTATGCCTCACTGTAAAAATTCGAACCTAACCGGAGGTTAACAAAAAGGTTGACATATGGTACCAAAACGATGTGGGTATTGATAATAAATTTCACTGTATTTTCCCGACGTTCTATTACTTTATAGTTAGAGAGGTTGGAAGTCTGTCTTCTTTGTATTCTGTTTCAAATTTCAGTTAATAGCCCGCCTGGAAATCGTGGGGCCAGCGTAAAATTTACGCCAGTTTGGCGCTGGCGCCTTCCCATTTGAAATACATGCAAGCGCTGTTGACGGAATTTTGGGCCAGTTGGGGCCGGCGTATATTTGGCCCGACTACGGCGCCTGACACTAATTGAGCGCCAATTTTCGATTGGTGCTTGATTTGCGCCAGAATCGAGGGTAAAATTTGGCGTCTATCTGGCGCCGATACCGGAATTCGGGCTGACCCCACGATTTCCAGGCGGGAGGTCAAAATAGAAAGTGCTTTAGTTATGTACTTGTATTTTCAATTTGTGAACTTTATTGATAAGGATTAGAGAGAAAATGAAAGGAAAAAGAGAAACTAGGATGAGACGGCCAGTTGCAACTTGCAACGTGCTCACCAGATTGCAACGCATTTTGTTTCAACATGTGACTGTCTCCAAAAAATAGCTCCTTAGTTTGCAACAATCACTTCTTAAATTTTAAGATAGTAATGTTAGAAAAATACAAATATATTGGCTGCCAAGGAAAACGGCTAACGTAATGATAATTCAAATATTCAAGTATATATCTTCTGTTATCGATCTTTCTTTTTGTACTCTTGAAAAATTCCATTTTGCAAGCTAAGGAGCTTTTTTCTGGAGACAGTCATACACTGAAGCCTGAAACAAAATAAAGAAAATTTGAAGCCAGTGTATTGTAGACTGGTAGCCAGCCAAAAGCCGAAAGCTGGAAGCCGTATTCACTATTCAGCCAAATTTTTCATCGAAAAGCCAAAAGTCAGCTTTTTAAAATCCAGAAAACATGTATGGCAACAGCTAAAAGCTAAAAGCTGTATTAACTAACGCCGAAGCTGAATTTTTCGGCCGCCAGGTGCCAGCTGCATCTAGCTGCAAATAAATGGCTTGAAGGTTGAAGTGTTGAAGCTTGAATCCGTGGACTGTAGAATATATTTTTTTTTTTTGTGGAGCAGTTGTATTGTAGTTATTTATGATTATTTCTGTAATTAATTTTCTGTGATTTTTCATATCAAAATAATCCGGCTGCAAGCCATTTACTGATTTTATAATTTTTCTCAGAAAAGTGATAAGAGTGATGATTATATGATCATATTTCCCTCCTAAATCTAAATTTCTTCAAACAGCATGACTGGAGCTGCGAAATGGCTTAAAATGGTGAGTATGCTTCAAATATTGAGAAATTAAGTTATTTAAATTAATTATGCCTTCTATATTTTGAATATTCAAGTGTTCCAAGGGGACACGAAAAATATGAGCTTTTCCAGTTTGCAGCGGCTGTTGCAAACTGGCTTAGTGGGTATGAAATTCTGCGTCCCGTTTGCAGCGTAGCTACTGTATTATTTCATGCAAAACAGCTGGCTCATTTCGTTTACCTAGATACTTAGTACCAACCTGTTGCTTTTACCAAATCATTTCAATATGAAATAGAAAAAATAAGCATAATAGAAACAATATAAAATTGAAAACAAGCGGATCAAATGACTCATGAAAAATAAGTATCAAAAATCTCGATAGAAGAAGTATGTAGAAATAGAAAATACGCAAGAACAAGTCTATGAAATTGATTGAATTATCAATGATTTTCACGTTAACAAACATCTTGGGTCGAATTTACAAAAAAAAGCTAGAAGATGGGTCATACCCACAACAGTAATTGCTGTACGTTGCAAACTGGTACTGGCTTGTTCCAAAGTGGAATTCATATGTGTTGCAAAAGATGATAAATACTTTACTTTTTTTTTTTTTCTCAGATAAAATTGAATTTTGATCAACAAACTGGATTTAAAATGGAAGTTTTGGTTTTATTCCGAATCTCTGGTGAGTAATGAATCCATGATGTATCATAACCATATGTTATAACTATTATATTTTCCTATTTGCAACGCTTCAAAGTTGGAACTGCCTTTAATACTCACGTTACAAACTGACGGCGTAACCGTACTACGATGAGGAAAGGTTTTCTTATCGCTCCCGTCCCTGATCCAGGTTCTGAACCATAACGAGAGAGAAAAAAAGAGAGAATGAAAAGTTTTCTCTCATAATCCATAGTTGAGTGTGAATAATAATTCCAGACATTTATTTTATTTTTGTTTTAAGACCCTAAGTATCATCGTTTACAAAATCTTATTCAATATTTGAAATCAACCTCTGAAAGTAAGTTCTGTAGGTGTTCCTATTTCGATGGTATTTCTACTTGTACAATAAGTTGAATACTTCTGTCAAAACTCCTCATTCAACCTACAATGTGGCAATGGAAGAAACGGATCATCTTTCGAAAGAGAAAGTTTTACGCTGGCTCGTAACCAGGCTCTCGTATTTGAAAGGGCATGCTAAAATTTTCAAAATGGTGAATCTTTTGATGAAGGAAAAGGTTATAACAACAGATTTCTCATCAAGGGATGTAGTAACATTAGGCTCTATGTATAAACTATAAACTTCCGAAATGCTAGTCTACAGGCGAGCACAAAATAAAAAGACAGGTTTGTACTTCAATTTTTATCACCAAAATCGAAAAATTAAGGCTTCGGGGATGGCGCGAACTGTATCAGTTCTCGGACGATACAGTGCTCTTATAATTGTCCTCTTCTGAGTGGATGAAAGGAATTTTGACTCCACTTTTTAGAATTTGATCGTTCTAATCAATATCTTAACGAGTCTTGGTGAGCCTAAACCAACGTAGTCGTAATGAATCATAGAGGTTCGAAATTGTGTATAGTCCTAATGAGTTTGTTAGTCTTGTCAAATTACAAGGAATCTTAAACGAGTCTCAGTGGGTCCTCCAAAGTTTCAATAAGTTAATTGAATCTTAGTTAGCTGTTCCAAGTTTTAATCAGTCCTACATCCAGCCGCAACAAATTTGAACAGAGGCTTAATATAGTCTCGGAGAATCTTCATCAGTCTTGACGTCTCAATAAGTATGGACTAGCAGCGTGAGTAAAGGGGGATGTGGGGATATATCCCTCTTTCCTCCCGGAGCCGGGAATAAAATCGACTTTAAAGTTTGTCAGTAGTGGTCTTCTTTCTTGTCTTTTAGTCAGTTAACGTTTTAAACCTTACTTTTTTTTTTCTTTTTAATAATTATTATTTTGTCAAGTCGAAATTGGTCAGCGTTTTGTAAATCCGCCACCGTATTTTTATTTTATTTTTTTGTACTCATCTACCAAATTCTGGTCCTATCCTATGCTGACGTTCATGTAAGAATGATCAACACTCCCAATGGAATATGCGTTTGACTGGCGAATGAGCGCCAATATAAGTATCACTATTGTACCACAGTAATTTGATCGTACGCGTCCAAGGAAAGGAACCTAATGTGCATTCGTTTTAAAACTTTTCTGTCAGTGATTTTCGAAGGTTGATTTTGAAATTTGTAATGAGAAGAGGTGAGTACCGCCCAACGAATTCGAAGTACAGGGCAAAGCTGACTAACACTACCCATTTTTTCACTTTTTGCTCTTTTCTTGCTTGTCTGTTTTTTGTTTTTTATTATTTGTTAGTCGTGTCAAAATTTTGGGCAACTCGCATAGATCGGTTATTATTTTACCAACAAAATTTCTATTTATCCCCCCCCCTTCTCCTAAGAGAATTTATTTATGCTACGATTATATAGAGAGAGTCTTAATAATTATTAACAATATACTTATTTAAGAGGCTTTATTAATTCTAACAAGTTTTAAGAGTCTCATTAGAGTTTAATAAGTCTTGACAAATTCTGAATGAGTTATTATCGTTGGATTCTGTTTTACTCTTGATAAGTTGTAAGAAAGCTGTAGTCTGTAAGTGAGTCTTGATCAGTCTTCAGTCTTAACAACTCTACGCATGTTTTAAACATTTTGAGATATTATAAGCCATATCAATTGTTGGAGTGTATGGCGATGCACGCATACCAAATTGGCTCCCCAGACACTATATACCTCTGGCCCTGGAAACTACCCTTTTGAGTGTCGTGTCGGTGACCAGAGGGACGTCTTGAGGCTGGCCCAGGCCCCCATTTCGCTGCTCCTTGCTTCGAATTCGCATTGTCCTGCCAGGGCCACTACAAAACACCTTACTGACCAAAGCAACGCTCACACCTAGCGTTGACCTGAAATACGGGGCGGCCCATAGCCGGACTGCACTTCTTTCCTTCGCCCCTCACCTCCTCATTTTGGTACTTGTGGTGACGTAGGAAGGTAGTGGATTGTAAGCCATGTCAGTTTCAATAGAATCTCAGTAAAGCTAAACACGAAGGGCTTCATCGTCATAAATTGAAACGTATCAGGAAGCATTTCCGATGCCTAAGAATTTGAAAAATAAAATCTTTCAGGAGGTAAATTGTCAGCTCAGGGAGAATAATGCTCTCATTTATTCTCCAGCCCTCCCCCGACTCCACGGGCCTGAAGTAATGCACTTACGTTCCATCTATTTTAGAATATCTAAGTCCTATTTGTTTAAGCTGAAAAATTGCCTCTCGTCCGAAAACTGTTGGCAAATGATAACGAGATTCTGTTTTTGACTAATGTACTTATTAGAAGTAAAGACGTGATTTTTTTTTTTCCGTTATTATCGAGCCAAGGAGCTACACTTCTGGGTTCTGGGCTCAGGGAAGGTTGTTGTCTATATTTCGCAGAGGTAACCAGCAGCGGAAGGGTAGGTAAGAATGTTGCTTATGTGCTTGTGGGAGTTGGAGGAAGCCAAAATTTGACTATGGGGGACGTGGTGAGAGTTATGAAAGCAGGTGAGGGAGGGGCATGAGAACAGGTGTTCCACAGTGACAGGGTCTTCATCTTCACAGAGTGTGCTGTTGAGTGGATACAGGTTAGTGAGAAGATGTGTATATGTGTGAGGCGTGTATATCCAATCCTTATAGGCGGGTGATGATAACTTCCTCGCGGCGGGAGGAACGTTGGGACGTTGACCAGGAGGCAGGTGTAACCGATTTGTGCGAGTTTGTTGTTCCGAGAGGCTTGATGCCGCCACTTTTCGAACCCCTTCCGCAAAATGGTCCGGCGAATGGCGGAAGTGAGATCTGTTGAGATAAAGAGAGGTGACGAGTGATATATGGGAGTTTTGTAGCTTACTGTGCTGCTTGATCAGCTGCCTCATTTCCTATGATACCAATATGGCTTGGGATCGAGATGAGTGAAATGCTCTTTGCGGTGAGGGAAATGAGATGGATGCATTGGACGAGAGCGTGCGTTGAAAGGCGATCAGAAATAGACTTTAAGGAGGAAAGTGAATCTGAAAGGACCAGGTAGTGGGTGGGGGTGGGTGGATCTTCGAGCGAGGAGATCGTGACTATGTACTGTAGGATAGCATGGAGTTCGGCTGTATAGATGGAAGCTGTGTTAACTCAGATTCTGGGCTCGATTCTTGAAAAATTTTGCAAGATTACTAAACGGGGACTCCGTTCTGATTAAATGGGAAAAGGGGTGTTCGAGCGGGTGCTAAAATTAGAGAACCCACTACTTGAGGAAGTCTCAAAGGAAGCAGACCCCTTCTACACCCCCCGGGCTACGCCGCTGAAAAAAAGCGTCTACTTAATTTGAAAAAAGGAAGAAGTTGGTCAACACGAGGCTGAAGCCAAGAATGGGATGCCAGTATTACAACAGGCAGCTTGATGGGGAACGGATTCTTCGAATTATTGGCGAAAATTTAAAATGTATTGAATTTCTTTAACATCAGAGACCAACTAAAATACTTGGTTCGCTGCTGCTACAGAGTCGATGGATATTTTAACATTTTCATAAGGAAGTCCATTTACTCCACAGAGCATAAGCGCCAGAAACATGCTCGCAGCGACGATTCTGAATTCTGGCACCGCGCAGCCTTTTCGAAATAACTATTTTAGTTGTCAAAATTTTGTTGCACAATCTGAGCGATAAATAAAATAAATGATTTTATACTTTCGGATATTTTCACCATTAAAAGAAATGGAGCGTATTTTTATGCCAGGGAATAAACCTTTAACTGCTTATAGACAGAGTTTCGTAGACGGCATTATATCATTAAAACAGTTGTTCTCGAGTCTGTACTCGAGTCAAGAACCAAAGTTAGAAACAGTAGGTAGTATCCCAGTACAGTAGTAGCACAGACGAGGAGTGGATGTGTGTTATTCGCAGCCAGTGTCTATGCTCAAGTCCACGTGATCGTGTAAGTTACGTATGTTCGCTTTGGTCGTTGCTCTTGCGCAGAAAATAGCACGTGCTTTTTCAAAATTTATAAAAATACGCGTTCATGTCTCGTTTGAGTATCCTTACGACCGACCAAAGGCCATTGCGCGCTCGTGTTTAGTAACCAACAGAAAATAAAAGTAAATTGAAAATTTGAGAAAAATTTCCCAGTGTCAGTGTGTGGCTGTTGAACGTACTCGAAATCCGAGTTGAAAATACAATACTCGTTGAATTTTCCAGTTGATTGATGCGGTAATGAACGATACTTTTTAGTCAGTATTTTCTTTAATACGTCTCGAGGTAATTGAGTTTTCAGTTTTACATATAGCTTATGTACCTGTACGAATTGATAGGTTTATCAAACAAGGAAATAACCTACATACTCGCTGAACTCATGTACGTACATCTGTAATTGAAGTAAAATTGTACTATAAGTATAATAGAGGTTTTATGTCACTATACATATATGTACTTGCACATTACAGGTAACATGGGCTGTAGAGTAGAGGGTTAGGTAACCTCTTGCTCTCTTCGGAATCTTAAACAGGGGGGTTGGGCTCTAAAGAAAGTAGAGAGAAAAGCATATTTAGAATTTCCAGTATACGAAAGGTGGTCGCGTATTGTGTCTCAAACGTGAGTAGGATTTTTCGTATCTTCATTTATAACTTAGTGAGCCTCACTTGTGATGTAACTGGGAAGAAGTTTCTGGGAATTTTATATGAACCGGTTCACATACTCAGTACTGTCAAAACCGAACAACAGCTATGTAATTATATTTGTATTATTACAAAAATTCGAAAAAGAGGTGCTGAAATAACGTTTTTCCTCGTGAAAACATTTAGTGTTACTCCCTTCAAAAAATGAAAGCAGGGCTGTCGCATCCAAATTTTTTTGCGATGTAAGGGAAGGGAGTGTTGAGAGCAAAAATGCCGACTAAGTGTAGAAAATTTCAGTTGAAACCTAAAATAAAAACCTGATTTTCCCAATTCTGCCGTCTGTAACTAGAATTTTCCGAGGACTGATTTCTCAAAGGATACTGGGAGGCCTAACACCCTCTCATCGTCTCCACAGCCTTGGATGAATGTTTTGCCGCTACTGACAGTTACTCAGGTCAATCTTTCACAACTGTAACCAGTTCTGGTCACGTGTCGACCATCGCCTGAATTAATTATTTTGAAATTTCATGGGACTTGGCCAACGATGTTATTTTTCGTGTTTTTAAGTTCGTTTTGGACCTTTATGGACATTTTTTAGAAAGAAAAGGATAATAATAAAAACCGTTTTCTAGACGAGTTTCGCCTGTGTATTTCGGAGAGCATATTTTAAGAGATCATCACTGGGCGGCATTAATATTTCCAGTCAATGGTGTACCTAGACCTAATTGGGGGGGGGGATGTTTGTATATTGTAGAGTGTAGCGTGTGGCAGAAGCATACTTTACTGCGTGGCTCTACTTCACCATTTGGTGGCACTAGTGCCACTCACTTCGTATGTTAATTGACCTGGTATTTCGAATCTGGCTTTTTAGTTTAGATGCAAGCATCTTTTGCATCGAAATGGCTTTTACAATTTTACCATTTTGACAGCACTGAAAAACTAAACCCTTTCTAGACCTACCCATGCCGAATCCGAATATGGCCTGTCGAATCCAAAATGACCTTACAATTAAAATACGAGCATTTTCTCACTCGCAGTGTCCTTTGAAAGGTCAAAAATGCCTCATTTCAGATTTTACTGAATCATAAATAGTAAAGGACAAGTGTGTTGATCTACTTTTTTGAAATAGCCGCTGCCCCCCTCCCCCATATCAGTATTGAACCCTGAAATCGCGATTAATAATGAACTTCAGCCTTCTATTTTCACTTTTCTCAGTTGAACTTTTTTAAAGTTCAGCCAATGTTGACCCACAGGGATTTCAAAAAAGGTGCAGAACGATAATTGACACCCGATGTCTATTGTTGATCTCTTTACGGATTTCAATCTTAAGCTCATTACATTTACTTACTGAAACATTTCATACATCTCCATCCGAGTAGTAAAATGTGCAATAGTTTCCTTTTCATCAAAATAATGTTGATCTGGTCAAAACATTCGAAACCCAAATTAACATTCGACACTTATCTCACTAATGAAAATTTTTTGCCAAATGTTGATTGCCGACGTCAAATGTTGGATCCTTTTCCAAAACCCGAAATCTTGAACTTTGACATCGGAAATAGTAATGATATCAATAACGCTGATTAGTTTTATCCTATAAAAAGAGCAAATTTTTTAAAAACATCGAAATTAGAACATTTTTATTATTTTCTTGACTCGGATTCATGTGACCCATAAATAGCCGTTCGAAGTAAAAATTTAAAACTCCTCCAAAAGAACTTTATTTGAACTCTCATATTAGTTCATATGAGGAGCTATATTCCAAGACTGCATCTGTCCATTTTTCAAAACTGACAGGAAAATGAAATAATGTGGTACTCTTATGTAATACCAAATATGTGCCATCAGTGACACTTAGGTTGCCTAGTATATGTACCTCAATATTGGTAAGGTGACAGTGTAGGAATATCTTCCTCCAGATGGCGCTATAAAACGAGTTTCGAAAAAATGAACACAGGCCGTTTTGAAATATCGCTCCTCATATAAGCATCCACATATGTCGGAAAATAAATTAAAGTGCATACCATTTTGATACTTCGAATCACTTTTTCCTAAATTCGAAAATTATTGTTGAATCTTAGCTCATTTTTCAACACATGAACTTCAAAATTATCACGCGATAAAACGAACCACGTTTTCGCACCCCAAATCATATAGCACGGTACACCTAAATAAAGGTTCACTCTGTATAATATTATATGATTCATCACAAGAAAATTGTGAACCCTCCAACGAAGATGTATTGTGCATTGAAAAGAAAAGATCAACATTCGATACCTAGATCAAAATGTGGCCCTTTACCTTATAAAACTATTATTTCTAGAACCAGTGGCGTAGCTAGGTCTCAGTTTTGTGAGGGGTTTTCACTTTTGAGGAATTTTTAGTACCGTTGATGAATGTTGTAAGTAGTTAGAAATTTTAGGAAGATCAAGGTACCTATTCCAATACTCAACGCAGAATGACGAATTGCGTCAAAACAATTAATTTTATAGGTTCATTATTATGATATCTAATACAAATAAATACAGCACTATCTTAGACATAATGTTCTTTTTTTTTCAACCATCATATCTAAAATTTCATCAACTGAAACCTGTACTTTTTGATATACATGGTGTCTTTTGCAATGACCCCTTCCACTTGGTAAGGAGGCAATCTATGAGATAGACAGAAAAATGGTACCAGTAGGTAATAGTAGAGGGTAGTTGTGATAACCATAGAAAACAAAATGGTCGGAATTGGTTCAAAAAGGTGTGCATAAAATCAATTTTAGTACAAATAATATGTATTGGAAAATTTTCACATTTTTTCAATTTCCCGTGAAACTTGCACTCTTAAGCTACTGTTTTTTAATTGTAACAGATTGTGCATTAAATTTTCCATCAAAAAGGTCATTAGCAATTTTTTTTTATCTGGATTAGAACTGCTCAAAATGGAGTTCTAGATATCCCCGTTAAGAATAATTAGTTTTTAACACAGATGTACCGACCTTATGAAGAAAATAATCATCTTCTGCTACTTTACTACTTCACAGAGCTATATCGTTTATGGGGCTTATTCACCTCCCTCATTTTATCTATTTACCCCATATTTGAAATTGAAAACCATGCAATGGGGGGGGGGACGTGTCTAGTATTTTGTAAAGTTTAATATGGGTACCCAATAATTGGTTCCAAAGGTCACTAAATTCGGTTTTGGTAACATATTGGCCATATTCCCGGACTGTGGCGCATACCAATGGGAAGGAGATGCCAGATGACAGATGTGGTAACCACACAGAAAAAGAAAATTAAAGATTGGAAAGTGGGTCATGAGAAGAAAAAATTTCAAAGAGATAGAAAACTTTTCAAAATTTAACCAGCTTCTTTGAAAATAAGAGTATGCAAACATATCCATGGTAGGTTGCCTACTTACCAGGTGGAAGGGAGATCATTGCAAAAGAAACATCATATATACAAATAATGCTTGTCCATTTAGTCTATTTTCTCCTGTGATGCTTCTCAAATATGTTTTCGAACGCGGTAATGTTGAGAAAGAGCTCATTCGTGCTTGTTGTTACAGGCAAAGTTATTAAAATTTTCAATTGTGTGTAAATGCACGGAAATATCTCTCCGTTGCAAAATTCAATGTATGTAAGTCGATTGAGCTTGATTTCTCTACCACTACTACGAGCTAGAATCTGTTTCACGTGTCTGTACCGAAGAGATACTTCTTCTACTGCAATTTGTAGAGGACAACCTTGGTCATTTTTATGGAAATCGCATACATTTTTCTTGTCATTAATATCTTCATTTGTGCACTTCTCACTTTAGTTTAGATTCAGAAGAACAGTGAAGCTTTTCAGAATTAAGGAATGATTAGTGAAGCGTTCTTCCAATTCATTATTCATACATTCCCCGACGGGGTATGAAGATTGTTATTTTATAAAATTCTTCAGGAGTTCATGCACTGGTTGGGTGAATCCTGGATGTCGTACGTCATTCTTTTTTCAGAACTGCAATTCTTCAAAAGTCTTTTTTTTTTGTAGTATTTTTACCTTGGGGGGGGGAGGGGTCCTAACCCCAAAAACTCTTATGATTCTACGCCACTGTCTAGAACGGTTTTTTGTACAGATTTCAAATCTAACCTTAGAATTTGATGCATGGTTTTCTCACTCTTAAAATGTCCTATGAAATGCTAAAAATGCCAAAATTCAGAACTCTAAAAACCAAATAAAAACAACTGGTGTAGAAACAGTTAGAAAAGGCGTGTTTCGGAATTTTACGAGTCAAAAGGTAATAATATCACTTCAATTTATTCAAGTTGATGAAACTAACAAATTTCATCATTTCTACATTTTCGTGTATGTGACCAGTGTTAATATGAACAAATTTATGTGTATTAGGATACAACATGGTCATTGAAACTCCCATTCTGCATTTTCGATATATTTGGCATATGTACGAAAAAATTTCAAGAGACCTTTTTTACGCAGAATTTAATGAGGAACAGTTTGGACTGGACACTTACGGGAGCCGGACCACTGCGGACTTTAAAACGTTTTCCTTCATTTCCTCTCTATTCCTCGGTGTATCCTTTTTTGTTTCTTTTTTTCCTGTTTCATCCTTTTTTCACTTTGTTTTTTAGGTGCTCTTTGCCAGTCGGTCGTTCAGGGGCATTCCTTCATTTTCGTACTGCTCCTCCCGTGATTCAGACGATAATCATATTTCAGTTCCATAAAGACAATTCTCTCGTCGGTAAGAAATTAATATGTCCCACATCCAAAAAATTCAATATGATACAACAATAATTGACAACTAGTAAACGAAAATGACCTAACTTCAATAAGGTCCTTTTCACTTAACTTCGTATACAAGCGAATCTATGTACTCCAGTACCATTTTCAAAGTTTCACAACATTATCTATGTGACCCGACTCGAAATGTTTATTTTTACCTTGAAATTTCAGCCCATCAGCACAGCAAACGATGGAGGGGCAGGGGTGCAGATTCCTTTTTAGAGACTCAGTCTACCCACCCCTCCTCCTTTCCCTCCAAAGATTAGGTTCAAATTTCAGAAAATTCATAGTTGAGGGACGATTAATTAATTGGTTTGTCCCCTCTGCCCCTCCCCCAGAAAGCTCACTGTGGAATCACGCAGCATCCGTCGCGTAATATGCTCGCTAATGAAGCTCAAAATCGTGATACTCGTACATCAGAATTAGAAGAATCGAGAAATAAGTGAATGCAAATTGCAGTAACATTTTTGTTGATAAAAAATGTATAAAAGTGAAAACTATAAACAGTTCGTCCGCGTTATATGAAAAAGACCTAATTAACAGTTACTTTGGAAGACTATAGAAAATTCTGTACCCATTCAATAATATCGCCTCATTCTTCAAAGAAAATGTAGCGGAGGGTACTATATCGTTACTATGGAGCATAAAAGTAGTAGTGATGATTAAAATTAGGTAATTCTGAAGCTGCCAAGAGCAATTACCTCAGAACGGACAACTTTTGCAAGTTAGGATCTTTTCATTTGCCCGTAATTATAGTTTTGAGAAAACCCTGACCTTAGGACAATGTAGACGAGAGTATGAGAACAAGTTCGGAAAATTAATTATGATAGCGTGCGACTCGACAAAATTTTATTTAAATTGAAACCAAAGCCACAATGCTGTGGCTTATAATTTATTTCGGGTATTCGTCATTTAAATTATCGTCTAATTAAGCTTCGAACTTATAATTGTCATTCTTATAACCAGAAAATGCTCATCCGCCGGAGTATCAAAAGTTATTTCCAAAGAATCAAATTTAATCAAAATTTTTTTCCCATGAAACAAGATCATAAGCGTAAAGAGCCAACCTAGAGTGGGAGGGAGCTCGTTGGGGGAGAAGGGCTAACAACTAGCTAGTGTTTCGCTTCCATCATCTTTCAGTTTTTCTAGGAAGCTTTCCGTGGATTAGGGAGGAGGCTACGTCCCCCAAACACCCTTCTATGTGCGCCTATGCAAGATACATTAAACCTGTAATACAATATTCGAAATTGGAGAAACAAAAATGCTCAATTTAGATGATTCGGATTTCAAAGTCTAGTAAGTGTTACTAGCATTGTCTTTCGACTCTGGGGCAGCGAATCGGGGAGAGGAACGGTCGATTTTTTCATACCTGAATTTTAAACGATATCGGCTCTAGCGGTGAAGACGAAAGCAAACCACTTTGGTCAGCTCTAGTCCTCTTTGATGGGGAGAAACTTTTCTAACCCCTGACGAAATTCGACCACGCTAGTTGAAGATCTTTTTGTGTCATATGGAGGGGATTGTGTTTTACACCCTTTACGTCTACTTATCCATTCGTAATCAAAAAAATCGAACACGATATTTCGATTCGTATTTTGTGTGCCGAAATATAGCCTCAACATGCAAACAGAAATTACGGTCTGTCGCACGCTCGATCGAAATATATTCGTTTTGAACGTTCTACTGTTGTGCCGAATGGCGACGAGGTTCTTTGACCTATAGTCGCACTGATTTAGAAGAGAAAGACTGTCGATGTCTTGGGGATAGCCAAAGCGTTTATTAATATCAGAATGCACGAGGAGCATGGGTATGAGACTACGGGGCATGGGTCTACGGGTATGGGTTTTGGGTGAGCTCTTCGGATGAATGGAGAAGAAAAACGACACGAAAATTTAGTCGGAGGCGACGAGCCAAGTGCGTACGTTAGATCTAATTAGTATCATATATGTCCAGTCATTGCCACGGATTACTCATCCTCCATTGCATTTGATAGTCGACGATGCATATTAAAATAAAACGTAATTAACGAGCTGAGAACTGGTAAAATTTCAACGGCAATTTTTACTGCGAGATCGTTGTTGGTCGTATATCAGTTTATTTTACGGTGGACATTCGAAATAGCTGATTCTGAAAATCAGATCAGTTATGACCAAAGCACTGTCATCAGTATCTTTCATTTTCATAGATATGTTCATTTATTTTTATTGGATTGTCTGAGCTAATGATGACAATTAAAGAGTTCGAAAATCGGTGCATAGGAGCCCTGTACACAGAGTCACAGACTCGGGTGAATGACATCGAGTAATGAATCAGTATTATTTAGAGAATATTAATTTTATGTAAACAGTGCTCTCAGAACTCTATGCCCTCGGGAAAATGTCAAAATTTCATATTGATGCTCATAAGGTTTTTTTATATGGTATTAAGGGTTTTTCCCTCTTCCCTTCAAAATTCATGAGGCAGTAAGGGAAAAAATATTGAGAGAGTTTTTGTGAGGAATACAAACAGCTTCAATTCTATCGAAGTCTTTCCTTGTAGGCTATATCAGACTTCCCATAACCTGTATATTGATTGTCACCCCTATTTTTCCTTTATTGTGGACCTGCAGGTGTCTAACGGGGTGAAATCAAATTAAAAATTTATCTTCAATATGGAGTTCAGTTCCTCCTATCCAGACGCAGGCCCGAACGGGGTACGGTGTCCCGAGGCCAATTTGGTGTGCGTGCACCGCCATGCACTCCACCGTCATCGATTATAATATAGAGTTCGCATATTGCACTCCATACTTCCATGACAATGCACACAATTTTTGCGAAATTGTGCATCAATCGCCTGCACCAATGAACTTCTACGGCAGAGTTAAGGGGTGGGGGCAAGGTGACATACTTAAGGTTTCAACTCCTATGGCGTCTCCCCTTTACGCCAATTGATAAAAACTGAGTTATAGTTGAAAACTATAGTGTACTAGTTAACGTTGGACGCTAGTTGGAAATTTCTGAACTAAGTTGAGAATGATCTATAACGGTTTAAAAAAAAGTAGTTATCTTGCTGCGCAATCTTTACATGGAGGCAAGATGACTGAACGATGGGAGCAAAATAACTACAAATGAAAACACTCCTAAATATTTAAAAAACAAAAACAAAATAAAACAGGTAAATAATTATTTGTCCAAAGATAGTTGGTACATTGCAGTTTTTAACCATAACTTAATTTTCATCTAGGGGCCCAAAGGGGGGAATCTGTGGGGTTCAAACCTTAACTGCGTCGCCGTGTTCCACTCTACTCTATGTAAAATTAAATGTTAAGGACTGTTCTAATGTGTTAAACAAATATCTTGTATACTTTATAACGAAACTGGACGAAATTTCACAAAAAGGATGTGTTTTAGTACTTTTTTCGATTGCTTGCATCAGTGTCACCAACTAAAAAGCGCAAAATAGAGAGAAGAGCGATAGTCATGTTGCCTCCATGTGTCATTTTGCCCTTCTATTCTATAGATGCGTATGTTTGTTTTTAAGTTCTTAACGGTACCGTAAAGTTGGTAACTTGGGACAGATGTCACATTTTTTTGTGTAAGCCGCGGTAACACTGGTTGCGTACTCGCTAACGCTCTACACAGTGTAGAACTCAATCACTTTTTACTCGGAATGCTAGCGAGTACGCAACCAGTGTTACCGCGGCTTACACAAAAAAATGTAACATCTGTTCCAGGTTACCAACTTCACGGTACTTTTTCTGACCCGAAAATTTATTGTGGCTTTCCCTATGATGTTGCCAGACAGTGGTCTTCAAACCAGGTATGCGCCCAATCCCTAATGAGTGCAAACTTCTTAACGAAGGTAAAATTTTCACCTAAAACTTATTACCTTGAAGTGTAAAGTCAAAGCTAAATCTTTCCGCTTATGAAAATGTTAACAAAGCTAATGGCAAAAGCTTTCAGCTAATACTTAAAATTTCAAAAAATTCAAAAGCTTTAAGCTTGAAAAAAAAAAGGCTAATTGCCAAGACCGGTGTGGTTTATGAATTTGATACTTGAGTTTCCGACTAATGCTTATACAATGAGTCGAATTCCAAAAGCTGTTTCTTAATGCTCAAAGATTTCCAATAACATGCATTCCCCACAAATTTCCTCTCGTTTTGACTAAAGGTTAAAAACACGAAACATTAAGAAAAGTGGCGTCGGATGTGAGGGTACAGGCATATATTGTATCCCCAAAAATGTATGCTTGTGTGTGTGGGGGGGGGGGTACAAATTACTGTTTATACTCCTCTTCTACCACCACCATTACAAACATCAAAAACTGCTCAACAAGCGGATAAAAAACGCTTCTTGAAAAATATCCGAGATGAAATGTACAATGTAAGATTGTTTGCTTGTTAATTCCTTTCAAAGACAAAACCTTTTGCTTTTTAAAAAAAAATATATTTATTTATTGCTTTTGACTCCTGATTTTTGTACGCCCTAAAAACCTTCCAACATCTTTGACTGAGAACATAACTTCAATTAATTAATCTCTAATGACTTATCAGAGCAATGTATTAGCATGTTTCAGACACAGATTTTCTCTGTTTAAAATAAAAATCCACTAGCAAAAACAATTTTCTCTCATAGTGGCGTCGGAACCGGGCTTAGTACAGGGGTACATTGTACTCAACTCCCCAAACAATTCAGAAGGTACAAATATTATTTATACTCCTAAAATTGAAAGAAATTGATATATTATGTAGCAGCATGATAGATAAGGCGCCTTCAGAAATTTCAGAGGCACAATTTAGGTACAAGATTTTTCCAGATTTGTTGCTTGTTATCTCCATTTTTAAAAGATAATATAAAGTTTTATTTTTTATTTTTTCTGCTTGGCGACTTTGATTTTCAATTTTGTAACCCCCTAAAAAACCCTTCGACGCAACTGCGTTTGAACCTTTTGAGAATTAACTGAAAGTAAACGCAACATTTGAGATTTAAAGTGCAATAGAGTATACAGCTGTGCGTGCCGTCAATTTTTTTCAAGGGAAGCAAGATAATTCTGTCGAAAAACTACCACTTCTAAGAGAAGAAATTGTACTTCTTTTGGTCTTTGTAATCCCGTGGAGAAATATCCCATTCCCTGCCCCCCCCCCCCCTACAAACACTGGTCTGTAGCAAGACTATTCCATCTTTACAAGAATATTTACATAATCATTTTCATAAAATGGGAACGATAATCTGCTTTGGGATATTGGAATGTCAGCGACTCTTTGAAAAAGTTAGTTCATGTACGATAGAAATTTTGCGAAGAACATCTGACAACGTTTCCTACTCCTCAATGGTTTCATTAATGTCAATGTTACTGTCGTTTATCAAAATTTTTTTCATGTTCTTTTAATTGCATTTGCAGTTTATTACTTCTTCTTTTAATTTTAATAGCGAAATCTTCACGCCTAGCCAGCTCTGCAAATGTATAAATTTTTCAGATGAAAGAAGTTTCGTAATATTACGTTTGATTCAACAGAGACTCATCTTCAATTGCCTTTTCTACGTTTCGGGAAATTAATGTCTCGCTGAACATCACGAATGCTGTATGGTCCAGTGTAAATAGAAGGAGATGCGATTCCAGTCAAATCTCAACATGGTGGGGCGACTTCATTTCCATAGTCATAAAACCATCACCACGGCCATCGCGCGTGTTGCTGTAACGATTTTTGCATTTCTTAAAATCAAAATCTATCTGGGAAGGGGAAGGGATACTAAGTAATCTTTTGGGAAACCCGAATTTCTCAAGCTCTGTTTGTAATTTCAAATTAATTTTCCCACATGTTTTCATTTGGTTTTTAAGACATCGGTGTTTCCGGAAGTATTTGAAAGAGGAATGTAGAGGGTGTTGACATACGAAAAAGAATGAAAGAGAGAATAGTTGCAAGTTGAAAATTCTCCGAAGTGTGTAACTTTAGGAAGGGGGTGGGGTGGGTCAACCCGACCTGCTCCTATTTTAGAATCTGCTGAACGATGCTCGAGACATATTTCCTCGTAACAGGTAGTCATGTAAATAGTCCATGAAATATTTTTATCGATCATACGTGCCACTATTGAGAATATATGTAAATGCAAAATGTATAGCTCCAGTGGCAAACATATTGAAAAAAAAATCAACAGGAACTCATTACAAAGCAATCAAATCTCTGAATCCAGCATCTGAGGCTTGCTTCAGGACATTAAATAGAAGATATGAGAAGTGTTTTTTTTTCTTCAATTAAAGGGCGATGACCCTTCCCCCAGGCTGCCAGTGACAGCATATACGTAAAATACTCTAAAGTAGACACTTGTACATCTATTCATTCAAATTTCGTTTTGAAGAAAACAGTCTGAACTTCTAAATCTCTCCCTCTAAACTTACCTGAAGGAAAGCAGTCTCGATATCAAACACCAAACTGATGTACAGTAACTACTGAAATTTCGAGTGAGAACAACCATGCGCTCAAATAAGTGGGAGCGTAATTCTCAAATTTACCGAAAGTCCCTTCTCTAAAATTCTGGAGAATTTTACAGGATATGGCACAGAAATCACCCCAGCTTTGTTTTTTTTCATTGCGAAGCCGGTTGACTTGGAGCTGGTATGGATTTTAAAGTACTACGGTCTAGTTTACATTGGTGTGAAAAATTCCCTTTCCCCAAATGGGAGATCGAGACGTTTCACCAATTTCGAAATTTAAAATGGAAACATTATCAGAATAGAAGTTTCTTGGATCACTGACTTCGAAAATTAAATCAGTTTTTCGATCCGGCTCCGATTTGGTCCTCACATTCAACTTTTCATCTCTTGCATAAAGTGCTAAATTAATTTTTCTGAAAAAATCGGGAAAAAAATCAAGATAGAGTTTTTATGGGTCGCTGGTTCCTAAAATTCGATCAGATGTACGATTTTACCGTAATTTGAGCTCTCAAATGGAAATTCCACTCTCTAAAATGGACAAGATTGGCCTGACTTGAAAAATCGAATGAAGTATCTGAATGGGAAATTTTTGTGTTACTGATTTCGAAAAATCAATCATACTTACAGTTTGACGCCAATTTGGATTCTCAGAACTGAATGTGACCCCTTTAAATGAACGAAACTGCCCCAGCTTGAACAACTAAACAAAAATATCACAATAGGGGTGTTTTGGGTCACGGTGATTTCGACAATTTTATCAGCATTTTGGTGGGATCCGCATTTGAGCCTATTCGACTTTTTTCTCTCCAAAGGTCCAGATTAAAACTTGGCTAAAAAAAACTGTACGGATGATCTAGTTAAAGGTTTTCTCAGTCGCTAAATTCGAATATCTCATTATATTTTTTACTCCTGATATATCAGCCGCCCAAAGTTGAATTTTCATACTTGAAAGGGGGCTGCACTGACTCGATTGGAAAAAGGGAACAATATCGCGGAATTGGAAGCAATTTTTGGTCATTGATTTGGAAAATTCAATCAGATTTCGGATTTTATTCTCATTCAACTATAAAACGAGAATAAGTAAAAATAAAACTACGGTAATGGTAAGTAATCGATGTGACACGATAGCTTAAATATAAATATTGGACAGGAAAAGATTGAGGAAATGAGTGAATTTTGCTATTTAGGGAGTAAAATAACAAACGATGGAAGGAGTAAAAGGGCTATTAGTAGTAGAGCACAAGCCGAATTAGCATTTTATCGAAAAAGTAATCTTTTCAAATCAAAAATAAATCTGCAAATCAAAAATTGTTCTTTAAAACTTATGTTTGGAGTGTAGCTTTGTATAGATGTGAAACTTGGACCATAGGAAAGCCAGAGAAGAGAAGGATCGAAGCTTTTGAGATGTGGTGCTATAGGTGGATACTTAGCATCAAATGGACGGATAAGGTAAGGAATGAGGAAGTACTTAACAGAGTAGGAGGTAAAATGGATATTTGGAATTGTCTGAAGAGAAGGAGAAATAAACTGATAGGGCATAATTTGAGGCACCCAAGAATAACATCACTTTTACTAGAAGGAAGAGTAAAAGGCGAAAGATTTACGTCCCTCTGGCCACTGATGCGATGCCCGAAAGGGTAGTTTCCAGTGCTGGGGGTGCGGTGTCCTAGGGGCCACTTTGGCATGCGTGCATCGCCATACGTCCCACCACACCACTAGAAGGAAGAGTGGAAGGAAAGAATCGGGTAGAGATCGGCAAAGATTCCAGTATGTTCAGTAGATAATCAAGGATGTCAAATGTAAGTGTTATTACGAAGTGAAAGAACTTGCAGAAGATAGGGAGAAATGGAGGGCTGCATCAAACTGATCGTAAGACTGATAACCTTATCATCATCAACTCTCAAATGTAAATTTTATCAAAAAATGAGGAAAATTAACTGAATTTTGCATATTTTTTTCTGTCTGCAAATTATGTCTCGATTAGCTTAGGTATTATCCAGAGAAATGTAAGTCCCGAATAGATATTAGTAAAGCGTGGCATGGTTGCAGTATAATATTTTAATAGGCTATAGTTGGCATTATTCGATGAAAAAGACACTGGACAATTAATTCTTCGACTCGCGAATGACAAATTTTCCCGAAACCGAATCGGCTGCCTTAGGTCTATCAAGCTGAATGTCTACGACCGTTTTCCCAGAAACAGTTGTTGAAAAATCTCTTTATCCTTTCCGCTAATATCGAAGAAAACCAGGCTAACTTTTTACTTCTCGTTACAAAATAAATACGTTGTAACCGAGAACGGGCTCATTGCCAGAATATATGCTGAAATGAAGAAAAAAAATTGCAGACTGTATTCTATTGTCTGGCGGCCAACGAAGAAAAAAGAAATGTTCGTTGAAATGTTAAAGTTGAATCGAAATACACCGAACCGAATTGTCTGTAATTGGCGCCAACTAAAGCGTCGGTTTTCCGAATTGATCTCGTACAGTTGACGTGGGTAATTAAATTTTAAGCGAACAGACACCAGACCATAAAGAACAACTACAGAATGCTAGAAATGCAGTCACGAAAGATGCAGTTAAATTAGTCACGTTATAAGCCTTTCGATCTTCTTTTTGAGGCGCATTTTTCGATGACTCGATAAGAACAATTTCATGTTTAGTGAACAGGAAATTGACTCATCCTTACTTAGATACGAGGCTGGATTTAAGATTGGGCAGGGCCACTAAAATTTTTGAGAGCCAGGAACTACCATAGAAAACGGCGTCTCTTTCATGTCTCTGAAGAAATGACATTTTTAATCTCTCGGTTGGTTGTTTGGTAGTGGCCGTCGTGTAAGCGAATGGAGCGAATGGAAGCGATGCAATGTTAAATTTGGTTGGTGAAGCAGTTTTTGAGACTCTATAGTATCATTGTTCAACACTACGCTGAGCACTTACGTAGAATTGTGTAGTGATAATTGCTACCAATTCGAAGGTTGCCCTACCAAATTTACTTTATCCTTTGTCAATCAGCCTGTCAATTGTGACTGAACAAGTTGGACAATAAGAGAACCATTACCAATTCTGGGCTGTGGAGTCACCATACTTCTAAATCGGCTCAATTTCACCAGTTTTCAAAACTGAAGAAATGAAGAAATTTGTCCACTTAGTCCAGGGGAATTAGGATTTTTGATGGAATTAATTGCAGCACAGCTGAAACTTGGTACGATTATTTAGCACCCTCTTTGGGAAAGCCCCGTAATTCCCCCTCCCCGGTGTGAGCATCACCCCCCAGAGTCCAAAAAGTGTCCCCGGAAACAGTCTCTGGCTTGTATCCAGCTTAAAATTGAGTTATAGGTAAAAATATTCCTTACCAAAATTAAAGAGCGTAAAATTCTCCACAAAAATGATATCCATGTTTTTTTTCGTGAATCCCATACGAACCAAGATGATTGACGTTCAAGATCACTCGAGCATATAAATATGGAGTAACCTACAACGTACGCGGTATAGGATAGCCGAACTCGTCCTTCTAACATGCGAGAAGCGTTGAACGCTGTAATTTTAAATCCCTATACTAGATTGACCAGCTTGTATAAGAAACCGGATTGAAAACAGACCATAGATATGGAGCGACATGACTATTGGCGTTTGGACACTCCTGTAGGTGCCCTAGTGCATGTAGTGTACGAAAAGACGATCAGGGTATTTTTACCACAAAAACATGTACAGGTGAATAGAGCTCTAGCATTTTCAGTATTGAAGAGAACTAAAGTGTCAGCCCTTTTCATTTCCTTTCAGATGAGCCCGACTTGAGTTTTTTTGCGGAACATTCTTGTCCCTGATCATCTTTTTGTCCAAATACATTAATCAGCGGGCCACATTTCATTAGGCCGTTAGAGAGCAACTCATTAGCGTCCAAACGCGAATCGAACAAACACTCATGCGAATTATGGAGACTGCAGGCGGACTGACTCATCGACGCGGTGTTTCCTCTAGCGTTTTGCTGCAGTGGATTCTTAGCGCCGCTGTCATATGCTTCATCTTTAAGGTTTGGAAAAGTTCACAAACTGTCAACCAGGAACGCGTGCTCAGCATAAAGAATTGAGGGAATCACGAGTGCAGCATGATAGAAGGGATGTTCAAACTTTTTTAAACTGACTGAGAGCCCATCATCCCTTACCATATGTATCTGAATTACAAGAGGGGATCTACCCGGGCTTACGGAGGGGATTCATGAAGGGGATATAGAAGGGCTATACGACGGGTCTACAAAGGGCATACCTACATAAAAGGTATACAGAGGGGCTATGCCACAGTTTACAAAGGGGATACGTGGAGGCATACAGAGGGGCTATACGACGGGTTTACAAAAGCGATCCATGCAAGGGGAAACAGAGGGACTATACGACGAGTCTACAAAGGGTATACATGAAGGGTATATAGAGGGGCTATACGATAGTTTACAAAGGGGATACTTAGAGGCATACAGAGGGGCTATACGACCGGTCTACAAAGGGCATACATAAAGGGTATAGCACGGGTGTCTCAACGCCGGTGTATAGCTCGGGCAGTGAGAGGGCTACACGTAAATGAAGCGCTGTGATTGGCTAACCTGATGGCTCCCCTCGAATATAGCGCTCTGATTGGCTGCTGGAGGGGAAACATACCGGGTTGAGACAGGGCTAACGAGGGTCGATTTTCCGAGGGTCTCGAGCAGGTTTACACAAACTTAAGTTTTCCACATCGAGATCACGAGCTTGTGGTTGCCGTAAAGTGGGTATCTCTTGTAACCACGCGTTTATAGAGGAGGTTATTTAAACGCAGAAAATTGTATACGTGTAGATTCGGATGAAGATGAATTCTTATAATAATAAAGATAATAAACTGAAATTATATCATGTAATATTCTATGCATCCAGTCATGTGTTTTCGCAATTATTTCAGCGTTCGTATACCGCGTACGTTGTAGGTTACTCCATATTTACATGCTCGTGTGATCTTGAACACCAATTATCTTGGTTGGCATGGGATTCACGAAAAAAAAAAACATGGATATAATTTTTGTAGAGAATTTTACGCTCTTTAATTTTGGTAAGGAATATTTTTACCTATAACTTAATTTTAAGCTTGATACAAGCCAAAAACTGTTTTCGAGGATACTTTTTGGATTCTGAGGGGCGATGCTCACACCGAGGGAGGGGGGGAATCACAGGGCTTTTCCGAAAAGCGTACTAAACAATCGTACCAAGTTTCAGCTGTGCTGCAATTATTTCCATCAAATACCTCATTTTTAGCTAATTCTCCTGGACTAACTTGCGAACCTAAAATGTTGTGGTTAGAAAACTTGAGCTTTTGTAGGGAGCAAATTCAAGTCACCACAACGAACAGAAAAATATAATTTTAGTGCCCTTTGATTCCTACTTACGTTAGTGGTATGGGTTTTAGTCTTTGTAGATATTTTTGATAATTCTATCAATTCGTAACTGTAATTCCTACATCACGCGCTACAAAAGTGAAATAACTGGTTCAGGTATAAGTGTAATGTATGTTTCAAACAACATAAAAATTTTCCTGAGCCAGATACGTAATACAATAGTTTGTGAACTCGATTCTCAAGTATTCTCAGACCAATAGAGCGTGTCTACTGTAAAGTATCAACTGTGGACTAAATCCTGAATTCCAGATCCGTTCGTGTAAAAAATCGTATCCGATTTTTTCAATTCGGAGACGACACAAATAAAAGAAAAGAGTCTCAAATTTTATTGCGTATTTTGATTCTCGAACAAAAACAAAAAAAAAAAAAAAAAAAAACGAGAAAATTATTAGGTACATTCAATTTTCTTCTAGAGGAAGGAAGAAGAAGTAGTCCTGCTCGTAGTTTTTGTTTTTTTTTTCTCTTCTAATTCGCTAAAAAAAAAAGTATTTTTAGTTTTGTCAGAAGTGTCATTGAACAAGCAAAAGATTCTCGAATTAGGCATAATCTTCTAAAGTAAGGTACAGTAGCAAAAATAAGAAGTTCTCCAGGGGGGTGGGGGGTGAAGAAAACGAAGAAGCCTTAGGAAAATCTCAATTTCCATTCGCTAACATTTCGACTTTTCGAGCAAAAATAAAAATCGTCCAAATTTTATCTTGGATCCACAATTTTGTTCAAATTGTGACTTCTCGGGTAAAATAAGAAAGATTTCATGCGCAAAATTTTGAAATTTTGTTCAAATTTTCAATGAACAAGCCCAAAAAACACGACAAAGAAAAAAAACTGTTGTTTAAAATTTTGAAATTTCGCACACGTTTTCAGTGAGCCAGCAAGAAAAGAATCCCTCGGTTTTAAATGGTTATAGTTAGCTATCTCGAAAATTTTACTTTTCCTCTTGGCTGAGGGGCCAAAGGAGGAGGTTATACCACCATATCCCTTGTATTCACACCGCTGGCAATATTTGTGATACATACACTGTACTTGAGAGACATATTTTGTTCCCATTTTGAATCTACCTTCAAATTTTGATCCAACTTTTTTTTTTAAACCTTAAAAATCAACTTTTCTAGACCGTAAATGCTAATTTCGGATTCATCATTTAAAAAAATGAAAACAGTATTTTTCAGTAACGTAAATAAAAAGTTCTCTAAGACGGGAGGAGAGGGTAGAGGCGGAAAAGTTTCAATTTTTTGCTGAATCGTGTTTCAAATTTTGCCGAAATTTTCAGTCAACAAGCAAAGAAAAAAAATAGATCTTGGGTTAGAAATCTTGCCGTTATCTTGACTTTTCAAACCAAAAATAAAAATTTTTACTGGGCACGCAAAAAAATCTCTCGGGTTTGAAATAATATTGATTGGCGAGCTTGAAAACTTTTCTTTTTCTTTTGCTCTGGAAGGGGAGGGGAATTGTTTCTGTTAGCAAGTCCAAAATTTCGGTTATCACTGGAGAATTGTTTGTACATTTCTAATTCGCTGAGGAAGGTGTGAGGGGGGACAGACTACTTTGAATTAGAAAGTCTATTTCAAATTTCCCTCATTTGGACTAACGGCAAATGAGTATAAACGAAACTTGTTTAAGGGTGGAGATGGAATATTATTTCTGAGGTAGAAAGGTAGCCTAAGCGTCTACCTTTGCGTAATTTATTTTGAAATGTATGAATGGATTGAATGAATTGACTGATTCGCGTATGTATTCGCAGTGGCAGAATGAGGGAAGAGGAGAGTTTCAGACAAAATCAAATTATCTGGCAGTGGAGTCGGAAGGAATTTGGGTGCAAATTCAAATTTCCGCGAGATGGAGGAGCTTAAGAAGTCGTGAAGGCAAGGCCGCCGGAGAAGGGGGGAGAAAAGGTACTTTTTCCCCCGGGCTCGGGTTTTTTGAGAGGGCCCGCAGAGTCACAGCAATTATAATTATCAAATAGAAAATATGCCTTTTTACGAGCAAATAATTTCAGTGTAAGCCCGCAGATTCCCCCCCCCCCCACCGGGCTCGGTTTGGCTTTTGGCGGCCCTGTTTGAAGGTTAGGTTCCTGATTCTTTACCCCTCCCGAACTTCAAAGTTTCGTAAACTGTAAATTCGATTGACCGGCAGAAAAATATTTTTCACTTTTTTTTGTTTTGTTTTGTGATAAAAGAGTTGGCTGAAAATCATTTTTTATTGACCGAATTACGCGGAATCATTAATGGACATCGATTCAAAGTAAATATTTTCAATTTTCGCTCATTTTAGAAGCGATACCAAATGGTCTTCAACGGGCAGATAATTATCTCACTTTTTTTTCTTTCTCTCAGAGGTTTAGGTTGCGTTCGGAGTGTGCGAAGTGTGAATTCTATCACGAACAGGAAATTTTCTTCATGATATTTTTCTTTTCCTACAGTATTCTCAATAAATTCTTATCAGTCGTATCGGTCAAGCGTTATTGGAGTTCACGTCATCGACGAAGGTTAGCTGCAATGTAACAAAAATTTGTGCTGTAAAACAATAAAAAATACGTGAAATTTCTTTCATCCAGTGAGCATCGTAGATAGTGATTTCGCGTTCGATAAAATTTTATCATCATCTCGATATATCTTCGATTCGGTGCAGTGCCTTCTATCTACGAGACTTATATAGGAAGTCGGTGTACCTACATGTTTTGCCCGAACGAAGTTATTCAAATTACTCGCCTCTAGCACTCGCCTTGCCCTCCTAATCAACCGACAGAATGTACCTCATTAACGGTACTATCATAAAAACAATATGGAAATCAAAGAGACGCCCATTGCGGTCATTTCGGAGCTTATTCATCCATTTTTTTTCCGACTGACCTGAATTTTCCTGGTCTGAGATTCGTATGAAGTCAGTCATGACATCACATTTGGCTGGTATCGCATTATCCATATTTTGTTTGAATAAAGATACCCATGAATCACTGAACGATTTACGTTTACTTTTCATCTCCCATTACAGGTTTTTATAGATGAGTCTCTTTTTCTGTTCGTTCTAAACTTCCGATACGTCATAATGCAGACAAAATTCCTGGTGTGTTTCGAAAACGAGGTATATTCTACGCGGTGTGCGTGTCACGTTTCTATGGCGATACTTAAACTTCACCCACCATATTTGTGAAATTGAAAAGAAAACGAAAGTCGCTCTAAACTTGCGGTACAATTTTTAGAACACGTTATAATTTGGTTGGGAAGCCACGAAATTGAAGTCGGGACTGCGACCCGTCGATGAAATAGATAATTATAAAGCTAAAATTGACTGCGTGTCGATATTCGTTACACAGGAGGGTTGATAGTTGACTGGGGTGAATGTAACAGTTGTGTGGATGTGAAAGAATGCTAGATTGTGGTCTGTGGATAGAGGGAAGATTCTACTTACCGATAACAAGTTGATTACATACGTGAGCCCTTGTACACGAGAAGTAAAGAATCTATATCGGGTACCTTCGAAAAAGCTAGGAGAGGACTTTCGTTTGAGGTTGATGTCTTTTATGAAACTTATGTGCAGCTTTCCTGGAGAACATGGTGATTTTTTGGTTTCACATCAGCAGCGCAAAAGTTTCAAATCAAAATAGAACGCGTACGTATAGAGTACTCATCAGAGTTGAGCTTAATTTCACTCGAGTAAATAAGTAACGCGTAATGAGTGAATTAATCGTTACTCGTGATCGAGAGTAATGAATAATACCCATTAACAGAGGCGAAACTTGACTTTTAGTTGGGGGGGGGGGTGAAGAAGGAAAATTTGCCGACAAATATTTTTTGAAAACTAAAAATTCGCCGACAAAATATTTAAAAAATTTGAAAATTTACCGATTTTTCTATCAAAATATTTAATTGAAAAAAATAAAATAAAACAGAAGCAAAATATGGGCTTGGGGATTAATTTTTGAGAACGTCCTTGTACCCTCAAGAAAAGTCTGTCTTTTTTCTACTCTTTATTTTTCTTCCTTCCTTCGTTCCTCTTTTTACCTTTATTATTGAAGCGCTTTTTTAAAAGTGAGCCGCTTGAGACATTCTTCTTCCTCGGCCCTTGTGCAAACATACACCATCTGAGAGGTTTCTTGGATTCATTTAATACTATGATAATAAGACTCTTTTGACCCATCAAGACCTCCTCTTCTAACTTATGTAAAACTTTCAGGATTCTTTCAGACTTTCCTGAGACTTCAAAAATCTTCCGAATTTGTTCAAGACATTTTCAGGCTTCATTAAAATGAAAAATTCAAATGAACAGTTTCAAAATTTGCCGACTGTCAAATTATTGTTTTTTCAACCCCCCCCCTCCCCATAGTTTCGTCCCTACAGATACAGATTGGAACCTTATCCCCCAAGCACTGAAATTTACATGAGCATACCCTAGTCTGGGAGGGTAAGGTGGAAGGATATTAGGAATACTTGAGACGAACACACAGCTCCCTTTACACATTAAGGTTGTTGTTATTTAATTTTGGTGATATTTTTTTCTGAATTTCCTCTGATTCGTTTCCTAAATTGGTTCCAATAAAATCAATAAATAAATTTAAAAAAAAAAACAACTACAAAGTTTCAGGTCGATTGGATGTAGGGGAATCCGTACCACAAGCTCACTTTCGTACACATAGAGTTTTGACTTGTTTCAGACTAAATTTCCCTCCTATATTCACCAGGACCAAAGCGCGTAAATTAAATAATAGAACATTTGCTATCGGATTCAGCTTGTGACATTTTGGAAAATACGTCTTCTGCTTTCAACTTTTAGACAGCCCGTAGCCATGGGGGGGGGGGAAGCTGGGGCTGAGACCCCTCTAAAGGTATCTTCAGCCCACCCTAAACAGAGATACCACAATTTTAAAAAATCATCATTACGCCAGACCCCTAGCCAGAGTGGTGAGGGGGTACTGAGCACCCCAACGCTTGTCGGAGCCTCCCCTGGCAAAATTTCCTGAATAAAAACGAATTCCTTCTATTTTTCTCGCTAGTTTTGTTCAAAACTTTTCGTTCCACTACATTTTAATGTTTATAAACTTATCACCACTGATTTTGCTTTGAAAGATAGAAGAATCGTATGTTTCTCGTTCTTTATATGTGACGTTCACAAAAAAAGAGTCCGACTGTCCATCCAGCAGTTTCAGACACACAGGCCTTTTTCTTGTGTCCCATTACAATATTCACAAACACAGTCAGCCCCGTAGAGAGAAAAAGAGGGCCTTGGGGGAAATTTCCATGGGCCCTCCACCTTCCAGTTCATTGTTTTCTTTTGTCAGATGGGAAAAAATTATAAGCTACGGGATAGGAGGTTTCTTTCATAGTGTAAGGAGTGATTGCTGATTTGATGTACAGTATGATGTAGCTGGAAGCGTTGAAATTCAGGTCTTTTAAAAATATCGGGCCCTCCTGAAAGTCCGGACCCGGGGTATTTCCCCCCTTTCCCCCTCCCTCTCGACAGGGTTGAACACAGTGGTAGGCTCGCAATCCAGTTCACGTTGAATATCGATGGCTAAATGCCTGAATGGCTGGTTGAGAACCGATAAATTGATAAGTCCACAGAAATAGAGTTTTTTTCACTTTCAAAAGTTCAAAAATTTGATCTTTCCAAGTGTTAATTTTTTTTCACGCGATCTATTCAATTTTGTTTTCAATGGGCTGTCGGTAAGTTAAATCACCAGTTTTGATTATGAATTTTAAGACCAAATTGAATCAGTGGCGTAGCCAGGATTTTCCGAGGGGGGGGGGGACAAAATCGAAAATTGAAGTATTTTGTAAAAATCGCTGTTATTAGAGGATTATTGTATGGAAACGAAGATAAAATTACTACTCCAGCAAAAATTTTTCGAAAAAACGTGTTTTACAGCGAAAAATTGCTCATTTCTGCATATTTTACATTCAATTTCAGGTGCCTTGGAGGCATTCGCCCCCTTTGCCCCGTGGCTATACCACTGCCTCGTAGAACTCTTCACATTACATACTATGTGTTAGCGATGGGAAGATTAGTTCATTTAGTTGAATAGTTCAAATCGGTCTCGGTCACCAAAATGATTAGGTAAATGAACTAGTTCATTTAGGTCTTTTAGTTCATTATCGTCGGTTCATTCACGTCATTAAAGACTTTAAATTATTGAAAGATGTAAGATGAGAAGACCGAAATATGCCCGCGTTATTAATGTAAGTTTTTAATTTATATGTTTTCTCTATGTATCCGCTTAACATCACCCTTTTCAACGGAAAGATCAAAAAATGAATATTAATTTTCATCATGATGAAGAAGAAAGCTGCTCAAATAAACGAAATGAGTCACGTCGGTATTTTAGTTTCAGTTCACCTGCGTTAGGTCTTAGGGTTTACACGAATTTGGTCGTTCTTTGTTTACGTTCACGTTTTAGTTCTTAACAGTCTTAACAGTTACTTTTGGTCATTTTCGGATCGAGTTCGAGAGAATCTCGGTCTTATTGAACTAGTTCGTTCAAAACATCGGTCTCGGTAGATTAGTTCATCGCGATGATTAGTTCAAATGAACTAGTATGACCGAGACCGACTCAACGCTACTATGTGTATCCTCAAGCCCCCCCCCCCGCCTCTGGTAAACAGTCAACACCACCTACCGCAGATGGTTGGCTACCGGCCTGCATTTAGATTTTAATAAAATGTTCAACATTCTTAAATTTTAGGCTGTAGGTCAAAAAGAGAATCTAGTAAGAACAGAATAGACATTGAGATTTGAAATTCAACATTTGCTACCGACTTTCAGATTTTTGAAATGTCTTCCACATCTCAGCTTTGTTTCAACCTTTCAACCTTTCAGATAATGTTCGATACTCAGCATGAAACTTTCAGCTTTTGACTGACTAGTCTCTGACAGGAGTCCCGGGTACTCCATTTTCAGAAACGAAATTTGATTTTCAGTTTGGGATGGGGAAAAAGAAAAATTTGCCGACAAATATTTTTTGAAAACTAAAAATTCGTCGCTGACAAAATCTTTTAAAAATTAAAAATTTGCCGATTTTTAAATCGAAATATTTTTTAGTTGAAAAATAAATAAATAAACAAACATTCATAAAAAATGAAAAATTCAAATGAACTATTTCAAAATTTGCCGACTACCAAATTATTGGGGGATGTTTCAACCCCCACCCCCTATAGTTTCGCCCTGCCCATTACTCGTCCTTTGAGTGATGAGTGAATTACTCATCCCTCATTACTCTTCACTCATGGATTGAATTCTGTTCCAAAGTCGTGAAACCATAAACCACAAAGGTACCTCGACGACGAGTGACAACAAGGTACACACAGGGACGTACCGAACAGTTTTTCCTGGGGGGAGGGGGGGGGGTAAAAATTGTGAAAGTCCCAACACTCAACTCAGAATTCTCAAGTATCAAAGCATTTAAAAAAAAAAAACTTGTAGGATTTTCCCAACTGCTGAGTGAAAATTTTTCTACGGGGGGGGGGTCGCCTCTCTCTTATCGGTACATCCCTGGGTACATAATACAAGTAATACGTGTAACAAAGTTCTCTTCTCTGTGGTATGAATAAGTCTAGAGCATTTTATAAAGTATCGTTGATCAGCGCTGTATGAAGCCCTATACTCGTAGATATGAGTGAAGACATTTTCGCCATTTTGAGTCCCACCGCGCCCGTCTTTGCTGAATTGACTACGCGGTACGCTCCGCATAGTCGAATTCGGCATCCAAGGGCATGGTGTGAGCCAAAATGGCATATTATGTCTTCACTTGTATTTATAGGGCTCTAGCGCTGTATAGTTATAGCCAGAGGAGTCCCTGATTTCAAATATTGCATCAAATTTTTGATCTGGCGCTGATTTTGGCCCGAAGATCAATTATGATGAGCAAAACTGACTTCATTTTAAAAGTTGAACAAATTATCGAAATGGAAGTTTTTTGGGTCCCTGATTTAGAATATCTCATCAGGGTTTTTATTCCGCTCTGATCTGACCTGTAAATTTTAATTTTACCCTTTTAGGGTCCGAATCTGACTTGGCTTCAAAAGTTGAGTAATATATTATGTATATATCGAAGTAGGGTTTTTTCTTGATCGTTGATGTCGAAAATAGCGTTCGCATTTTTATTTAGGTAGTTCCCATTTTCGTTCCAATTACCCTCAAAATGCGTGAAATTAATTTACTTTGATAAATTCGACAAAGTATCGAAACAAAGTTTCTTTGCTCGCTAATTTCGAAAATGATCTTCATCTATTACTTAGCCTTGATTTGGATTTCAAAATCCAAATCTTACCATTCAAGCGAGCATAATTGACTTGTCTTAGAAATTTGAACAAAATATCAAATTGAGGGATTCTGGAGCGCTGATTTTGATTTTGATATTTGATTTTTCAAGTTGAGTTGTTCGTACCCCTCCCCCGTCATGTTGATACTTTGTCCGATTTCCAAAGTTAGGTAAACTTCAGCCCTCCCACGAATTCGAAGACCAAATCGGGATTGTTTCGAAAATCTGATGCAGTGTTTGAAATTAGCGACTCAAGAAAGGCTTCCCGATTGACAATTTGAAGAGCACTCACAGAACATATTACAAACCACTACCGTTTTGAGACTCTTGGACACTTACATTTTTTTGTGAGTGTTCAACATCTCATCATTTTAAAATGGTGTGTGCGAAGTGATCACCCAGCATTAGTTCACGTCGTGTGATTACTGAGTGATGTTCACCTGGGCAGGCTAGTCGGGGTAGTTTGCTATTGCTCCCCCCGGTTTTGTTGCGTTAGAGGTTTCTTTCTTTGTGCCGAAGAGTGTGTAGTCACAATTCGTTTACTGACCACATACTTCACGACATTGAGTAAGCTGGCCACGACGTGCACATGACAGTAGCATTCTTTCAGATCTGGTGGTAACGGACTCTGCGATTTTAGTGCCTTGATCCTTTGAACTGGTGGAAGGGGGGGGGAGTACAGGAAGCACTATCTTCCACCTCGATTGATACTGTAGTCACTGTTTTCGCTAGTATGTTAGCGGGGGTATTCGAATGTCACTAGCTTTTTCCGGCGTTGGTTGGATTCGAACCAGAGTGCGAAGCGAACACGTTACCATTCGGCCACACAGCGATTTTAGAAGCGAATATTGTATCACATTTTATATTCAGCCCCATGCGAGGCCTCAAAATTTTAATTCGGCCAGAATAAACCACATTTTCTTCATTATAAAATTCAAAGCTAACTTGATCCATGTAGTTGGAGAAGTTCTATGAACTACAATTCGAATTCATGACAATAAATTGGAAATTTCTCTTCCATTACCCCAGAGGCGTAGCCAGTCTAGTGTTCAAGGTGTGTCTGGTTCGGGGGGACGATAGAGGGGGAGGGGGCTAAAATTAGAGAACCCACTATTCGAAGAAATTGCGAAGAGGAGGTCGGACCCTTGGCTACAAACTGTACAATGTACATATGTATGTGTGAAAGTGAAAAATGTGCACTTGTGCACGTGCCTCAGCTTAACATAAAAATATTAAAATAATCGTCACAGCGTTCGATCCAGGACAGGATAGGATATACCGATCTCAATAGGCGAAAACATCGCGGAAAGCGATAACATTGTACATCGGCTGCATCCTGCAACGCTTGTACGTTGCAAAGCTTGCACGTTGTCACACGCGTAGGGTTATGGGAAAACCATGAGTAATGGGTGCATGGCGAACTGCACTGACGAATTACACACCCTTGCTCAGGAGAACCCACGCAAGTCTTATTCATATATTCATCAGTGCGAGTAACGAATAATAAGTAATATAATGTCAAGTTCTACGAGTGATGAGTGACGATTAACGAGTAGTTTTTACTCATGATTATTACTCAATTACTTTTTCACTCAACTTAGATACATATTATACACATCTACTGGGTGTCTAATAAAATACACTCCCCGTCTTTATTTTTGACTTAAAATTCGGATCGAAGAGTGACAAAGGAGGGTCTCCTTCCGAGTGAAGAAGCCCCCTCCCCCCGGGGGGGGGGAGCCGGAACGTTTTATCAACTTTGGATTCTGCAATTTCTCAGGTGCAGCGGGTAAAGAGGCTTCAACTGTGGCCGACTCAAAAATATGATAGAATTTTTGAAATCAGTGACCCGGAAAACTTCTTTTAATAGTTAGGTCGATTTTTCAAAGTTAATTTAAAGGTTATCAAAGAAAGGGGTATAAGTGCCAGGAATTTCTTTTTTTTTCTCAGGAAGCGCGCTTTAAAGTTTAAAAAATGGTCTATAACAATTGGTTTCACAAACCCCCTCCCCTCCGTCTGACGACCTATGTTCTCATAAGTAAAGAAAAGAAATCGTTTTTATTACAAAAGAGGTTTCTTATTGAAATCATGATATTTTAAAACGTACTGCATGGTTGCTCGCTATAGTATAACTTACAAAATTTTTCGCGTAATTTCGAGATTCGAGTGGGTTGAAGGGACGTATAACCCACTCTTGCATTCACATCGGTTCTGGAAAGTTTATTACGTTCCTTTCAAAAACATACCTGAATGTTTGTATCTGCGAAATACTAAGTCCGAAATATTGTACAATTCGGGAATTGTATAGATATTTTTGTACAGTGTGCGAAACAAACACCCCATCTTGTACTATCGCGAAATGAACAACATTTAGGTACTAAGTCAAAAAGAAAAAACAGCTTTGTTCAAAATATTCTGTACCAAGTTTGAAATGTACATATGCAACTAATTAACGGAACAAAAATACCAAATTAAACGATATCCTTAAATTTGCCTTAAATTTAAAATACAAGTTTCTATCCATGTCTTTTTTTCTAACTTACAAAAATTATGGATAATACAAATCAATATAAATACCAATTCCTAAAAAGAATTTTATTTAAAATATAAGTTACGAAAAATTTACTTATAATTGTGATAGAGGGAGTTACACAGGGCATTCTGCGTTTTACAAATACCCCGTTTGCTTGACATTAACGAGCACCTTATACAACCTTGGTCACCGACTACTAACTCTTTGGAGTTCGTCGTTTTTCTGAAGGGTAATCTTCGTTCATTTACTTTCCCAACTTTCAAAAATTATGTTTGGCACAGAAAACAACCTATGTAGCTGTGAAAACACAGTTGAGGAAGTATACCGTTTTTTGTTCCAATTTTATGAAAGTTATCGTTGGTGCCTTGCACTAAAACAGTGAACTTTCACCTTCCAGTCGCAGGCAACCTTCATTCGTTTGGCTTGAGACTGCAGCCCTTCAAAAGCAATGTCTTGGTTCCTTTTAATTTTAGTCATTTCATTCATTTCGGGCTCAGGACAATTAAATTGTACAATCTTGTCTTTTCTTTCCGATTTAGTACATGTATCGCGAATGGTACGAAATTCGTTTTACAAAGTTCGAAATTCCGAGCTTCGTACAAAATGAGGTGTTTGTTTCGCATACTGTACAAAAATAGCTGTACAATTCCCGAATCGTACGATTTCAGACTTTGTACGTAACATTCCTAAGAGCATTATTCGATCCTTTAGGACAACTTTCCGTATCTATCTTTCGTGTTTTCTTCCACACGGCCTCATGGCCATTTGAGAGATGGGGTGGGGACACAAAAGTAGGGGAAACTATTGACTACTTATAAATAGTAAAATAAAAACTAAATAAAAGAAAGAGATACAGACAGACACGAGGGGGGAGAAGAGAAAGAAGAGGGGAAGGTGGGGGTTGGGGAAATGATGAATGGGAAGGGTGGGAACACAAGATATGTATATCAGAATAAAAGTAACGGTAGGTAGTGGTGTGAAGAGAGAACATCAGGTGAGTTATAGAAAGACAGATAACTAGGGCAGTGAATAATTTCAACTGTCTTAGCCATCTTTGTTTCGTTTTGAATTTCTTCGTAACAACAATAAACCTCATTTCAAGTAGGCTTGACTCCTGAACTTCAAAAAATCTCGAGGGGTTTATGCAAATCCTGGAGCGTATGCTACCTTCTCGTGATAATAATATGAAATTCCAAAATTCGTTTTTTGGGACTGGACAGAGGCTCCAAATTAGGCCCCTTGCTGGCCGAGATGAAGCTTTGCAAAGTTTCTTTTCCACGTACAATAGATTCACGACTATCCGCCATCGGTTTATCCGCCTCGAATTTATCCGCCCACCTTTACGGCTTATCCGCCTACCGAAGGGCGAATAATTCGAAATCTTACTAAAATCACAACCTTAGTCCTTACCACAGCTAATAATTACAGTAAAACGCCGATTATCCGGACTAATTGGGACCAGAGGCTTTCCGGATAACCGAAACATGTGCTTATTTTATAGGGGAGAACACATTTTGAAGGAAAATAGCCCAAAAAATTAGCTCATTGGTCTCAGAATTTCCTGATTTATCCAGGAAAGCTTAATAGATTGAATAAGCTAGACTAGAAAGAAAAAAAAGAAGAGGATTTGCCCAGAAATCGGAGCCCTAATTATTATTTTTTTCCCCCGGTGTTCCGGATAATTGGCATTCCGGATCATTGGCGTTTTACTGTATGATGGAAAACTGGTAGGAAAAGCGTCCGTTCATATTATGGAACCTGACAATGCTTTTTTAACGCTGGAAAAGTCATTGGTGTTTAAAGAACAACAGTTAGCAATCCTTTCTAGCTTTTTGCTTTACTATTTGTAGGGTGTGCCAATTCACTTTTTCTTCTTCTGTAGTTCAGAGCGCTTTCGGCTCATTGTCTTTCTTCCTCTTAATTGACTAAAAAAGCCAAAAACACCAATTTTGTTTTACAACCTAACGTACCTGATTCAATAAAAATTATTTTCCCCATTTCTCAATGTTTTTGGATCAAAATTATTATTATTATTATTTTTTTAAATCCTGTATTACGTTAAACATTTGAAACTCAGTATCGTTTGTTTACTTGTTTCACTCCTGGGTCGTGGCACTTAATCCTTTACAACGACACAAATGAATAGACTTAGAAAACGCGCTCTCTGGTGGATGAAATTTGAACTACAAAATATAAAATTTCGGCATTTACATCTTTAGTCCAGGAGAATTAGCTAAAAAAAGAGGTGTTTGATGGAATTAATTGCAGCACAGCTGAAACTTGGTACGATTGTTTAGTACCCTCTTCGGAAAAGCCCCGTGATTTCCCCACCTCCCCCGGTGAGAGCATCACCCCCCCCCCCCCAGGAGTCCAAAAAGTGCCCCCGGAAACAGTTTTTGGTTTGTATCTAGCCTAAAATTGATTTATAGGTAAAAATATTTCCGACCAAAATTAAAGAGCGTAAAATTCTCTACAAAAATGATATCTATGGTCTTTTTCTTGAATCCCATGCCAACCAAGATAATTGGCGTTCAAGATCACACTAGCATATAAATAAGGAGTAACCTACAACATACGCGGTATACGAACGCTGAAATAATCGCGAAAACACGTGTCTGGATTCATAGAATGTTACATAATATAATTTGAATTTATTATATTTATTATTATAAGAATTCATCTTCATTCGAATCTACATTTCTAAAATTTTTTGCGTTTAAACAACCTCTTCTACAAACGCGTGGCTACAAGAGATACCCACTTAACGGCAACCACAAGCTCGTGATCCCAATGCGGAAAACTTCAGGTCGTGTAAACCCGCTCGAGACCCTTGGAAAATTGACCCTCGTTAGCCCTATCTCAACCCGGTATGTTTCCCCTCCAGCAGCCATTCTGAGCGCTCCATTCGAGGGGAGCCATCAGGTTAGCCAATCACAGCGCTTCATTTACGTGTAGCCCTCTCACAACCCGAGCTATACACCAGCGTTGAGACACCCGTGTTATACCCTTTATGTAAGCCCTTTGTAGACCGGTCGTATAGCCCCTCTGTATGCCTCTAAGTATCCCCTTTGCAGACTCGTCGTATAGCCCCTCTGTTTCCCCTTGCATGGATCTCCTTTGTAGACCCGTCGTATAGCCCTTCTATATCCCCTTCATGAATCCCCTCCGTAAGCCCGGGTAGATCCCCTCTTGTAATTCAGATACATATGGTAAGGGATGATGGGCTCTCAGCCAGTTTAAAAATGTTTGAACATCCTTTCTATCATGCTGCACTCGTGATTCCCTCAATTCTTTATGCTGAGCACTCGTTTCTGGTTGACAGTTTGTGAACTTTTCCAAACCTTGGCAAAGATGAAGCAGATGACAGGGGCGCTAAGAATCCATTGCTGCAAAACGCTAGAGGTAACACCACGTCGATGAGTCAGTCCGCCTGCACTCTTCATAATTCGCATGAGTGTTTGGTCGATTCGCATTTGGACGCTAAATAGTCGCTCTCTAGCGGCCTAATGAAATGCGGTGCGCTGATTGGTGTATTTGAACGAAAAGAAGATCAGGGACAAAAATGTTCTGCAAAAAAACTCGAGTTGGGCTCATCTGAAAGGAAATGATAAGGGCTGACGAAAAGATGATCAGGGACAAAAATGTTCTGCAAAAAAACTCGAGTTAGGCTCATCTGAAAGGAAATGATAAGGGCTGACACTTTAGGAAAGTGCTAGAGCTCATTTCACCTGTACATGCTTTTGTGGTAAAACTGGTCCATCTAGTATAGGGATTTAAAATTACAGCGTTCAACGCGTCTCGCATGTTAGAGTGACGAGTTCGGCGTTCGTATACCGCATTCGTTGTAGGTCACTCCATATTTACATACTCGTGTGATCTTGAACGCCAATTATCTTGGTTGGTATGGGATTCGCAAATAAAAATATAGATATCATTTTTGTAGAGAATTCTACACTCTTTAATTTTGGTAAGGAATATTTTTACCTATAACTCAATTTTAAGCTAGATACAAACCAAAGACTGTTTCCCGGGGCACTTTTTCGACTCTGGAGAGTGATGCTCACACCGGGGGAGGGGGGAAATTACCGGGCTTTTCCGACGAGGGTACTAAACAATCGTACCAAGCTTCAGCTGTGCTGCAATTAATTCCATCAAAAATGCTAATTCCCCTGGACTACTTCACCAATGCATTCGCATGTATTCTGTTTATAGAACCTACCCCAATTAAAAATTCGATTTTGATGGTCGTGGCACTTATGGCCCTGTTTCTTTGCAACTGTTCAATTTTATCAATTTCACGAGTAGATTTTGAATTCTCGGTCTCAATCGAGGTCAAGACAATAATTTGATTGGATATTCGAAATCAGAGACCCAAAAAGTTCCTATTTCGATAAACTGGATACGTTCTCATCTTTCGAAAATCGAAAGTTGTTTAGACGTTCCAGCTGGTTTCGGGGGACAGAAAAATATTCACTTAGAAAGCTACAAAAGTGAGATCCTGCTGTGTCACACCGTAACACGACTTCGCGGTCAAAAATAAAAATTGAACGAATTTCATTAAACACCCTGTATTAATTTACTCGTTTTCGCTTTAATTACCGATGATTCCGAGGGCCATTGTCGCGGAGAGAGAAGAGAACGAGAACTCATTTAAATTTTAGGAAATAACACTTTCATGCACGTACAAGAGAATCCTATTGTTCTGAGTGTGTACGATGTGCTAAGCTTGCAGATGCATTCTTACTTGCACCGAACACTATCATTTTTTATATTTTCATGCTTATTCGTTTCGTCCTCCCTCGTTTTTTAAATAACATTTACCTCTTCGCATTCCCTTAACCACTATTTGTTGTTAGGAATTAGACAATATTTGTCGTATTAGGGTGGTTGAATATTTCCAGTCACGTTCCGTATGTTTCGTATTTTTATCGAGAACGTGGTCGGTTCTTTTTACTCAACGAATTTCTTGATGTAAATTGGTTTGTGTCATGGCTGAGGACACGACTTCACTCCATTGAAATTATGTCTGGCTGTTTTTAAAAATCCTTCGACTGTAGTGTAGCACTTTCGGAATGGAAGATTGGATTGCTGATGTCACGACTTTCGCCCCGCTGAAATTGTGTCCTTAGATTGTAGCCCTTCTGGGAGGCTTGTATAGGGATGAGAATTTGAAGTTCGTAACGTTCCATCCCTCGAATTTACTGTTCAACAATCAGCATCCTGCTCTGAAAAACTAATGAGTAGTTTTCTTTCCCACGAACTATCGACAAACCTGCAACACGGAACGCATATGTCATATCCTGGAGGGGTTGTCCCTTCAATCTTTCTAAAAATTTGATCCGATCAATCATGTGCAGTCGTATGCGGGCCTTATGCCCTAGGCTTTTATGAGTTACAGGGAATATAGAAGCATAACAGATGTATGTTTCTGGTAGTATTTTGACTTGAAATTCAAAATTGTAGGTTCTACGGGCAGAGGGAAAAAGGGTGACCCTACAAGTAGGAGGGAGGAGAGATATACATTTCTACAAAACACGTTACGTATATCGGAAACCAGGTTTTTAGGTCGCTGAGTTCGTTTCTTTGATTTTATATTTACTCCAAAAGTCCACAGTTGTTGAACTTGATGGAGAAGGTTGGAGAAGGGGTCGAAATTTTCATTGAAATTTGTAACGCGTATCAAAAATTAGTTTTCCTGAGTTTCCAAATTCATTTTCGACATCATACTGACACCCGACTTAAAATTGTGGTTCTACGGAGAGGAGGAAGGAACAAAATCTTCATAAACTATATCCAGGGTTGGGCATCGAGTCCACAAAACTGACTCGAGTCCGTCACAAGTCATTTGTTTTGTTTAGTTATGAGACCACATTTTAAAAGGACTCGAGTTCGAGTCCGAGTCCCAAAGGAATCCTTTTACACTGGTTTTATCTTTACTTTTCAATAGTGTGAGTGAGACATAAATCAGGGCTGCCAAAAGTATGCTTTGGCATCTTTTTCCTCTGTGAATCAAATGAAGCATTTTGAAAATATCTTTGCTAACCATGAAATTCTGAGTGAAATAAGCCCTATTTGAAATTGCATATTTTGATGTAATTGCATATTTGGTGTTTTAGAAGCATATTCGGAGCATATTTTACACATTAATTTTTTTGAATTTTTGCACTTTTGGACATATTTATACATCCACTACACTATATCGTTGAGTGTATCTATTTACTGTATTAATTTATTTTTATTTCTTTACTGCTATTGTAAGTGGTAAACTTTTGAGAAAATTAATGTTGTCGGTTGTGACAGCACTGTTTCCCTTAGTCTTAACCGGTCTTAACCCACTGGTATGGAAATGTGTTGAGACAATGTTGCCATTATTATCTGCTCATTTTTCTCTCTAAAATGATACCCATATTAGAGCAGAATATTTTGAAGTATTTCGACTTTTTAGGGAATATTTTTGGCATATTTAGCAACAAAAAAAAAGCATAAAATATGCGCATATTTCACCTGTTTCTTAAGCATATTTCTGGCAGCCCTAGACATAATATCAATAATTTTGCCAGTTTGTACTATATATTCGGATACCGCCAAAGCGCAAACCTGCCATCACTATCAGTATATCAGCAATCACCACAAAAAACAAGTACAACTACAAGCACTAGGTCAGATCACTTCTCACTTTTTTTTAACGCAAGAAAAAGGCAACTAAAATATATATTTCCTGTCTTACTTTGCGATGGAGATAACGCCCTTTTCATATGGCGGGCTTTTGCCTCTTGTTATAAGAAAATAGCCTTTACATAGAGTCTTTTAGTTATCCTTTTCTTCTGACAATCTGTGCGACTGTATTTTCCAGCTTCCAAGGTTGCAAATTGTAAATTTATATCTTGCAATTTGCAAAATTCATGATTCAAATTTCGAAATCAAATCACAGGTAACCTCGCAAGCTTGGGACTCAATCCGGCAAAAAACACCGTTTTGGAACTCAATTCGGAATCCCCCATAAAATGATAACAATCTGATTTTAAAATTCAGTACGTAGCACACTAATTTTTTTTTTTTTTCGCTGTTGGCAGGGATTTGAAGGATACTTGTATAAATTCTAATCCACTCAGTTCTCCAACATCGCGTTCGGTTATGAGAGTAGCAACTTTTTTCCATCATTTGAGCATCTGTTCGTTACTTTAATTTCTTTACGTCCAAGATTTTTGCATAGGTTTCACATTGGAGTTTTAAGAGATTTCCAATAAACACGAAAATATTTGGATGAGCAATATAGAAGTCCGACTTGAAGTGTGAGTGAAATGCCTCACAGGGATTTGTGGTAGGTGTGATTGAACTAGAGTACTTCGCCCACGGATTCAACTTGGACATAGTTTTAAATTATCTTTGCCAAATTAAGGACCCCCCCTGCTGTCAGCCTTTTTCATCTCCGCGATCTTTGAGGCTCAATTCAGACATTATTTTACCTTCTATTTTCTGGCAGGACTTATTTCGAATGTAGCTCTTCCAAAGTATAAAACATTAGTCTCCAGCCCATCCTTTCAGAGGTGCTACAATTTCGAACGTCAGCTAAAACATCAAAAACCAGTTCTACGGCTTGAAAAACCTAAATTTTGATTCACATAACGTAATTATTACAAATCTGTTGTCCCTCTGGCGTCTCTCCCCCCGTGTACCATCATTTTGAATTTGGAGTCAGAATAATTTTTAAAAAAGAGAGAATTTAGCTACCCAGGAAATAGTAATTATTGTTACACATAACGTATTTCATGAAAATTTGTTGTCGCTTTCCCCTCTCTTTCTCTTATGGGTACCACAATTTGGAATTTCTAATCAAAAATATGTTGAAAACAAATTCAGCGATTCAAAAAAACCTAATTTTGGATATGCATAATACATATGAAAATCCCCCCTTCCACTTCTTATTTATCACCAGGTGCCACAATTTTAAGTTTGGAGTAAAAATACTGAGGGGGGAGGGAACTAAAAAATTTATGAAAGTCAAAATTTTTGTATGCATTACATATTTCTAATGAAAATTTGTTGTCCTTCTTTCCCTCCTCTTCCCTAAGTTGTACAATGATTTCAAATTTTGAGTCAAAATAATATTAAAAACGAATTGAGCGACTCGATGAATATATTTGTCAATGTGCGTAACGTATTTTTCATGAACATTTGGTCACTCCCTTTGTTTCCCGTGCCGCAGTTTTCAACTTCGTGTCAAGCTGATACCGAAAATGGATTCAGATATCTTGATATCCTCGCTGTAAGTATCTTAATATTACTCTCACAAGAGCGAAAAATTTCACTATTAAAATCATGTCCAAAAGAAAACACAACATACCATGGGTTGTATCATAGAGGGATGCGGGAGGAAAAATTTCTACGGATAAATTGGTACGGATATACGTAAGAAAACGGGTTGGAGAGTAATTAGCGTCATTCCCATTAGCACAAGTCGTTAAGATTGAAAAAAGTGTTGAAAATTCTACACGACCTCCTGTACGCCCTGTGTTAATACATACTGGAAGTGTAATAAAATGGGCCCCATACTTATGTTTGATCGCGAATTCAGATCGAGGCATGAAAAATCAGGATCTCACTTTGATGTCTAGTTTCCTTCTGAGTGAAAAATTTTTCTGTCTCCCTGAAGAGAAGCTGGAACATGTTACCGACTTTCGGATTTCCGAAAGCGAACTCATCGTATGAAGTACAGAAATAGGGGGTTTGGATAGCTAATTTCAAGTATCAATCAGAGTTTTCACCCGGCCACGATTTTGTGGCCCAAAATCCAAGATTCACTCGCGAAATTGATTTTTTAATTGAAAAATCGATTAAAGCATCAAAAATTTATTTTTCTGGGTCTCTGATTTTGAAAATTGTGTCAGTTTCTTGATCTTCCTTCGATTTGAATCTCAATATTTAGATTTCTTGATTGAAATTGGCAAAAAGGCTGAGGTTCCTTAAGGAAAAGTACGGATTCTGTTCCTGGAAGTGGGAAACGTTTACATTCAAGAAATGGAAACGGCAGTGTTTTTCTTTCTAAAAAAAAAGACGATTCTCTTTCCTTAAAGACAGGAAAGAAATGCATCGCTTTCACAGAAGAAACATCAATATTATCAGGGACGTACTGATAGGGTGGAGGGGGAGCTCCCTCCCCTCTGTAGGAAATTTTCTACTCAGCAGTTGGGGAAATTTACCATTTCAGTCGAGCTGGTGGGAAAATCCAAGTGAAACGTGTTTTTTCCTTTTTTTTTTTTTGCTTTGATACTTGGGAATTTTGAGTTGAGTCAGTTGGGAATTTCACAACCCTCCCCCCTCCTTCAAGGAAAAACTCTTCGGTACGTCCCTGGATATTATCCCCGATACAATATCAGCTGATCGAGAAGGCTGAATCAAAACGCGGTGAAAAACGTCGATGAGTCATCGGGTTTTTCCTACGTCAAGATATGGGGGGGAGGGGTCCGAACAGTCGGACGCGTGATTGGTTGATCAAAAAATGAGTCACACATCTTCGGATGAAAAGATTTTTCAATTTGTCGAACACGTTTCAGCGGGCGATGCGGAAACACGAGCGATATAAGTAGGTAACAATGGTCACGACACCAAATCATTGTCTGTAGAACAGGTGATTAACTCGAAATATTTGGAACGAGATTAGGAGAATTTCTGCAGCTCTAATTATCTATTTCATTGTAGCGCTGACAAAGAATAACTTGATGAGTGTTTCCTTTCGTCATTTTAATTTTCGGTATTATTTCGCCAGGAACGAAGGAAGACCGCCGGCCGGGGAAAACATGTAAGCTGCATTATCGGCCCGAGGGAGAGTGAATCATAATGTGTCAGAAATGATATCGATGCACCTCCGGCTATACGTGAAATCTCGACGTTACTCTAAGGTGGTCAGTTGAGAAGGTTCGAACGGCGCGAACATGCGGTTTTCCAGGGTCATTGGTTCGGTTATGGATCGCTTACCGTTTCGCCGATGCATTTCCATTTTCACGTCAGCTCTTTTCCTCGCGGCTATCCAGTGTTCGCCGATGAGAGGAATTAAACGGGTGCCGGTGTACGAGGATAGTGTGGTGAGTACCGATTATTGTTTATTTAGATACTAATTTTGTCGTCTAGTTTCGCTCTGCTCGGCCAACGTGCTTTAATCGAAGACAAAACTAACTACCTGTTTAATACGTAGTCACAAACGTGTAAACACACGGTCAGTAGCGCCCTTAGCGGGGGACCGGGAGGTTCATATCAATTTGCTCCTTCCCCAGTTTCAACAAAGAAAATTGATGAAAACGGCTGGGCAAGTAAGTTAGACCTCATTTTTTGTCAAACTGGAGTTAAAGAAAGGCTTCTTTTCTTTTGAAAAATCTTCACTTCTCATCACATTTGAAGCGGGCAATAAGCAAAATGATACTATAACTGCAATATTGAGTAAATTGAGCTTGTTGTTGTTGTTATTGTAGTCCTTAGTCTCTCGACTAGTAGATCGCGTCTCTCCACTTTTTTCTCTCCTGTGCTAATTTTTTATGTCTGAGAAGAATTTACACCTTATATCCATCTACTCCTCATAGCTCATTCTTTGCCTTGCTTTCCAGGTCATTCCCTCAACCATTCCCTCTAGCAGTAATAACAATATCCTTGGATGTCTTATATCCTATCATTTCAACTTTTCCCTTTACGATTATATTCCAAATTCCTCTTTCCCTCCTATTATCCGTCTCAGTAGGGTTAGTGGTTCCAAGATGACACGGGTTCCAAGATGACAAATCGTATCTCGTCCGTTACTAGCACTATTTAGGTGGAACTTATACGGCAGACATGTGGCAACATAACACTCATTTTAATGTGTGAACGAAATAATTATCAGAAAACAATATCGTGATATCACCAAAAACATGTTTTTGAATGCCAAAAGTAAAAAATTTCTAAATCCATTTTTTTTAAATTGAGAAACTAATTTGTTTAACTGGTAAATTGATTTCGAATATGTTATACAACTATAAGTTCTGCATTGAATGACGTTGAATTCATAATCATAACTTTTTTTGGTCATGACATAAATACCGCATTAAACATGAAGAAAACGTTGGTTCCAAGATGACATATTTTTTGGGTTCCAAGATAACACGTATTAATTTTCATATATTTTTATACCAATATATGGTACAGGATATCAACGAAAAACAACCCGAGGTCAATTTGATGCAGAAGATATGAAAAAGGTCGTAAATTTAGTTTTCGAAACGAATTACTCGTACAGAACTGCTTGTAAAGAATTTGATTCTAGGAAGTACGAAAAGGCAGGAAAGGGCCTTGACAATTGACGTGAACCTTTCCCATTATTATATAATACATCGATAAATCTATTATATTATACTTTAATAAATAAATAATCTTGACTTTTTGTCACGTTTTTCTAGCCGTGTCATCTTGGAGCAAGCTTCATGTCATCTTATACCGCCGGGGTTCCGAGATGACACAGCTCTGATCACTGCAATAAGTATTTGTTACCATATCTTGGGTTAGAAAAATGATAGACCATTCGTTATTGGCTCATTTTAATCCTTTAATATACATATTTTTTTGATAAAAATTTCAAGATGTCTGAAAAAAAAAACTTGATCAGATATACCCAAAAATAACTTTACTGCGTCATCTTGGAACCACTAACCATAGTTCCTCATTCCTGATCTTTTCTGTCCATTTAATTTTCAACATCCTCCGATAACACCACATTTAAAAAGCTTCTATCCTTTTACTTTCTTGTGTTCCTATTGTCCAGGTCTCACATCCGTACAATTCTATACTACGTTTGAAGAAATCTCAGTCTTACTTTTAAGTCTATATTGTCCGGAATGTGTCTCCTTTTCGGAAAAAGCTCTCCTAGCATGTTCTACTCTTTATTTCTGTTTTGCTTTTTCAATCTTGCATTCTTTTTGAATTTTCGCTTCTCCCACTTCATCATCTATTTGTATTTGAACCTTTTGAATCTCTTATAAAATCCATATTACTCCTCTTTCTTTATACATAATTTCTATCTGCTTCAATTTTTGAAATTTTTTTGACCATTCAACATCATCAAAAGCCTTTTCAATCCTACAAATGCAACATACCTATGTATTCAAACCTTTTTTCATCTTTTTTCTAAACAGAAGCCTTAAACATAAAATTGCTTCCCTAGTTCCTCTATCTTTTCTGAATCCAAACTGATTTTCTCTATTTTATTTTGTATTTTTTTATTTATTATCCTCACTAGAATCATAGGTGTGTGCGATAGAAATTTCTGATTTACTTTTTCCACCTTACGTTATCAGACTGCCTAAAATTTTTTACCTCCTTCAATTTTTCACCTCCTACCTATTTCCATATTTATTGGATTTTGTTTCCATCTACTGAATACCATCACTTTTATTTTATTTTTATTCATCTTCATCTTCATTTTATATTCAATTTTTCATTCAAATTTTTCAATGTTTTCTTTATTTCTTCTTTACTGCTTTCCACTGTTGCAATGTCATTCTAACCATCTCTTCATGTATTATCACTAGGGCTAGGGGAAATATAAAAATGCATATTTTTATGGGATGCAGCTTATACGACCTATTTGTGTTTTCTTTGTGATTCATAAAATTCTGATGACAATACTGAACTTTTATAATGCATATTTTTGCATATTTTGACTATAAATGCTTATTTTGCATATTTGAGCCATTTTTAGAGCATATTTGTGCATATTTGAGGATTTTGGGGCATATTTTCACCAATATATAAAAATTCTTGCAAAAACTAAAAACAACTGAAAAATGAGAACAAAACCAAGAGATTTCTAATTTGTTTCCAGGGAAGTTTAATTTTCTTCATAAAACAGAACTGATGACGTAAAAATTTTTCAATTTTCAAAGCTTCATAGTGTTGCCACGTTATTCAGCTTAAAAAGCACGTTAATTTGATACCCATGTCGGAGTTTTCAGAGCATATTTTTGCATATGTGGGTTTAGATAACGGCATATTATAAGCGCATATTTCGACATTTTAAGTGCATATTTCCCCTAGCCCTAATTATCACACATTATTTTCTTTTATTCATTTCTTCAATTATTGTGTGAAACAGCAGCCTTGTCTCCTTCCTTTTTGAATTTTAACGTCTCCCACGTCATTCTCTATCTGTATTTGAGCTTTTTGATCCTTATATAAATTCCAAAAATTCTTCCTTTTCTTTACACTTAACTTCTACTCCCTTCAATATTTAAAACATATTTGGCGGCCATTCAACATTATCAAAAACTTTTTCTAAATCTACAAATGCTATATATGTATTTACCCTATTTTTCAGTATTTTTTCTAATAAAAGCCTCAAGCATAAAATTACTTCCCTTGTTTCTCTACCTTTTCTGACTCCAAATTGATCGACTCCCATTCTTTCTTCCATTTTATTTTGTACTGTCTTATTTATTATCCTAGCTAGAATCTTTGATGCGTGTGATAGTAAACTTTTATGTAGTACGATAATCTTCACATTTTTCACATTTCTTACTTGCTCCTAATTCTTTTTAGGGGATCATAATATTAACTTGCTTTTATCGAAATCTATTAGCATTTCTTTTTCCTCACACATTCTGCAAATTAATTCGTATAAATTTTGTAAAACTACTCCTGCATTCTTCAATTATTCAGTAGCAATTTTATCAACTCTTTCTGCTTTACCTGATTTTATGTTTTTCAGAGCTTTATCAAATTCTCAAAATAGGGTCTTCTCTTTTTTCATCCTCCACACTTTCTTCCATACCTGCTCCATTCTTCTAGTGTTTTTCAACATATGTAACCGTGTTTTTTCATTTTGTCTTCTTTAGAGTGTAATAATTTTCCTTTTTCATCCGTTAAATTATTTGTTCTCTTTTTGCTTGCTCCCAAATATCTTTGCTTCTCAATTTCCTCACAATTCTGATTAATTCATTTTTCTTTGGCCTTTTTATATTCTTTCTTTATTTGATTTCTTAAAGCCTTATATGTGTCCTTACTTTCTCAATCACTGGCTTTTTATACTTTCTTCATTCTTCCATTAACTCTAGTATCTCAATTTTATCAATGGTTTTCTCCTTTCTATTATCTGAGTACCTATTTTCTACCTTGCTACCAAATTTATTGCTTTTTATTCAGAGTTATACTTTCCCCTTCAGTATCATTTCTTTCTTGTGATTTACAAAATTCTTTCTTTATTTCTTTTTGATGTTCTTCTCTTTTCTTCACCTCTTTCAATAACTCTAAATTCCATTTTGTTTTTACTTTCTTCGTATTCATTTTCTTAAATTTAAAGTTACATTTCATTACTATACATTATGATCACTATCTACATCCGCTCCTGGGTATTTTTCACCATCCAATATTTGACATCTTCCGCACGTCATAATACATATTTTATATCATGTCTCATCTCCTGGGTTTTTCCAAGTGTATTTTCTTCTCTCGTGGTTTTTAAACATAGTGTTTCCAATAAATAATTTATATTATTCACAAAATTTTATGAGCCTCAACCCTCTTTCATTTCGCTCTCCTGAACCATGGTGCCCGCATACCCGGTTTTTTTTCTTTCTCCCACTCTGGCGTTCCAATCTTCCATTATAATTAAATTTCCTTTTCCTTTTACCTTACTTAACACTTCATCATTTTCTTCATACATTTTTTTTTTACTGCTTCCTCACTATAACTACCTGTAGGCATATAAACTTGGACTATCACTAAAGATACTGGTCTAGTTGACATTCATAGGCGCAAATAGTGGGGGGCTTAGCTCCCCCAAACTTCTTAATGTCCCCCCCCCAACACTGAGAAATTACCAAAGAAAATTATGCAGAGGGGTGATGTTGCTTGATAATACGGGGGCTTAAGCCCCCTAGTTCTGAGCCCTATTTGCGTTTCTGTTGACATTCTCACCATTAATAGTATTCTCTCACTATATACTGGGTACCTATTATATATATATATAACTTTACACTTTATTCCCTGAAGTCTTATTCATAATAATATCTACGCTGCTTCCCCTCTTTTCGCTGCTGTATTAATTATTCTATATTCCCCCGTCGAAAAATCATTTTCTTCTGACCGTCTCACTTCACTAATTTCTAATATCTAATTTTAATATTTTCATTTCTGTCTTTAAATTTTCTAATTTGCCTGCCTCATTCAGTGTCCTATTCCATGTCCCTATTCTCAATTCTGATATTTCTCACTTGGGTAGTCTCCGCCCGAACATCCGAATGGGTGACTTTTTACGTCCGGAATTATTGTTACTCCGTGAGTTACCATCATAATTATTGTTGTGGCGGAGACACATCTCCGAGGGAAAATACTGATGTAGCTTTCCCTTGCTTACATCAGAGTTTATCTGTCTTGAGTTTTTTTTTCCTGTTATGTGCCTTTAGTTTTTCCATAAACCTCCTCACCACGCCATAGCACACACAGAGAGCGGAACTGAACTCAAATTTCAGCAAAAACTGTATTGTTGAGTGAATTCCACATGGCTGAAGGTAGCATGGAAATTAAACTCGCAATACGAGTATGTACAGGCCATCCACTGAATTTCCCTATTTTGAATATTTTCGGAACGAAGAGTCGGATTTATGCGTAGTAAAAGAGGCTCTTGGAAAGGTCCGGCATCGTGAAAAATCCCGCCCCCTCCTCACCGTTTAATATGAGAGCTGGGGCGTATCCCTAACTTTGGAATCTTAAATGGAAACATATCAAATAAAGTACCAAGATAGAGGTACATATTTTAGGTCGCTGATTACGAATACCTCTTCAGATTTTAGGCTCGAAATTTGACTTTTTATCCTTTTCTGAGGGGCCAGGTTGAATTTGCTGAGAAAATTAAATAAGGTATTGGAATAAGATCTTTTGAAGCACTGATTTAGAAAATTCAGTCAGATTTTCGACCCGACTCCGTTTGGGAAGCCAGATTCACCTTTTCTCCCCATCCAAAAAACCCTCTTGACTTTTTCCGAAGAATTGAACGAAGTATCGGAATAGGGATTTTTTCGGATTGCCGGTTTCGAAAATTCAATCACGTTTTCGATACGACCCCAATTCGAGCCCGGAATTTGACATTTCTTTCTTATAAGGAGCCCGATAACATTCTTCTTCATCGTTGTCCGATTCCGAGTTTCGTGACTATGCTGTTTTCACAACTAGCTCCCTCGAGCCTTCTCCGTCTTCCGCCTTCCGTGTGCACTCCTCAGCGTCATGCCAGTAATCTTCTTTTTATCAGGTCCATCTTCCCTTTGATCTCTTTCTTTCGACCTGCCCTTGGTTGGTCAGCTTTTCCAAATTGTCTTGTCTTATGTTGTGCTCGAAGTATCGAAGTATTCGCCTCCTTATGGCGAACATGAAAAAAAATCTAACCTTGCTTTTACTGAGTGAAAAGAACTTCATACCATTCTTCAAGCGAAAAATCGTGTTCATTCTCCTGAAAAAGAAAGAGGAAATTATCCCTTCTCTTTTGTGAATATGAAGAACTTCGCCTCTGGCTCTGATGAGGAATGAGAAACCATTTCCTTCTTTGAAAAAAGAGGGCAAAATTGTCCATGTCCTCGGCTGAGCGAAAAAAAAAACTTCATTTCCTTCCCTGAGAATGGAGAAAAAAATTGAAAAATGAGAAATTTGTTTCTTTCCTCGAGGAAGGAAGAAAAATCTTTTCATTTTCCTAAATGAGAATAACTGTTCCTTTCAAGTCTTTTGGTTGCCGATTACGATCATCACATCAGAATTTCAATCCGGCCTCATCCGCCGTCCCCAACAATCCCCAAATTGAAAAAAATGGGTACATTCAACTTGGGTTAAAAGCCTGATAAAGGCATCAACACCGGGGCTCATTTTCGATCTGATCAGATCAAGGAGCCACAATTGCCTTCCCTTCATTCCTCCTAGGAAAGGAAAACGTTTTTCAGTTTTTCCTCCATTTTCAGAAAAAGAAATGAACTCCTTGTCATTGAACCAAGGAAATTAACCATTTCGTCCTCTTTCCTAAAAGATAGGGAATAGTTTCTCATTTCTCGGAGCCGAGGGTAAAGTTCTATTTAGGGGGCTGAAATCCGTATCTGATCAAAAATTTATGGTAATCTTCGAATCAAACGAACTATAAAAACTCTTGATTTTGATATTTTGAAGCTAAGCCACTGCCACAAATTTGCAGCCTGGAATTTTAATTTTGGAACCTGAGTCGAGGATGGATATTGTTCGAAATCTTTTCTTTAGAAATAAAACGTTGGTGGACTCCCGCCCCGGTTTGGGACAAAATGGCTTTTTTGGTCTTCCAAAAAACAGAATTTTAGCATTTCAAGATTCTGCTTAATTCCTTTCTTAGCTAATTACATTAAACAAGTACTGGGGGTCATTGCAGAATGATGAGGTTATCTCTTACTATTCTGATATCTCAATTGTACCACGTGGTTTCTAACTCTCACCCCACTCCTCACCCATTCACCCTAATCAGGTTTGGATTTCCAACAGAAAAGAAGCAATAAAAAAAATTCAATCATTGGATGTTGGATCTGTCCTCTGTAGACGCTGAGAAACTGTGTTAAAATTTCCTGAAATTTGTTCAAAAATTGTACTACTATTTTTACTTTGATGTTGGTAAGAAACCGCTTTTTAGCGAGAGTGAGTTCCATTTTCGATATGTTTGACAGGGGTCCCACTCTTTGATGAAGCTTTTTAGGTAGGAATTAGGATCAAAATAAGTTCATAATTATGTTTAGTATGCCTGAAAATCGGATAGATTTTCGTTTTCATGCTGATGTAAATTTATGTGCGAATGAATAATGTGCAAAATAGTGAGTAACAGAGGCCATTGACTTTGTAAATTAATTTTTTGTAAAATTTCGATGGTTCTTAATTTGTCTACTCATTAAAAGGATTTGTGATGGTCGAACTAAATTTTTTAGAAAATCCTATGTTAAACTTTACTACCCCCCCCCCTCCTCTTAGCGGGACCTCGAACTCGTTCAACAACAAAAATGTGTTCCATTTGTAAGGTGTGCCAATTCACCACCTTTTCTTCTTCTGTAGTCCAGTGCGCTTTCGGCTGTTATGCCATCATCGGTGGAATACCCTAAATGAGACATCTCTCTTGTGGTCCTGTAGTCATAGTCGAGAGTAGTACTGTATGGTGGACCTGTTTTGAACCTGTTTAGTCGTGAGCTCTTATTGGTTGTCTGTGATTATGCAGTCTGTCTAATCAGTGAGTGTTATTAGTTGTGCGCTGCTATTGGTTGTCTGTGATTGTGCAGTCTAGTTGATTTTCAGACCAAAGGCAATACATTTAGCAATGGTGAGCAAACTATTTCGAAAAACCTATTAAGATGCTCATCTCGGATTCAAGACTCACCCTGCTGTTCAAGATTCGCCTAGAACTTTTGCGACTCTTACAGACTCCATTAGAACGCTTCAAGACTGGGTCTGATGAATAAAAATTTTCTAGATATTGTTGAAACTCTTTAAAAGCTTCCTTCAAAGTTTTCTAATATTTGCTTAGATTGTTCAAGATTCCTTATGATTTCTTCATTCTTTTGAACTTGATTTTTTCAACACTCGTTTAAGATTCTTAAAAGTTGTTTAAAACTCCGTAAGACTCTTCTAAACTTATTCAAAACTCGTTTCGCCTCTTGAAGACTAGGTTACGACTTTTCAGACGTTTCACATTTGCTTCGGATTCGTCAAACTCTTTCAGACCCCAGAAGGCTCGTTTCAGATTTGATTAAACTTTGTTTTTCGAGTAGCTTTTTCGCTTAAATCTTTCTCTCTAGTAGGGATAATTGCCTTTATTGCCTCCCCCATGTATTCACGTCAGGACGAGGCTCGCGTTTTAAATTAATTATTTTTGATTCGGTTTTTTTTTCGTGCTTTAGGAATTGATTTAGGGTACTGCGAATAATTGAATATGGAGGATCAATCGAGAACTGATATGGCTTCTCGAAATGTTCAGTGACAGAGGACAAAGTCACTTATTTTTAGAAACAAACCGGGGTTTCGACGTTTACTGGTGTTGGATTTTCTAAAACTCTCGTCTTCATTTTATAGGTTGTGTAATAAACTACAATTGTTGTGTCCAAAAGTTTTCGCTCACTTTCTGTATGATCAAACGCGGACTGAAGACTGAATGCTAAATTGCAAATGGGGAAAATTGTGTCACCAAAGAGGATCAAAGCTAAATTATAGTCCATTTTTCAAGAAGATATTCGTTTTACTGTCTCATCACCTTCTAAAACGGATGATTATTACATAGCTGCGACTATTCTTACGAGCACTTTAAAAAGTTAGATCCATTCTCTCCAACAGAATACATGTAGATAGGTTATTAACGCGTAGATTATGCATACAGCGACTTTGTTGCCACGTGCTATAATTTAGTCTCAGCATGAAACTATTTACCATCTAGATAATTTAAAAAATGAATACATGTACGCCATTGCGGAGAAAACTCGTAATTAATCGAATCCACTTGCTTCAATTTCACAGTTTTAATCGAATTGAAATTTGGGTGCTTCGGAAACAGCAAGGAACTAGTAGAGTATACCGAAACGACTTTCGGTGATGGGTTAGCGGATCATAATTTTATTTAAGGACCACGTTTTAGATTTGCTCGACTAATAAAGTTTTTAAAATGAATAAGCAAACCCAAAACCAAAAGAATAGTTTTCGCCTTTCTCATTTCGTCATTGATGTTTGTGTTCCAACCCTTCCCTGCTGAAGGCAAATTTGTCAACTGACCATATGTGTACGGGGTGAGCCCTCTCTGTATATTTCTCAGGTAGCGCCCCTTCTGCTGTGGTAAATTCCTGGCCGTATCTATTGTCGTAAAACTTGGAAACTCGTTTCATTACAAATCACTTCGTCAATAAGCTTTCAAGTTTTGCTTTTTTTTTTTCCACGAAAATATTCCTCTTCGTTATAGTTGTTTTCGTGTTATGAGTTTACACAAAGTAGATTACGTACAAATTTACTTGTTTCGCACACGTCGTGTGTATATTTTCATCGCAATAAACGCAATAACGGAGGATTTTAAATGAATATTCGATATACTCCTGTGTTCGTTTACACGTGTGTACTTTATTTCCGTCTTCGTTTCCCATATTATCTGTTATTTCGTTTCTTAAGCTTCGTTCTCGTGTCTCCGTGCTTTGTGCTTTGTGCTTTGTCACGAGATTGATTTGCCTCTTTCTCTTCTATCAAAGATACGATTTAAAATTGGCGTAATTTCTTACAACCATCGTTCTTTGTGTCATTTCGTCTTCCACGTGCGTGGTACTGCATATCCAATTTCCTATATTGAGGAACTATCGCAAAATACAGAATAAAGAAAATCCCTAAGTGTATAATTAGGTCTACGAAGTGTGAGAATCAGGAACCCTTATTATATACTCTCATTTCAGAATAGTAGTTGGGTCCCCAGTTTGGCACAGATGTCGCAGGCTGTGTAATGTAGTAGTGCCTTCTTCATCCACTTTATATCGTTAGAGGTTGTGTAATGTATGGTTTTTGGCTTATTTCTCTTGCGGCAACCCCTGTCCGGAGATCCAAATGGGGGCTATTTTACCTGACGAGTGTTTTGTCTCAGCAGCCTGAGTACTGAAATAAACGATAGAGAATTTGTGACACTCTCCCTGGGAAGTTAGTCTGGTAATTTCCTGGTGTTTTGTAGACCTCGGGCATATGGCCGCTGAAAGATTTGGTATAGATGCCGGCGCGATTTCTATAGTATAACTCTTTGGATTCATTTGTATTGCACCGAACTCATATACTGGTGGGTACTGCTGCTCTTTAACAGGGTTTGAATTTGGAGGGTCCTTCTCGTAGGTGGATTGCCGTCTTTATGGATACAAAGCCCATCTACCTATTCGTTAGAGAAGTATCTCCAACTGTATACGTTTTTTCTTCTATAGAAGGACCTTTTCTCGGAAGAACTTTTGAAGACAAACAGTGATTCGATCTTCCGTTGACATGGAAGATTTTTCAAGACCAGAATGGTTTTGTGCGAAGGTCACATTTTCCAGGTTGTCTCCCCTATGCTCCCTTCGCTTCTACCGCTTCTGGTGTAAGATTGAGAGAGCAGTGACCCGCTGAAGGCATTCACCAACCCGCGTTATTTACCTCTGTGAGCATGCCTCATATTCTGAGCTCAGGCTTCCTGAAATCACCCCTGCAACGCTGGTGCAGCCTCGAATCAAGGATGAACTAATAAATATTTATGGAGGAGGTAAAGAGGAGATATGTCTGAGCATCATGTTGAAAAATAGGTAGAGGTGGAGGTATATGGTCAAAATAATTTTTTTGTCATTTTTTTCGACGGGTAGGATGAACACTGTGTGCTGTAATTGGCCATCAGGCTGTTGTGGAGGGCTAATTATCAATAAATCAATCAATCAATCAAACTTTGAGCGAAAAATATTGAAATTTTTCGTAAGCAATTTTAATTTGAAATTTGAGGTCAACGATTTGACCGAGAAAGAATGAAGTGCCCCCTATTTCCTTTAGGTGAATCCATTTGTTGTAGGAAACTACCCCCGCTTGGTTCCAGTAAAATAGAATAAAGTTACTACTGAATTTTAGATCAATCGGATCATGGAGGACATGTGACTCTGAGTCCCCACCCCTCGAAATTCATCATTTTAATTGATACTTTTTTTCGGTCCTATAACATTCAGAAATTCAAACTCTTCAATTTCTGAAAGTACTATGTCTATACTAATGACGCGGGTCACTATGGTACAGCGGTCTAGATTAATGCCCTCTTTTGGTGGCTCCATAATGAAGGAGGGGTTGAAAAACGAATGACGCTAGACGTCCACTTGTGGGTTTTTGAGATCGCTGAATTCAATTTTGATCGTACTTTTCAGATCCGCCCCTGTGGGTGCCACCTAAGAGGTGAATTCAACGACCTCAATAACGTGTAATTCGTGTACCATCTTCAGTGGATGACTGTAAGTTGTTTCGATCCCCCTGGGTGGCATCCAGAGGGGTTGGATCGGAAAAATACTTTCAGAATTGAATTTAGTGACCACAAAACCCATACATCGGTTCCTATCTCGAATTTTTTCAACACCCTGCCGCCATTTTGAAGTCGCCAAGAGAGGACATCGATGTAGATCGCTGTACCGTAGTAACTCATATTATCATTAGATACAGGGCCTTTTGAAATTGAAGAGTTTGAATTTTTAAAGCTTATGAGCGCCGAACAAAATTTAATGATTAAAACGAAAAATGTCGGAAGGTCAGGGCTCTGGTTCATGTACCCCTCGATCCCATCGATCTGAAATGTTATTCTGTTCTATGTTACTGGAATTTATCTGGAGATTGGTAAAATTAATCTATCCAAAGTAATAATGGGCACTTCATTTTTCGGTGGTTAATGTTAGGACCTCAAATTTCAAATTCGGGTTGCTGAAGAAATGTCAGTATGTTTTGCTCAAATTTTATGTACATTGCTTTTAGGTTAAAGAACAATAAAATCGCCCTATCCGTTGAAAAATAACGAAAAAAAAATGTTTTTCACTCCGCTGGCATGAAACTATAGCCTATGAATGTCGTGGTCACGGCATGCAAAAGTCTTCGCGCCTCTTCCTCGAAAATTCTCTTAAATAAGGACACAAAGAACTCGTAAGTTCAGGTTTTGATTATAACCAATTTTTCAAATCGTATTAAAAACACGCTCCTACGAAGTGTTCTCCACTGAATTACTCAACAGGAAAGATTCTGTACCGTTTTTTCCAATCTATCTTAGGACGGTCTGAGAATATAAACTATCACAGAGCAGCACATCAACGTAAGCCTTATGGCGTGAGAAGCTCTTCAACGAAATGTATTGTTTTCACATTTCACCGAGCTATGATGAAAAAAAAAAAAATGGCAGCGAGTTTTCTTGGGAACATCATCATAGCTTTTCAGAGCTGGCGCGAACATACTCTTGGAAGGGGATGGGTGATATACCCAAAAATCCTAAGTGAAATATTATAAATTTTGGTTGACAGGCAAGAAAATATTCACCTCTGTTTCCTCTTTTCCCGATTGAGTGCTCAGTTTCCTGATGTCTCGTCTTTTTGGTAAATTATAACTGAAATGTTACAATTTTCGAGAGAAAGTCCAAAAAGAAAGCTCTCCATATCGTCTGGTTTTTCCGAAAAGATGCTGGAGTTTTCGGACTTTGCTATATAATTTCACGAATGTGGTGGAAGTGCTACCCATTCCCATGCCATTTTCCTTCCCCTCGATCCTTGGTGGTATCGAAAATTGAAACCAGTTTTAGCGTAGATGGAATGTAAGCACGTTCAGCGCGAAAAATATAGTCTTGCAGAGGGTGAAGGGAAAGGACAGATACCAAAATCTCGATTGACATTTGACAAACATCCACGGACGGAAAAATATAATCTTGAAAAACGGTTCCTAAGGAAGTTGGCTTCAGTTCTGTTCGTTCAACTCAGTTTAATGAGAAAACGGTCTGAAAAACTTGCTTTTTACAAGGATTATGTTATGAAAGTGCTGCTTTGAGGGGTTACATTGAATTTATCTTTTTTTAACCGTTTTCGAAAAAATTGTATAATATTTTTTATGAGAAATGTGATATATAGAATAATTTTTGTTTGAACATTATTTTAATATGTGTGCGGGGTTTTTGTGATTTGTACGAAAAGTATTTAGTCCGGACGGTAGCAAAGGCATTCGATATCGAAGAAAACGAGAGTATGCAGACAAAAGTAGGTACGTGTAAGGTATTGATCGATCGAATAGCAAAAGTAGGTAGATCTTATGACCGTGCTAAAACGTTTAAACTGTCACTATCCTACCTGGCCGATCGAGGGAGAAAAAAAGAGAATGAGTCACGAGAAGAAGAAGAAGCACGTGGTGTTTTGAAAATATCACGTGCCAGAAGTACAGAAATGCAGGGGACAAAAGACGTGGCTGAGACGCTTGCATCGTGCTAAGCAGAAACTAGCTTGTTACGTTTGAGAGGAGAGAGTCTCTGCATGTGCAGTAGTAGACGAACAGTGGTCAAAAACCCTGTGAGGGGAGCTAAGTTCAGGAAACTTTTCGAGGAAGAGGGGAAGCTTGGCGATTTTTATGTGATTCATTTGAATGCCGTGACGTTAAAAAGGAAAAACTTTTGATAGCCGAAAATGTTGACTAAACTCATTTTTCGGTTGAATATTAATTTCTGGTCTGTGGGAATTTACTTTATTCAGTTACCAGACCGACATAAACGTAGGTTAATTTTACTTTAATTTGTGCAATCGCCCACTACTCCTATCCCCCTTGTGTGCTGTCAGCCGGGTTCAGTTCGACGCCGTAATACTGCTGGAATTTGCAGTATGAGAAAATTGTTTTGTAAACTGAACCTGGAAGGTCAGAGGATCGCACCGGCGTGTGAACGGGGGGGGGTAATGTTAGTACCCCTCCCCTAATGCTGTCAAAAAGAGCATTTCAGACTGTATTTTAGCGCTTTTATTACAGCAGTAAGACGACTGGATGTGTACTGTTGCGACTAACCCTCCCCCTGCCTCACCCCTCCCATGATTGAGACCTTCCTACGCTGGTGAAATTATGTCCCAAAATCAAGCCATACTTCTTATGTAGTTAAGCAACTGCTGCATATCGCACCTACACTTCATGAAATCAGCATCATACTCTAATCTCTCGTTTCTTTTTTTTTCTTCTTTCTTTTTTTTAATTAGTGTAACGCGTCTAACCTTGTAGCCTTCTTTAAATAATAGATTTTCTTCCGACGATACGTTGTACGAAGACAAGGTAATTTCGCGGACAAATGAAATTTGCATTGTCTATCATCCGCGTTGCGTTGATTTATTCTAATTTTGAAATTAATTGCCGCCCTTTTATGAAGAGGAAAATCTTTTCAGAATCGTTTCCATAATCAGTTTGTAACGTTCGATCGTGAATTCCGCATTATGAATGTACCGCACTCGCGACGACATAAATATTTATTGGATTATGCGATGAAGCGACGAACGCGGTAGCCCTGAGGTCAATCGACTCGTTTGTTATTGAGATGATCTAATTTATCGCTCGTGGATGCTGATGGCGAAAATACGCAGCAACAAGAATATCGCAGAATGAATTTCCAGGGGCACCTCCTGGTTTACGTCTTTGTTATAGCATTTATTATGTCACGTTATTCAGTTATTAGGTTGTCCAAAAAAAAAACCTCAGAATTCATGTTCCCAAAAAAGTGGAACACTGAGTAGAGAGCAATCAAAGACAGGGATGAGTGGGGGCAATAGAACTCTTTGAGCAACTGTGGTGTCTAAAACCAATATAGTTCCCGGTATTCCACGTCGACCGCGAATCGACGTCAAATCGACCTTCTGTCACGAGTTGGGATCGACTCATTGTCGCCGACGACTTCTCGTTCCGGGGTTGTCGACTACAAATCGTCCCAACCTGACTGCGTATCGACGTCGAAATCAGGTCGATATGAAATTCATAGCACTTCAAATCTACGTCGAAATTGAGTCGATTCTGGGTAATTAGCTTTTTCGTAGACTGTAAATCGACGTCGATATGAAGTCGATTTTGGGTAAATCGTAAATGCCGTTGAAAAAATGTTATAAATGTATCATACTATATAAATAACTTGCATTGTTAGATATTTAGATGTGGGGGGGGGGTCGGACCCGCAAACCCTCCTCCTGGATCCACCCCTGGCTTTCCTCTTTAAGTCGACGGCGAAATTAAGTAGAAATTGAGTAATTCATACTTATGACTTTCGACTGCATTTTGACTTGAATTCGATGGCGAAATGGATTCGAAATTGAGTAGCACAGAATAGTTTGAAATTCGACTGCACTACGACTCAAAATCGACGGCAGTTAGCGGTCGATTTAGTTTAAAAATCGACTCAATTTCGACGAACTTTTGTGAAGACCTTAAGTTGACGTCGTGTTTGAGTCGACTTTAGATCGACACTACCTAGTTAACCACTCCAAGTTGACTCAAAATCAATGGTCGACATGGTTTAACGGGTGTATCTGCAAATTGTGTTGTCCAGGAAAATTTCAAGCGTATATGTACTCCGATTATAACGTAACCAGAATTTCAAAAAAAATTTTTTTGTGAATAAAAATTCTTCATAGCAACCGGTCTACTTTCTCTGCTAGTGGGCAAAAATTGTCACAGGGTTTGAGCTTCATCAGCAGTTTTTCTCAACATATTGAACGGTATTTTCTGTTTATATCTCACTCTTTCTATTTTTTGAGAAACATTGGAAACCACCCTTTCGTTAAACATTTTCCCTTCTTTTTTGGTTGACCTATAGAAGGAGGGGGGGGGATTTGGAACTTTCATGACGTGTAGCCACTTACCACCTTGAAAATGTGACCATTTTACCCAGTTTCTTTTTTAAAACATCACAAAAAATAAGGGCTTCCTATTTTCTCCCTGTTGGAGGGGGAGATAAATCCCCTCCTCTTAGCGACTTCTTGATCAGGATAGTTCCCAGTTACAACCGCAGCCCGCTTATGGTCTTAACACAGCCTTGATGTGTTTGAATGGGTCTCAAAATTAATAGCATTGAAAGATTTTTCAGTGTGATGCAAAAAAGAAAAAGATAATGATCTTCTGTTTTTTTTTAATATTCTAAATCTTTACCAGTGGCGTATCCAGGATGAAATTGAGAGGAGGGGCCCAAAATGAAAACAAAAAAATTAATATGGGCGATAGGGCAGAGTGGTAGAAGGGGGAAGGGGTGCAAGCTTATTCGTACATTAAAAAAATGAAGTTGCCAGGGGTGGTTCTAGACCTCCTGGACCCTCCTCTCGAAATACGTCACTGATCTTTACATCTCGATTTTGTTCGATTTTTTGATTTTTATCTTAGATCATGATCCTCAATCGTATTGAAATCAGAAAAAGATCACGGCCATTCATAACACCAACCTAATAATCTTCTGATCATCGTAAATCATGATATTTTTGATCTCTATGATCCTTTAGATCTGAGGATTATATAATTTTGCTCATCTCTGGTGCCAATGATTCTCGATACCCCTCAACGCTCGTACTTAACATGAGCAGATCTTTAACTAATCTGTCAAAGTGGACCAATAGATGAGGGTTGGTAAATGCAGGCCTGATGAGAGGGTGGGGAAAAGGGAGGGTTCTTCGGGCCCGGACTTTCTGGGGGCTTGGATGTTTCATCTTTCGACTTTTTTTTTACACTGTCTAGAATCACTTTTTGGGTTTTCGAGTGCAAAATCATGATCATGATTACCGAGAAAAATCGCTTAACTTTTATTCGGCGTTTTTCCCCGGTCCCGAATTCTTTCTCGACGGCACTGGGTGAATGAATTCAAACAGGTCTTAAGACGAAGCTAAACATTTTATCGTCGTAAGAATTCGAAATGGGTCTGAACTCACTCTCATTCTGAATAAATATTGACGAATCTTCTTAACGAAGTCTGAATGAATTTTAACATTTTTACAAATGATCTTTTCGAGTCTAGTTATAAGACTAGTCTTCATTTTCCCGTTATCGGGAATGCTCTCTCGATGGATTGATTCTTTCCACGCTTCAATATTCTAAGACACTGCTAGAAAACGAACTCACTAAGTTTTCATTTCTATCAGATGTATAGGTGCGGTTTTTGAGTCAAGCAGAACTCCCGAATCCCCTTGGAAGATACATTTCCCCCATGCTGCAAGTACTCCCTACCCCTTTTCGAGAAAGTTGAAGAATATCATTTCCCTCATCCTGCAAATTCTCCCTCCCCCTTCACGAGGAAAACGGACACATGATGCGGGCTTATTTATATATTTCGAAATTAATTTCGATAATAGTCTTGAGCTACCTTCCATCTCAGCTCTTAACTTCCTCTGTCCCTGAATTTGTGATTTTTCAATGTCGTTGATCTGGACTAATAGTTTGAGGTTTGATGGCACTTCATTTGCACTTATGTGGCATGACATTGTCAGCTCCGTATTTAGTCGACAGTATTGAAACGCCAGTGCTGACTCACTCCGTATCGATCGACTGACCGAAATTTCTATTTCGTCGTTAGCAATTTGCATTAAATTACAACGAAGATATACATATAATGTTGTATACTCGTGGCCGACTTCAACGCACGCGAATTTCACAAAAGGCAGGTAAATTTGCTTCACCTTTTGGGCCTTACCGTACCATTATTTTTCATTCTTGTTGAATGAAACATGTAGAACGCAGGAAGTAAAAGATTTTGAAGAGTTGACAGTTTCATCGAACTGATGCTCATAATTGACTATATTAGAGACTATCAAAAATGTTGAGCTAGCGAGGAGAATTGGGGTGTCAAAATTTACAAACATTATTCTATTGCGGCATTCACTTAGATAGGTTCCTTCGAAACCTGAAGCATCGATATCTTACCCACTGACATTCCCAGTTTGGGGCCTTTCCCCCAGTTTTAATTGCCTCAGTTTTTCTGTCAAGTGCAAATGATTGTTAGAAATGAACTCGGCAACCTTCTAGCTCAAACAGTCCGGGTAAATTAGATTCATTAAAAATAAAAAGTATTTGACAAACTAAGTTTTTGTGGCAGAAAATTATTAAGGGTAGTCCTCTGACCAATCCTATTTCTTGTACTAACATTTTTTGGCGCTCGACCTCTGGAATTAGGTTTCGTAAAAATATCAAAACTTATCCAATTCACAAAAAACAATTTTCACCGAAATTCGTTCCTCGTAAATTCGTACATAAGGTAAGTCCTCCAGTTTTTTTCGCTTATCCAAGTAACGCTCATAAAGGGAGTTCAAGATGACCCTTTACACTACGGTGCATTGACAGGTGTCTTATGAGAGAAAACGTTCATTTCGGTTATTTTTCCGGTTTCATGACCAGATGAAGTGAAAGTTGCTATTAGGGCACCACTTCCCAACCCCCGCACCTACCCATCCCCGGAACTTTTTCCTTCTTCTCACCCTCAAATACCGGTTTTCAAAGTTTCCAAGTACGAATTTCCGAATTCCAGTTAAATTACCATAACCTGTAAATCGAATATTATCTTGAAAAAACGACTAATTTTTTACCTCCGCTCCTACTGTGGTACTCCATGCGGTTGAATGTAGAAAGTATCCTCAAAATGTAATTCGGTAACCTCGAAAACCTGTAAATCGAATACCGTTATTACTAATATTTTACTCGCACCCCCGCCAGTGATACACCAGGGGGTCGAATGTAAAAGTAACGTTCAGAATTGGATTCAGCGACCTCGAAAAATTATAAATTGAATACGATCTTAGAAAAATTTTACCCTCACGCCTTTTACTAGTTCCCACCGGGAGTTATAAAAATTACCCCAGAAATGAATTCACTCAAAAATCCAATCGTCTCCTGCCTCGAATTTCAATTTTTTATCATTCTCACCCTCTTTTGAGGTCACTCACCCAATCTCATTGGAAAACCGAATTATTTTATTTTTGACCTATCGAATGAACTGTTTCTCTAGTTTCCTACGTCTGATGTTGATGTGCCCAAACTCTAGCCTCTCTCCTCGATGAACTACCCCATTTTTCCATGGGGTGCTCATTCTCTCTCCTCCCTCCTTCGGATCCTGCCGCTCTACGTATCTTATTTTTATTTGTGCTTTTATTTTATTATTTTATTTATTAATATTATCTTCCTTTCACATAAATTATTCATAAAGCTTCTCTCTTTTCATTGCTCTCACCCGAGCCCTAGAACCGCCCCTTCGAACATTACCTCAGGAATATTCATAAGGCTTAAGGAAAACCCTATTTGCTCTCTCCACTTTTTTCTCTCCTATGCTAATCTTTTCATTTCTGAAAAGAATTTACACTTTGTATCTTTCATTAGCTGCGCTTCATAGCTCATTCTTTATCTTCCTTTTCAGTTTCCCTCAACCATTTCCTCTAGCAGTAATAACGGTATCCTTGGATGTCTTGTATGATGCCCTATCATTTTAACTCTTCTCTTTACGAGTATACTCCAAATTTTTATTTTCCTTTTTATTCGCCTCAGTGCTTCCTCATAACTGATATTTTCTGTCCATTTGATTTTCAACATTCTCCGATATCACCATACTTCAAAAGCTTCTATTCTTTTACTTTCTTGTGTTTCTATTGTCCAGGTCTCACATCCATACATGATACTGCAGATATACGTTTGAAGAAATCTCAGTCTTACTTTTAAATTTATATTTGACCTAAATATATCTCAAGCCCTTTCAGCTTGTTCCAATTCTACTCTTTATTTTTGTTTGACTTCTTTCATAATAAATAAACTTTCGAAATCTGAGAGAATGAATTCTTAACACAATTAATAGTAATATTAGCCTTTATTCGATATGCACATACAAATAAAATTTACTTTTTAATAATACAACCTAAAAGTAAAATGAAAACGAAACTAAATTTGCTTTATTTTTATGCCAGTGCATACCAAGCTCCCTCATCGCGGGCATAGGCCTTCCCGATTTTTTCCCAAGTCTTTCGATTTTGGGCCGCCCTCACCTATGGTAGCCCCACCCTTCTAGTGATTACCCCCTCCAACTAGTCGTCGGTCTGCCTCTATTCCTATTGTGATCATATGGGACCCAGAAATTGATCCTCTTGCACCAGCGATCCTCCATCATCCTACCTAAGTGATCAGCATATTTCATTTTTAACTTTTTGATCGTGTAGACCACATCTTGGCATTTTGTTTTTCCTCTTATTGTGATTGCCCTGGTTTAGTCTTTCCTTTTCATACCAAGAAGACTTATCTCCATGCTCCTTTGTGTAGTCACAAGCCTTTTAGTTTGGACCCTGGTGAGGGACCATGTGTGGACCCCATATGTTTTTTTTTGCGTGTCCTCCTTGCGCAGGGGCCATGCAAATCTTCTCTGTATCGTTCCAATTTTAGTATGTGTACCGCTAAAGCGAGAGAACTGGTATGACGCGAGATTCCAAAGTCTTGATTTTAGATATTTTGAGGTTCCCTTTGAAGATTGATTTTAGGGACCAGTAGCCTTTCCATGCTTGTCTTATGAGTGTTTCTATTTCTTTTTCCATTTATTCTTTAAAAGATACTATTTGGCCCAGGTACGTTGGGTAAAGGTACCGAATATCGACCACCATTTTTGTTTTCGAATTACTCAGCCCCAAAATCGCGTAAAAAGTCGTTGATAGCTCGAAACGTAGATCAACTATTCTAGTTTTACCCCCGAAAATTTTATTCTCCCAAGTTTTCTTTTCTCGATTTCTTCCGAATTTTTTTCTGAAAGGTGTCAAATTTGGGTATTGAAAGAAAAAGGTGCCTATAATATCGACCACCCCCAAAATTAATAAAAGTAAAGGGTTAATAGTGAAATAAACAAAATTTGCCGACTGTCAAATTATTGGGGGGTTCACCCCCTTCCCACAATGGTTTCGTCCCTGCAAATGCAGATTGGAACCTTATCCCCCAAGCACTCATATTTGGGCACATACGCACAGAGACGATCTGACAGCATCCGTCATTGCTTTTTCTGACAATTTTTTTCGACTTCTCGATTCTTTCGGCATCACTAGGGGATATAAACAGATGAAAAAATTTCATGAAATGATAAAAACAGGTGGCGATCGAATTTAGGGAACTTTTTGAAAAAAAACTTCGAAAAAAAAATTATAGATACCTGCGTGAAATTAATTCTCCAAATCAATCGAGCACCAATATAATTTGAAAGCTTCACTTTTAATTAAAATCTACCTCATTTAATTACGATAAACCACATTTACACAATCAACATTTGAAATCAAGCCTTGAAGAATTTTTGGACATCTCAAAATCTTTTTATCTCCGCCAATTTTGGCTTTACAACGATGATTTCGGTCTCATTCGATTTGTCCGTAAAAAACGAATAAAAATTTTTTCCCGCGGAAGTCGAGGCATTAGGAGCCGACAACGGCTGGTGGTCGGATTTAGGAACTGGTTGACATTAGGCACCTTTACCCTTACTTTTCCACGCACTCCAATTCCTCGTCTCCTATTAGGATACTTACACCCACAGAGTTGCTTAGTACTTTAGCTCTTAAGATATTTATCTTTAGCCCCGTCTTTTTGCTTTCGTAACACAATTAGGGGATGAGAGAAAAAAGTGTCAAGAATGTGAAAACTCAGTGTATTTTTTCATAAGAGAGGGAGGGAGCTTCAGGCACGTCTTCCCCTAATCCGATCGACCTGAAACTACGCAGGAATTTTCTTTTATTCTATTGAAACCGATCTAGGGGGTCCGTACCAAATCCGGAGAAAAACTCCACCAAGAGTAAATAAAGGCTATTCTAGGGTCTCATCCGCTGAAAGGTACATCGAGGAGACGACTGGGTGCTGATGCATCGATAATAAAATTATTTCGTATTACGCAAGCAGCCCGAATGAATTCGCCCTCTCGCTAAATATCAATTTTCTAGTAATTAATATTTTAATGACTTCTACGTTTTGCCCTGCCGAATGAACACAGTCTGGGAAGTAATTAATATCAATTTTCTCGTTCGCCAATTTCGTTTATTAACAATCGCTGGAAGATGGAAATGGAAAGTACAACAGCTGCCGATGCCGCCGTCGGAAAGATTGTTATTTTGTATATTTTAGTCGAGCCGGGAAGCCGGGTCTGATATTCTGATTTTTGTTCCTGTATGGAGACAGTCAACTCTAACCTTGGCTGGCATTGTGTCTGCCATAGCGGCACCTATAAATCACCCAACAATGAATGAAATTTCCGATTATAACGTAATATCCTGACGACCGCGTCTTTCTTCGCGAGTCGAAACCGGTTGTCAACGACTGCACGCGGTCTACCCGTCAACCGACGTGACTGATCTCCGTTAACTGGTTCCGATTTTTATCTGCATTTCCTTCATTCATGGTTCGTGACAAGGTTCCTTCTTCCTTCTCGTACGCTTTATTGAACTTCCGGTTACTTTTGTTCTAAATGGGTTCGCTAAATAGCGCCGCATAGATCCGTGCCGACGCCTCCGTCCGAATAACGCAATTAATTAGCTAGGCTAGCGTTAGACCCAATTTGAAGAAGCTGTGTTATCGCATACAGGGCAGGGTCCAGTCGTCCAGTCTGCCGACAGAATTTACTGGTGCAAATGTAAACTTGATACCAGCTCCCAACGCCAACGTAATCATCTCGAACCCCATTTCGTTCACGATGTGAAAAAAAAAAAGACAAATGGAGCCCCCTTTGCCGATTCTCACCGCAATTAGGGAGAGAACCACGGCGATGAATGCTCTGCCTGCTGAAGGATAATCGATGTGTCCGGTTTACGATCTTATTCCCACTTCGCAGTGCTCGCAGTTCGGTCTTCACACTCGCACCATCTTATGTACGCCCAGGTAAAACTGGTCGAATTTATGTGACATTTACTGTTGACCAAATGATCACGATAGTGGTACGATCTGAATTATCGTTTTACAATTGCAGTATTTGTAGTTCGGAAGGTCGACGACACGCGATTTCCTTTGGACTGGAGTACAATCAGACTTCGTCGAACAAAATAGCTGGATTCGTGTGAGGTGCGATATCCGTTTTTACCGTATTCTAAAATGAAAACTGAGAACAAGCTCATATATCCCCAATTATATTTTCAGAGCCAAAGGTACAGAGACCATGGAGGGGCTTGAGCGTCAAAATTCCAGAATTTCGTATTGAAATAAGAGATGTACGAATAGGAATTAGGGGAGAAAATGAATCTTCTGAGGGAAACATCAGGAAGTCTTGGGGTCTGAAGCTCCCTACAACTCTACCACTGCATAATTTCTATTTAAGGGCGTGGGAAGGAATCCGCGAGCGTAAATCAGACCGAAATGATAGTAAGTTCGACGGATGGAGGACAAACGGAGCATTGCTCCCTTCCTGAACCAACTGTTTGCCCTTCCCTCGCCTATGCAGAAAAGCGATTACCATTTGTTATCTTTTTACGGGCGTGAAATTTTGAATTTTGCCCTGTGTTCCTTCCCTGGAAAAGTGGTTACCCTTTTCCCTAACGAAATGGTTATGTTATGGACATAATCCCCACTTTTTTGAAAACCCAATCTTAATTAAAGAAGGTTGAGTTGGAGTTTGAATATGAGGGGTATAAGTGACTTCTTATTCCATAGCGGCACTTCGCATTTTGACCTGAAAATGTCTAATGGCTCAGCATACAAAAGACAAGAATTCCGCAGAAAACGTTCTGCGAAAAACGTTGTACAAAATATGTCAGGGCCGTATACAAGAGGGGGGACTGACCACCCTGGGTACGGCCGTGCGTCTACAAATTCAGGAAAATGCGGATCTCAGAAACATTATAGAAACCCCATATGTTAGGTCAATCCCCCCCCCCCGCCATGTTCCTGGATACGGTGCTGAAATATGTTCCGCAGAAAACGCTCCGCAAAAGAGAAGTTCCACAGAAAAACGTTACCATCATGATGTAGTTGCGTATTCTTCTATATGCGGTCATTCATTACCCTCACGTTTCAACTGATATGGAGAATGGCGAGCGATGCCGAGAATAGACGACTAGAAAAGGCACTAGAATATGGGCATGCACGTCAAGTCGTCAACGCAGTCTCCTGGAGGACGTATCCATGTAACAATGTTTTTCCCTGCGGTGGTCGGACTCTTTCTTTTACCATTTCTTATCTGCGAGAAAAACATTATTGCTGTTAATATAAGAAACTGAGCAGGGTTGATACAAAGAACATGCTTTTCTTTGGAGTATGTGGTATGTGGACATAAAAAATTCTGACTTAAATTTTGGAAATTTCAGCTGACAAGCGCAAAAAGAAGGGACGAAAAAGGAAGAAAGAAGAAATAAATAAATAAAAGCTCTTCATCTTCTTCGTTACCCCGACCGGATCTCAGGATTTTCCGACTATCCTTACCTTTTAGTAAACACTGACCAACATGTTACATCACAGCATGCGTCTACTCGGGTGACCATTAATTTCGAAAATCGAAATCTTCATCTGCACCCTTTAATCGGCTTTAGTAACATAGGAAAGAAGTGCAGCTAAGTTTTAGCCGGTGGATAAGAGAAACGTATGTCCTACACCCTCTCCCCTTATGTCGACCAGAGGTGGGTACGTTCACTTGTGAACGTCGTTCATGTTCATGAACTCGTTCACATTTTTGACGAACGTGAACGTGAACGAAAGTGAACGAGATTTCTTTCCTTTCTGAAGAAATGAGGGCGAGATGCAAGAGGGTACTCGACTACTGACATTGACGTTTACTCTTTACTGATAGTGAAGAGTTATGCTTCTTGTTCTTGTATGGTTTTATTATTTTTTACCATGTTCCCTCGTCCACGCATGATTTTTGGAAAAACCAGTTCAGCACGTACACTTTCTGAGCAGTGGTCTTGTGTCTCAACATCTTGAAAAAGCCAGGGGCATGTTAGTCCCAAGCCTATAAACAGAGTGAATATTGAAATGAGTTAACTGGACAAATGAGAAGGTTGGTTTCTTTATTGAAAATCATTAGAAGAATTTTCTTCACATTTTCGCCTGTTTCCGATTATAATATTCTAATGGTGCTGTACTTTCCCTTTCACGCATTAGCCTACTGTAATTGTATCTATTTTGTTTGGTTTAGTTTTGCTGTCACAATTTAAAAAAATTATTGCAGTGTTGCTGAAGAAACTTTCTACTAAGAGTAATGTAAGGTAAATACTATGGGGGAACATGAATAAAAGCCAAAAAATGATGATTCTTTCTTGATGGAACTAGAGAAGAATGATTCAGGGGGCTTAGCCCCACATGCAAAATTAGCCCCCCCCCCCAGAAATAATTATCTAGTTCCGTGTATGTGATTCCCCTCAAAATATTGAGGTGACTGTATAAAAAATAATTACAAAAATCTTAATATTTTAGATTAATTGAGGCAAGAGCATAACATAAGACATCAGAAGTGCTATCTTCTGATAACTTTTGTCTTTATAACTGCAAAATAGACTAGCTTCTTACAGCTGGCTGGAACTTGGGTCTAGGAATAACTTTTCGTAGTAGCAGGGATGGGCGCGTTGTGAAATCAAAACTAAAATAAAGAATACCACGAAAATTAGAAAGGATGTGAACGCCGTTCACTCGTTCACAAACAGCAAAAGAACGTGAACATGAACTACTATATTTGTAGATGAACGTGGACTGAACGTGAACGAGCAAACTTTTAAGTGAACATGAACGATGTTTAAAGTTCGTGAACTTACCCTCCTCTGATGCGGACATACACGGAGTTTTAATTAAAAATTTTTATATTGGCCCTTAATTGTGTTGAAGCAAGATTTCCCTTTTAGTGTCTAGTTTCCTTTTAAGTGAAAAAATCTTATATCCCTCCTAAAGGAGGACTGAAACATTCTACAAACTTTTGATTTTCATATGAAAATATATCAGTGCATTGAAATAGGCGGTTTTGGGTCGCTAATTTTGAAAATCTATCTGATTTGATATTCAAAGTTCACTAGTGAATGAGCAAAATTAACTTTTTGTGAGAAATCAGCTCATATATGTGGCAGTTTCTATAAAAAGGGGTAACTTTGTTGATTGATCAAAGTCTCAGAAAATGCGAAAAAAGAAAAACAAAATTTTTTGGTAAAAAAAAAAAACAATTTTGAGATTTTGGTTGATTTCTATAGAAAAAACATTGCAGTAACAAAGAGACAAAATTTACGCGCATGAGATAGAAGGGGGAGAGAGAGAAAGAGAATTATGAAAGAGAATGAGAAAAGAATGCGAGTGTCTGCGTTTGCTTCTTCGTTGTTTTTCGGAGCTCACGAATAAATCCGATGTTCTGAATTGTTACCATGCAGAAGAGCGAAAAATTACCTTTCCAACAAGCCCTCGTCGAGGCTGGTAACGTGATTCCGGGGCGAATCAGGGCCGCTTGACGGAGTGGGAGAAAAAGGTGTGTCTAACTTTAAACGCGTTTTTCCCCAAAACATGTTTTCGCGCGTTTTTGTTACACTCAGCTTTGACCGCTTGTATCTCCGAAACAAAAAACGCTACAAATCTCGCCGATAGCTCGTTGGAATGAGTATTCATTCCTCTATTACGTACTGTCCATAAATCAAAATTCGTCAGATCGACAAAGCTACCCCTTTTTATAGAAACTGCCACATATTGAAAAGGGAATTTCCGGGTCACTGATTTTAAAAATTTCATCAAATTTCAATTCAGCTCCATTTTGAGTCTCTGTGTTGAGAAATGTACATTTTTGGCATTCAGATAGAAGTTGCATCAGAAATTCGATACAACGTAATTTGATGTATTAATCATAATATTGAAAATGTGTAAATGGAGTGTACATTCTTAAGAAATAAGCAATATTCGGTATACCAGTTCCTTTGGTAGCACTCTGAAGGGTCGATCATAAAAGTCATCTTCAAAATCGATTTCAGTAACCTCGAAACTCTATACATTAAGCCCATTCTCGGATTTTAATTTTCCCTCCCTTCCCCTTCTACTTTTTATCACCAGGGGGGAGGGGCATTAACCAAGACTGCGAAGCTAATATGACCAAGAAGAGAATGTTTTGGTTAAGAATGTGAGAACTTCATGTATTTTCTCTGTAAGAAGGGGGTAGGGCATGTAACACGTATTCCCCTGATCCAATCGAGCCGAAATTTTACAGAAATTTTTCTTTATTAATACAACTGGGCGGGCGACCCGTCCAAACTTTTGAGCTGGAATCTCAGAAAATCTGAAAAAAAAATTCTCACTAAAGAGTAAATGAGGGACGCCCTAACTGAACTGTTCGGGTTCCTCACTGTTTACTATGATTTCACAAATGAGGATGATTCTTTTCGGATCAGCCCTGTCCCTGAGAAAAGAACCAAATAGGATCTTGAAATGTTAAGATGCTGTTTCTGGGAGGATTTCCTATCCTTCAGTCGATGCCTGGGGTCCACCATTTTTAAATTCTCGAATGAAAAAATATCAAACGAACTACTGAAATTGTTCATTTTTTGTGTCGTTGAACAGTGGCGTAGCCAGGATTTTCTTAAAGGGTAGGTGGGTGGGGGGAAAAGGAAGATTTTCAAGGGAGAAAAGGTCGAAAATTGAGGTATCGCTGATATTAGAGGACTATTTTATGAAAATGAAGATAAAATTACTTCTCGAGCGAAAATTTTTCAAAAAAATGTGTTTAAAGGCGTTTTGCATATTATACATTTAATTTCAGGTGCCTTGGGAGAGCATTCGCCTCCCTCCCTTTGGCTACGCCACTGTCGCTGAATGTGAATATCCTATCAAATGTTTGATTTATGGAAAGACTAAATCTACCTGCTCTTTAACACGGTTGGTTGGAGCACGACTTTGAAATGTAAACTGACTTGAATTGAAAAAGCCATCATGAAACAAATCTCAAGAGTCGGACGGCTGCAGGAAAGGACATTGTTATGGATATGTCGTCCAGGCAACCGCATCGACGCGCATATCCACATTTCAATGCCTTCTCTAACTTTCCATTCTTCCATTCTCGACGTCGCTCCGGATTCTCCATACCGGCCGATCAAAACGTGACGGAACGAATGACCGCGTAAAGAGGAATACGCAACTACATCACGGGGTAACGTTTTCCTGCGGAACATTTTTTGCGGAATTTTTCTCTTTCGCGTGGCAAACCATTAGAGATATCCGTGTCAAAAATCTAAATCGGGCTTTTAGTCGCCTATATTAATCGTTGTATCGTATTGTTGACATGGATTTCAACTTGAATCCTCAAAATCCAAATTTCACGTTACAATTTTCAAAATTTTCCATTTTGAATGAAAGAAGTTCTCTTCATATAAATCGTTTGGAAACTTGTTGCAAGAGGGAGTATAAATTTGTAGCGAGAAATTGATATTGCCTCTCATCACTTAATAATGAGTTGAAAGACTACTTGGACGAGAAAATGGACTTGATCTAGAAAATCGAGATAGTTAAGAATGTTTTAGGTAGTGGATTTTGAATATTGTATCATATTCTTATTCTGTCTGAAATGGAGATCGCTGAATTCAAATAAATACAGCTGTGGAGCTGCGCTAAGAAAACGGAATACCTTGGAGATTCAATGACAACAGACTGGAATACCCCCGTTATCGCCAAACTCGCTGGTGCATCGTGAATGTAGTTCTATATAGTCCCTCAACTCAACTGGAGATCCTGAGTTTCACCAGTCGGAGATTGAAACATTCCCTAGTTCACACGAGAATAAATTGCTCCAACATATACGCGAAGAGGCGTTAAGTGTCCTCGACACCACGGAGTGCCTGAAGAGACTCAAGCAGAAAAAACTTTTCGAATTACTTGTGGCTGCCTGAATGCTAGAACAGCCGAAAGTACTGTGGGGAGGACCGCTTGGGGACAGGTACTCCACTCCCGTTAATTACGGTGTCTCGATCCCGTTAGATACATAGCTAAGTGCAATTACCGTGAATATTTTACAAGTCGCTTTGAAGCTCCAAATGAGTCACTGATTGGCCCATCGTTCGTAGTTGAGCAAATTACACCGAAACTTCGAGCGAGGAAATGCGGCGTGAAGAAAAAGGTGACACTATAAATTTTCCATATCATGTCAACGTCTTGGAATTTTTAGATGTTCAATGTTACCAAATCCGAGGTTAGAAGTTCGATTTCAACATACGCCGGTATCCGTATTTATTTACATTAAAATCCGACCAGCCAATATGTCGATGTCTGAATGTGATGCCATGGCATCGTTTCGGCGGCCCGCAGAATTAACGGCTTCTTCACGTCACATTGCGAGCCGGGGTGTCGAATGCGTTGAGCGCGGCCGTACAATACACAACCCTTAAACCACATGAGCTGGTCGGCCCGCTCATCATCTGTTTTTCGTTTCCAGTTGCTATAAATAAATAATAATTTACTTCATCGTGACTGTACGTATACGTGCATGTAACATGTAGGTTGTAGCTGCACGATGTGCATGTGCATATTAGTCATAGTCGACGACTAATTTGTGCATGTAGTGTGGTTATTGTAGCACCAGAGCGTAACCGAATTTCATAAAACCTGGCTCAGATTTACTAATTTGCTGCCTCAGGCTGGAGCATGTTTGCCGCCTTACGTAAAATTCGCGAGTACCGCTTCCAGGAGCCTAGAAAGCCCCCCCCCCCTCATCATAAATCTTTGATGTCGGCATGTTTGGGCAAATTCAATCATTTAATCGGCATTTTGGACTATCTGTCGGCGAAACAAGAAAATTATTGACATCTTGATAGATTATTTCAGTAGTTCGCCGTTATGGATGCTCGGTAGATCATTCATCCTTTGGTTGAGAATGTAGATCATCATAAGAGCAAACAGCTTTTCAAGAGTAGGAGAAGGGGGCTGAAGTTTGTTACATTCACTTCACTCGCGAATTTGTGTAGCATGGCTTCGCCCTTTCCGCTCTCCATGTGTACTTTTCAAGTGTTCTGAGAAGGTGCTTTCAGTACGTGTTGTGGAGCTAAGCACCATGTCCCTTGCGTTCATGTAGATCGTTTTTCCTCTATATTATCTTGATAGATCGTGAGATCATTCTAGTAGATCATCTTGATAGATAGATGTAGATCTTCTTTTTCCTTGGGAAGATTGGATCCAGTGGCACAGACAGAGCTGGACCCCTCCCCCGTGCGACTTTGTCAAGTAGTGGTTTTTCTAATTTTAGCACCTCCTATAACACCCCCTCCCCTTTGGTCAGACCAGCTCCCCTCGAACCCCACTGATTAAATATCATCTTGACAGATCATGAGATCATCTTAGCGGATTATAAATTCTTCTTGATAGGTCAAAACATCGGTATGATTTAGAAGATTATATTTGTGGAGTATGATACAATGTACAGCGCCAGTTTTACCATACGGGCTGACTGGACAGCAGCCCAGAGTAGCAAAATTTTGGGGCGGCAAAATTTATGGCCCAGAAAATAGTTACCTCCAATTTTGTGGGAGGCGGGAGGGGGGGCTGTAACAAAATAAGGTGGCAAAAATACTGCAGCCCAGGACGGCAAAGTACTTAAAGTCGGCGCTGACAGTTTAGATTCTTGATAGATCATCTCGATAGATCTCTCTTCTCTCGGTAGATCATCTTGGTGTTGAACATGTAAATTATTTTTCTTTTGTGAGATCACGAGAACAGTTTCGTAATTTACAAGATCGTCTTGGTAGACTATGACGATATCTTGGTAGATCATGGGATCATGTCGATAAAGCATGAAGATCATCGTTTTCCTTGGAGGATTATGGGGCCATCTTGAAAAATTATCAGCAATTCATCATGGTAGAACATGAAATTATTCCAACAGTTTAAGAGACAGTTTCGGTAAATCGTGAGACACCTTGATAGATCTTGAGATGATCTTGATAGATTACGGGGTCATCTTGACAGATCATAAGATCATATTAGTATGTAGATTATAAGATTCTATTCACAGATCATTTAGGTAGAGCATGAGGCAATTTTGGTTGATCATTCTTGTAGAGCACGTAGATCATGTTTCTTTTTGATGGATCATGAAATCCTTCGGGTGGATCATAATGAGATCATTTTTTGTAAATCATGAGATCATCCTAGTAGATCATGAAATCATCTTGGTCGGGCGTGAGATCATCTAGGTAGATTATCTTAGTGGCTTATGACTCATGTCAAATCATCTTGATAGACCATTTTGATGAATCATTTTGGTAGATCATTCAGAAAGATCACCTTATCACCAGTTTATTATCTCAATGAAGCATGCTAGTTCTTGCAGTTGATCTACTTGGTAATCCCTCTGTTTATGGTAAATCATATGCTCAATAGCTGACCGGGGGTCCGTTGAGGCTGACAGATATCAGAATAATGCTAAAAACTCTGCCGCCTTATAATTTTAGCTTTTTTTTTGGGGGGGGGGGGGCTTTCGAAGATTGGGAGGCTATTCCTCTCAAGTTGCCCTATTTCCACCTATGTGGTAGATGATTTTGGTGAATCATCTATCATAATTTATTGGTGGAACTTCTCTTCAGATTGTCTTAGTAGGTAGATCATGAGCCTCTCTGTTGATCATCTTTTAATAACTAATGAGGTCATCTTGATAGAGCATAACTCAATAGATCATTTTTGTAGAACATTATTGCTCTCGGTTGATTATCTTTTTCTCTTGGTGACTGATCTTGGTAGAGCATGTCAATTTTGAACATATGTCCAAATAAATGTCTGTATGGAAAAAAGAGACCATGTAGGATACGCTCACGTTGTACACTGAACTGTTTTCGAGGAAATCCAAGTCCATGTTCTACTTCAAGCCCGTTTAGACTGAGACAGGTTGGTATCCAAGTATTATTCAGAAATTTGAGAACATAAAACAGGTTTAACCTTATCAAAGAAAACATCTCAGGGGTCATCTTCCAAATTTCAAAACTACGGGTCCCTTTGTTCGCACAAGTTGTGATCACCACGAACTACTGTGCAATGAAAATATTCGTATGAAATGCACAGAAAATGAGTAATACAATGTCAACCACGATTTATGTTACTATTGCGCTAATGTGAGGATAAACTGGTAGTTCACTTTCTTGGGGGCAGAAAAGGTGGAGGGGGTTCGAATAACTTCGATACATTTTGCAGGATTAGTGTATCTTACTTAAGTAGAAGGGAACGAAAAGAGGAAAATATTATTTACTAAATCCTAAAAAAAAGTAAGTCATCACTTTTTTTTGGATGAATCGTGAAGGATTTAAGATACGCACTGAGTAATTGTAATCGAGTCTGGAAGAGTCCTGAAGAGCTCGAGCAAGTTGGAAAAAGTCTTAACGTGTTTAAAAATAAATGTGCAGGTAGGCCCGTACCGCAGTACCTATTCTGGCTGGGGGGGGGGGACATATTCAAATCCTTCCAATGAAAAAATATTGGCTCCTACAGTCTTCATCAAATTTTTCCTGTAAGACATGGGAGCATAGTTACTTTGCACGTAATATAGAGGCCAGATTTTAGTTTTTATGCGCTTACATTATTTTTATTTTTATTCCGTACAGATATTTTAAAACTATTAGACCTACATGATTTATCTAGGGTTCTGACGAATAAGCGGCGAAAATAAGGGAAGCAATAGGGCGACTTTCCTTTATGATTTCCGGGAGCCTAGCCCTTCTGAACATGCGAACGAAAAAACTTTCAGACTTTAGGCTGAAAATGCATCAACAGGGGTCTTTAAGTCTTCATTTATAAAGGAAGAAAGAAAAACAAATACACATGAGAAATAGTATATTAGACGATGAGGAGGAAAGGAAGCGTTTTTACGCAATTTTAGCACTTATGACATCACTTTCCTTGCGACCGTGTTATGTACTATGTTTTTTTTATTCAGAATTTTGCTGAAGTTTTACGTTTAAATATAGTTTTTTTTTAACCTATCATTGTTATTTCCATTCCAGTAGATCGTTAAGAAAGAAATCACTTTCTCCCCTAGGGAAGGAAAACGCAATTTCCCTTTCCATATCATCACGGAGGCAATTTAAAAAAAAAATTCACTTTCTGATGGTTCAGCTGATACAAAATAGAGAATCTTTGAAAAGAATTTTTAGATATTTTGTTTGTGCGAATGACGCAATCGAGGCATCATCGAAATTTAATCTGAAATTGTGGCTCCATAAGAGGTGCCTTCTTAGTACAAATTTGAAAATGAAAATTTTGAATTTAATTTCCGGGAAAAAGAATTTTGCTATGTACCTCTTTATGCTCAGGGTGGTCGTCTGTCCCCTGTCCCTTTTTGAAAATCACATAAATACATGAAACCTACAATCAATTTTCTCCGCCTTGTGGGACTCATTACTACAATAAAACTGAAAGAGAGGGGACACAAATCTTCCTAGTCCCCTGATAGGAAAATCTGGCTTTCTCAGTGTACGGTAGCATACTAAGCTCTGCTGAAGCCCCAGACGCGTGTTTTTTTTTTTCAGTCTTCCCATTTCCCGAATGTTAGTTTCAGCGTTTCGATTTCCTTAGCCCGCTCCACAGTGAAAGAAAATTACTCGACCTCGAGAAGGAAAAATCACGATAAATTTTCAAAATTTGAATTTTTATCGCTATTTTCTCGGAACCGCCATCGACGTATATCCGACTTGTAAGACTTTTTTTGGTCAAGTTTATCGACTTTTATGGCGCATTTTTGTTTCGCCGTCTGCCAGTGCGGCAACGTGGTTACATCGTTGATTTATTTTGCGAGACAGTTATAATGTACATTTACTACAGATGTAGTTTTTATGACTCGTTCGAAAGTTGTACTCAGTTCACTTCCCTCTCGATAGACGCCAAATTTGTTTCTTGGTCCGCCAATTTCGAAGGCAATGAAATTTCATACCCAGAAAACGAGGGCGTCGAGCCGAAGTCGTGTACATTGGGTGGCCCGCGACTCGATTTGTCTTTCCAGTTCCCATGGGCGATTATCGCATCGCCGTGACATGGTCATTAACTCGTGCTTGGTACACGACTGACTCGTGTTGACAACTCCTTTCGATGTAAGGAAAAAAAAACACAAAAAAACCAGCGTATACGTGCGTGTGCACCAAGTAGTATAGCTCTGGCCGCATCGAAATTCTGGACACAGTTACTGGCCGGACATCCGTCGTTGTCGTACCCGCAAATGTATCGTGCATTTCCGGCGTACGCCGTGTCGAAATTTAAAAATAAATTTCCCGAAATGTAAACATCGGGATCGAAATAATTAGTCGTCGAGTCGAATACTCGGAAAGAGAGTGCGCCAGTCGGCCGAGCATTGTGCATGACACGGTGCGCTAATAAAAAATCGAAATTAGATGCAGTTCGACGCCTTTTTGGTGCATTAAATGCTCGCTACTTTGGAGAGAGAAATGGGAAACGGGTGTACTGCACTCGAACACAGTTCTCGGATGAATCACGAATGCAGTCGAGGAGCGTGTTGTCTGGTTTTCATTAAAAAACTACTCGACTGTAATCCGTAGTAAAACGTTCGCGGTTATAAAATACATAAATACTTTCCGATACGTGGGCAACTACCTATTGCACGTTATTTTACGACAGAACGTGGAGGAACTCGAGGATGCCGGCACTTGAGACGCCATCGTACCATAATCAGAGCGAGTGTGCGTTGACGATTAACCACAAACTATGATGCCCTACTGTAATTGGCGTACACTGGATACCGGTTGGTACATATGCATAGGGTCGGAGGGGCAGACCTCCAATAATTCTTCATTTTCCAAAATTTGTGCGGTCCGAATATTATTATTTTTGACATGGATATGTCTAATGGCAGCCACGGGAAAGAAAAATTCCGCAGAAAACGTTCCGTAAAAAATGCTTCGCAGAAATGTTCCGCAGAAAACGCTCCGCCAAACATTTTCCGCAAAAAAACGTTACCATCGTGATGTAGTTGCGTATATTCCTCTTTATGCGGTCATTCATTCCATCACGTTTCGACTGGCAAGCGATGCCGAGAATGGGCGAATAGAGGAGTCATTGGCACGTGACGCGGTTGCCTGGATTACAGACATAGGTATCCATATAACAATGTCCTTCCAAATACACTGGATTATCAAAGCGCCATAAACACGCAACACGAGTGGAGAAATACACCATTTTTTCGCATAGTCGAATTCGGCATCCACGCGCCCGGTTGGATAAAAAATGGCGTATTTCCCCTCTTGGGTTTAGAGTGCTTTACCAATACTGGAAACTTCGATGTTTTGAAAATCCTGGTGGCAGGGTTTGGTACTACATGTATTTCATTCATTGTGCACGTTTTTGCTCTGTCAAGTGTTCGTGAGCACAATGCTAAATATTATCATAGTAATAAACCCTGTCGCTAGAACGCTAGTGCTGAGTTCAAAAGTGCTCAATGTTTCAAAAAACAAGCAGCTAGCTGCTGGAAGAGGGTCGGCTCTCGACTGAAAAATTAGAGCCTAGCCTATCTCTTTTATTAGCGGTCCTTGGAAAAGATATCAGGAAAAAGACCTATTGGTAATCATGTTTAAGGTCTTTTGTTCCGGAATGTAAGAGCTGATAGAGGAAAGGTAATTGGGATAACACTACACACACACACCAACAGCATATGGTAAATTCAAAAGGCTTCAGACTGCGAAGCTGCAGGCTCCGCAACATTCGCACTTCGACCATCTGGTCGAATATTTTATTCTGAAGAGCACTTGATCAACAGATAAAAGACCAACACTACTCCTAGCCGACCCTAAAAACATCAAATGATTAGCAAACAATTATCCACTTGTAAGGGAATGAAAACGACGTAATATTCACGCTAGCAGATTCTCTGTTCCCTTGATAATAATTATACGCATAGGTGTGACATACATATGTCCTATGACTGATTCGTCTGAATAATGTTACACAAGACATCGGTACAAACATAATGTGCACTTCAACATACTGATTTACTGATAACGTCTTTACATGCTACATATTACAACTCGTTCGCTTCTTGTTCTGGTAACTGGCGACAGAAAACGTTCTTCTATGTTACTCAATTCAACCAATTCAGGTGGCATCTTATGATGAGGAAGTTGTAACTCTTCATGCGCTAAAAACTCAGCATTGACATAAAAACGATAGAAAATCGCTTAATAATATGTAGTTATAATTAATCATGAAATAATCAAAACAATGTAATTGAATGTTAACGGCTTTGATGACCCTAATAAAAACTTTCACAAAAAAATAACCAATCAAGGCAGAACGACAGAATACACCGCTTATTCCAAAACCCACAAAGATAACGAGAATTCCTTTTCCGTATTATTCCGTTTAATGTGTTCAGAATGCATTTTCTATTTAATGTGTTCTACGCGGTAATCAAATAGAACACTAAACATAAACACCAGGTAATGCTGACACCTCCTAGCCGACCCGAAAAACATCAAATGATTAGCAAACGATTATCAAGCATCGGCTACTAGTAGGCAAATAAACACTAATGCTAAGGTACCTTGCGCCCTCTCGCAGAGTCCGTGACAACTAGAGAAGAAGAAAAAAAGTGATTGCAATAGGCTCGGCTACTCGTAGCCGACCCTAAAAATTGGAGTTTCCAATAATGGTAGTCCAGTGTATTTGGTCCTTCCATGCAACGGTCGGACTCTGTCTTTTTGTCTGCTTTTTTATTATGGTCGGCTACAAGTAGCCGAGCCTGTTGCAATCGCTTTTTCTTCATTTTTCTTCTTCTTTTAGTCACTTGGCGGAGCGTATGGCGATGCACGCATGCCAAAGCGGCTCCAGACACCGTACCCCTGGCCCGGAAACTACTTTTTCGAGTATCGCATCAGTCACCAGAGGGAAAAATTAAGGCTGGCCCGAGTCCTTTTCGCCTCTCCGCTTCGGATTCGCGCTGCTCTGCCAGGGCCACTATGGGACACCCTACAGATCGAGGCAACGCTCACCCAGCATTAATTTGGGAATTCGAGTGCTCCACACACACACACACACGGCCTTCCTTCACCCCTCAGCTCCCTCTCTTGGTACGTGTGGCGACGCAGGTAGGTGGTGACAGCCGGGTGAGCCCTGCTGGAGGGTCTGCAGCTGCCGTAGAAACTGCAGGATGGTACAGAGTTATTGTGTCCGGACCCTCTACCTCGACCACTCTGTCTGCATCTTCTTCTTCATGATGGTCGAGACAAAGGCCGACGACCAGCTCCACCCGCTTCCAATCTTCAGCATTTATAGAACCAAAGTGCTCGACGCGAGACAGATGATTACCAAAAATTGACCGGAAAGTATAAAATCCTACACATGGAAGACAACACAAGGAAAAGGAAATTAAAAGAACAATTAGAGATAATAGAGACAAAAACAAAACAAAACAACCTAATAAACACAACAACTAACTTTCAAAGCGAGAACCTATTCAAATTAATAACATAACACTCTCTATTGGACAGACTACGTAACCACAGACAACCAATAGGAACACACACCAGTAGGTTTACTATACGGTACTACTCGTACACATTACTAGAAATACAGAACCAATAAAAAGAAACGGTAGGGAACTCCACTGAAGATGGCAGAACAGCCGAAAGCGTTATGGACAACAGAAACAAAAAAGTGAATTGGCACACCTTAAAAACAGAAAATTATGTAGGTATTTTTGGCTTATCAGATGAAATGTATAAAGTTTTCTGTATTTTTGTATTTACACCCGCCGAAGAACATGTTCTTCGCTCCGGCAGCCTTGTCTTGTGTACTGGTGCATGTACATTTTTTTATTTATTTTTTTTTTTTGGAAGGGGGCACCCTCATAACTCTCTGAGTGGGCGCATGCAATAAGTAGAATATTGAAAGCGAAAAACCCGTGAACTCTAACGTGTATTGTTATTTACAATAACAATTTACTAGCTCGAGCGAGTTATTCGGCCCATTTAGGCTGCAGTAGGTACTCGGTGGTCTGGTTTTTATTTGTTTGCATTTTCGCTGACCGCGGATGCTCGTCGTCGGTGCACCCACGATAACGAGAAATAATGCGAACTTTTTATCCAATTTATCGCATTCTGTGCTATTGGTTCCGGAATTCGTACAGACTCGCTGTACCTACCGCAATAATGAGAATACGTCCGAGAACGGAAACAAATTAATAACTATCTTGCTGTCTGACTGTCACTTGTCCACTTCGTGCGTATGCACCGGGTGTCCAGTGAATTTCCCCCTTTTGAATATCTTTGGAACAAAGGATCGGATCAGTGAACAGCAAAAAAGTTTCTTCGTTTGGTGAAGTCCGGTACCATCTGTCGTGAAAAGATTGTCCCCTATAGGGAGGGGTGGGAGAAGGGGAAGCTGGGGCGTGCTTCCAGTTTCGGAATCTTGAATATATCAAAATACGGGTAGTTTGGGTCTCTGGTTACCATTATCGCAACGGATTTTTGATTTTCATTCGACTCTAATTGGGGCTTCTCAAATATGACTTTTTTTCCTTCTGAGAGGCCAGATTGATTTCGCTGAAAAAATTAAACAAGGTATCAAAAGAGGGGTATTTTGAGTCGTGGATTTAGAAAATGAAGTCGGATGTTTTGATGCGAATCCAGTTTAGGCCTCAAATATCGACTTTTTTTCTTCCCTTCAAGAAGGCCTTAATGTTGCCAAATTCGGAAATGGACTCGTCATTTTTCTGTAGAAAATTTAAAAAAAGAAAACGACGTTCCATTCTTCGAGAAAAATCCATGTTCATTCCCTTGAAAAAGATCATCTCTTCTTTTTCACGAATAAGAAGAACTTTGTTCTTCCTTAAATGAAATAAATTTATTCTCATTTAAGAAAGAGAAGGGATTTTACGATTTCTCTTCCTTTCTTGAGGAAAGAAAGTAATCATTCTTTTTTCAATTTTTTCTCCTTCCTCGTTGAAGGAAATTCCTTCAGAAATGGGAAGAGGAGAAGAATTTTGTTACACAATTTTCAAAACGTTCGTGGAAAAGGAGATTCCTGCCACCGTTTTGTCCGTAGTCGTGGAAATCAGTATTTCGCCATGGACAAGATGATTGTAAACAAAGGTTCTCCCCTTTCTAATTTGTATGCTTTTGCTTGTAAACGTTTGTTGAATATTCTCTACTACATATATGGTGTGGTGGGACGTATGGCGATGCACGCATGCCAAAGTGGCTCCTATGACACCGCACCCTCGGCCACGGGAACTACTCTTTCGAGTATCGCGTCAATGACCGGAGGGATGCCTTGGGGCCAGGCTCGGGCCCCCATTTCTACGTGCCGGAACGGTGCGCGCGTCCTACCAGGGCCACCATGGGGTTCCTTACTGACCGAGGTCCGCACTCCTTGAGCGCTCGCCTGGAATTTTCAGGTCCCCCGCGGCCGGACGCGCTGCCTCTCTTCACTCACCCCTCACCTCCTCGTCTTGGTCCGTGTGTCGACGCATGCAGGTTGAGATGACGGGTGAGGGTGGTGACGACGGTACGTATGTCGAAAATTCATAATTTTCGACTCGACACAGTCGAAATTTATGATAATAATAATAGTAATATTAATAATTTAATACAACTCTAATTTAATACAACTCTAATATGATTTAACTCTAATATGATTCAACTCTGATATGATTCAACTATTAATTAATTGTAATTAATCAACTGTGATTAATTAACAATTCAACGCTCTGCTCAAACTCGGCTGGCCCCTACCTGTTAGGATAGCCCCCGCCTGTGACGATAATTTGGACGCATTTGAGTGAGCGGCTCGCCCCCTGTTGTGGGTTTCGGCCCCCTCATTGGTCCACGTACTACTATGAAACATATCTCCATTGGTCCACGCGTGACCATGTACGTACACGACGGAACCCAGTGGGGGAAGTCTAGTTCTCGAATTTGGGGTCGGTGGCGAGCCACCGAGACCTCGCATTCTGTTATTGTGCTCCACGGTACGTGTTTATTGTGCTCGTTTCTACTCGTATTACCTGTGTTTGGAAATGGATAACACTACTGATCAGGTCAGACGATTTTATTATTTACTACCGGCTATATTTACATTTCGTTTGAGAAGTCGCATTTTCCTATGGTCGTCGTTCGTTTTGTGTGTTCTACAAGCCTTGTGTCACTATCCGGTGGTGGTGCACTTGGTAAATTGAATTCTACAGGAATTTACGTTTCCTCTCTTGGTGTCTACTACAGGCCTTGTGTTACCACCCTGTGGTGGTGCACTTGGTAAAGCCCTACAAATTCTACAGCAATTCTACGATCCTCGCTCACTTAGAATTTCTATCAGAGCAGTTGGTAGTCGCATTGATGTACCTCGATGGTACTCGTCTCCACCCCCCTTGGACTTGAGGATGTTAGCTTGTGCTGGCATGTCAATCCAAGTGTACAGGGTGGTCGTATTATTTGTACCCCGGTGGTACTCGTTTCTTACTTGGAGTCAATGGTGCTAGCCATGCTCACACATTGATCCAAGGTGTTATAAAATTATCTTGACATCTTATGACTGACGGTATCTTGTTTCTACTTGTGCCGTTAGGTAAACCAGCAGAATAAGTCGGCGAAGAAGAGGACCGGAAGACATTCATTCAAACCTTATAATTTGTTTGTGAAGAATAAAGTTATTTTCTGTTTCTACCAACTTAGTTATTTCTATAGTGTGTTTGTCAGTTGTGCTCGTGACTACTTTTCTCCCTGCACTAAGCAGGTGGGAATTCAACTTCAAACTACAAGCTTCCACTGCAAGTTCAACTTTCATAATTAATCTCATCGTGATTAATTTCAACTATTTAATAATTAATCTACCCCTGATTAATTACAACTTTAATTAAGGTGAAATAATTTAATCATAACTGTCATAATTTGGTAATTATGAAATATTAGTTATGATTGATACTCTGCTTCTACGAATTTATTTCACAACGTATAAACTAAGTCTTATGGTGGGAGGAGGTTGGGGAATGCCACCTTAATATTCTTAGTTTTCTGAAGAATGACTCAAAGAGTTTCTCATTACTCCAGGAAAATAAAATAAGTTTCTCTCTTTCGAATAAACGGATAGACTTTTTTTTCGGTTTAATGCAATCTCATCGAATTTAATAAATTTCTGCAATAAATTTCAATGTGCTACATTCTTCAAATTTTTAATGATTCTTCAACGAATTTTTTAGCAATTGAGTCTTAATGAATTTGTACATGTCTTACACGTTTGACTTTTGAATAGTTTTCAGACAGTTTTGACAGAATCTTAATGAACTTTGAACTATAACTTTATGGAGTGTGTAAAAGTCAAGTCTTGACGGATTCTTCTCTTTCCTCGAAGAAAGGAACTATAGGTTCTTTGGGATTTTACTTTTTCCTTGAACGAAACAAAATGATTCTCATTCCGGAAAGGAACTCCGTCCTCAAAGAAAGGAAAAACTTTCATTTTTCAATTTTTTTTCTCTATTTTCAGAGACGGAAATGAATTTTTTGTCATTGACCCGAAAAAATGAATCATGTTTTCCTCTTTCCTCAAAGAAGGGAAATGTTTTCTCATTCCGCAGAGCAGGGAGCAAAGTTTTCCTTATTCACCAAAGAGAAGAGATTTTTTCCTTCTTTTCAAGGGACTGAAAGTAGTTCTTTTTCTCAAGGAAAAGAACGAACTTCTCACTCAGTAGAAGTGGGGGAAGAATTTTTTTCGCAAGCTTAAGGAAAAGATGAGCAAGTTTTTTTCCCAACTCCTATCAGATCAAAAATCTGACTCAATTTTCGAAATCTACACCTCAAAAAACCTTGATTTTGACACTTTATTTCATTTTTTTGGCCAGTTCAAGCAGACCCCTCTGAAGGCGGAAAAGTTGATTTTAGGCATTTGATATCTTATTTAATTTTTCAGGAAAAATTAGCTTGGTCCTTCAGAAACAGAGAAAGCCCAATATTGGGCATAGATCTGGATCAGATCGAAAATCTGATGCGGCGTTTGTAATCGGCGACCCAAAGTACTCCTATTTTCACACTTTGTTCGATATGTTTCTGTTCAAGATTTCAAAATTAGTGACACTTCCAGCCCCCTTCATGGAAGATTTTTTCACGACAAAATATGTCAGACCTTATCAAACGAAGAACTTGGTTCGATATCTTTCTATTCAAGATTTCAAAGTGAGGAGCATCCCCAGCCCCCCCCTCCCTCATGAGAAGATTTTTTCACGATAAAAGATGTCAGACCGTATCAAACGAAGAACTTCGTTCCATATGTTTCCATCGCAGACTCCGAATTCGCTCCCAGATGCATTTTAATATCTGAATTGGCTTCTGATTTTTTTTTTTTTGTCATTTAATAATCGAATTCGCTCTCTTGAATGTGCATACGGCACAACCCCTATGCAGTGATTTTCCTTACCATTTTTACAGACTTAGGTCTGTCTACAATAGTACAGATTCACATAGTAGGTCCGACGTCGTTGGAGGACCGAGGTTCCCACTACAGGGTTTTTGCCTGGTATCCCACAGAGTGGGACTACGTAAGTCGGAGCAGTGACAAGTTTCTGTAAATTTTCCTGAGCAACGCATTCAGTAACTGTAGCCATACCTGTAGTACATTGCATACGATACTTTTATCGAAGCATTTTTGGTAAAATGAACATCAATATCACTTGTTACGCTGACGACACCTTGTTAGGTTCAGATTAGGTTTGGCTCCTTCAGGAGCAGTAGAAATATGGCGCCCACCCCCTCGGCTCTTTTTATTCAAAATTCAAAATATAAAAAAGAAAGGTTAGGAGAAAAGGTTAGGTTAGGTTCCCATTTCGATACGCAGTGATCTTCCTTCCCATTTTTACAAACTTAGGACTGTCTACAATTCTATGGACTCGTTATAGGTATCGTTAAGAATCGACTGCTTACACATTTTTTGAAATTAGTGTCATTAAAATCAACTCGTATATCATCGGATCGGAGCAATTTGGAGCTAAATTCAATATTTTTCGAAAACGAGATGTTGGTATCATTGGAAAGGTAATTTCAAGCTGCATCGAATAAAACACTGTATTTAATGCTGCTTTCAACAATTTTCTTTTAAATTAAAAAAAGTAAAAGGGTCATATCCAGCTCCCTCTCAATAAATTTAGGCGAAAATGTGCTGTATCCTATAATTTGAAATTTGGTGGGTAGGTGTAGGTATAACTATTTCACTGCTGAAGGTTCGCACACAGACATACCACAACATTTTGTTGATTAATCCTACTCTTCTCAGTAAACTCTAGGTGTTAAAACCTTTTTCCCTCTAGCAAAACTAGATATTTTGGATATAGTTTCAAATCGCACTGACCCGACGATACATTGGGTTTGTATAAAAACTAAGTCGGGATAATTTTCATTAGAATATTCATAAATCACGCGGCAAAAATTTTAAACACATACTTTCTACATATTTCCTTATCAAATTTTTCTGAAATGAAAATTTTCATTGTTGCATCCAGTTCAGCTTCTTTCTCGATATCTTCTGTGGACGCAAGAATGTCTACGGTTCTACAGATTCTCGTGTAGGTTAAATTGGGTTAGGTTAGATCCCATGGGTCAGTGTTGGGTCCCACACTGTGGAACCTGGCATATAACTACGTTCTGAGAACATTAGGGGCCAGAAAGATCAATGCCGTCTGTTATGCCGATGACACGGCATTGACCTTAAACGATAACAGGCTCGCTAGACTCACTATGGCGGCATCAGAATACATGCTGGACATAGCTAGAACCCTTGAGGAAGCAAGGTTGCAGCTCAACATAGAAGAAACGCAGATTATGTTAATACACGGGAACATGAGGTCTGGTTGGCCGAGTGGATAGCGTGTTGGTCTCGGAATCCGGAACTCCCGGGTTCGATCCCACGTAGAAACTCGCTACATTTCAACCTAGGTCGATTTTTCGACAAGACGAAACGAGGGCTAAGACAGCCCTAATAGCCTCCCTGACGTCTCTGAAGTAAAGCTTGAAAAGGGCGGATTCCAGGGCTCGGGTTGGGAGAAAATTAGAAAAGAAGAAATGCACGGGAACATGCTGAAGTAGTACAAACCCAAGATCATCACGCTAAAAGTCGGAGAAACAGAAATGAAGAGCACGACTGCAATTAAATACCTGGACATGTACGTTGTACATTGACCATGAGGTTGACCGGAGACCGCACATAAAATACTTGATAGAGAAGACCAACAAGAAGCTTCCCAACAGCCTGAACACCTATACGGCTTTGGTCAAAAAGCGAGATACATTTATGACTCTAGCAACTGTTGATGCCTACTTCAGGTCTGTAGATGCATTTTATGCACATCGTATCCTGTTTTGTAGGAACGACATCAACAGTTTGCACAGGAAGATAGTGATTGCATATGGTAGACTGTACAGGACAGTATCGTACCTTCCTGCCACTGTAACCACGGGAATAATGCCGCTGTTGTTAGAAGTCACGATAGTGGCTGCGAGAAGAGCCAAAGCAGTAGGGTGGACACCACCAGCCCCACTGCTGATTGAGAATGAAGAGGAAGCACTAGTCAAACGACAGACACGGTACACGTACAGGGAATCCAGTATTGGCATTTGGACAAAGACTCTACTACCTGAGGTTGGACTTCAGATACCCGACCTGGATTTCCATTTTGCACAGGCTCTCAGTAGACACGGGGTATTCAGAGCGTACTTTCATCGTATGAAGCGTGCAGAGAGTCCCTTGTCCGAATACGGAGAGCCCGAAATAGCAGAACACTCTATACGACACTGCCTCTGCTTCGCTACAGGGCGGGTGGAAGCGCAGAGAATAGACTTGAGATTTTGCAAATACGCTCGAAGAGTAGTAAAACAATTATAGGACAATGAAATAGCGAGAACCCAAAGCATCCACTTGCCTGAACCCGAAAGGGTGTAGGGCTCGGTTTCCTATGAAGCCTAATGATGGAGGAAAGTAATAGAGGTGATGAGAACAAGAAGACAAGAACGGAAGAAGACACCGGAGCATCATAAAATACATGATGGCAAGATTTTGAGTTGTAACAATCTCTAAACATCATAAAAGTAGAACTGTAACATGCGTAGTTGTACCACCATCTTAGCTGATAAACTTATTCCCTATTTTAAATGGTGCTGAGGAGGTGATACAGCTTGAAGTAACAACAAAGAACGAAGTACTCCATCTCCCAGGAAGCAGCGCCCCTCCACGCGGTTTAACCTGGGCAACGGGCCTCATTTTGGCTTAGGGTCCGGCTAAGTGCGCGGGGAGTTGGACTAAGAGAGATTTTTAAAAAAAAGGTCCCATTTTGACTTACAGGGCACAGCCTTTATGCAGAGATTTCAGAAATTCTCGATCTCGTGTTCGTACTGTAACGCACCCACGGTAACGTTCACTTCTAATTCACTCGCCTTACGAAATGTTCTACAGATGTCGTACCATTAGTACGAATAACATCAAAGTTTAACATGTTTTCTGCTCTATTTCCGACTTGAGTAATCGAGGAAGCTAATTTGCAGGTCGTTATAAGTACATTAATTTTTATCATTTCTGCGTGCAAGCCTGTCCAGTGAACGTAGGACCAGCGGAAGCCAATTCGGATAATGTTTGGTGGGATGTAGGCGATGCACGTATGCCACAGTGGCTCTTGAGACACCGCACCCCCGGCCCCGGAAACTAGCTTTTCGAGTATCGCATCAGTGGCTGAAGGAAAATAATATATCTGGTGAGACGTATGGCGATGCGGGTGGGACGTATCGGGTAATGTCGAAAGAACTAATTCTTGCGTTCGGGAGCGAATCCACGGTTTAGCCGTTTCCATTTAAGATTTCAGAGTTAGGGGCATTTCCCAGTTCCCCTCGTGAAGAGGGGGAGACTTTTTCACGACAAAAGATGTCGAACCTTACCAAATGAAGAGCCTCGTTTGCTGCCCATTGATTCAACGCTTTGTTCCGAAGATATCTAAAAACGGGACATTCGCTGGACACCCGGTACATTTGCTGTGTGTTCCAGCAAAACCAGAATCTAAAAAAGGTGATCGAACGTAAATCGAAGAAGACTGACCGCTTTTGCTCCGCGGCTTTTACTTATTTATTACCAGTGCGGTCACCTACGCCCAACACTGTCGCGGCTACCACGCTTACACAATTTTACTCGGAACTAAACGCGTTGTAAAAAGTTGGAAATAATGGGGGAAAATCTATTATTCGCATTCGCCAGTCGAGGCGGAGGCGGGGAAACCGGGGAAAAAGGATGACGAACTTTTGAGACTAAGGCGTCAGAAATGCGTTGCTGGTCGGAGACGACTTTCTCTGGCGTCAGAAGGCCTCGCGCAAAGGGTTGGTAAATATTAACCGTTTATCTCTGGCTGCGTACTCGTAGCTTTACGGTCTGCGTTAGGGGACGATTTCTGTGAAAGGAACTCTAGCCTTGTGAAATTGGACGACGCCACTGAATCACCGTTTCCCAAATTACACCCAGTAATTGTACTCCGTGGTATGCGACTCTCTACGCGTGTGTATCGGTAACAAATTAAAGGGTTTAAAAAAATGAAATGAACAAAATAAAGATGGTGGTCTGTATAGAATTACGTGCCAGTGAAATATGATGGAAAATATCTTTCGTGGGTCGGGTCTCCAGACCGCCGTCTCGGGCGCGTATTATTAGAAACGATACACGGAGCTACAACTGTCGTATTTGCATTTGATGGGGTGCTTTGAGAAGTTTAATTGGCAGCTAAGAACGTAGATGATCCAGCCCAGTATGTTTTGGATCGCATTTAGTTGTTTATCTTGAGACATAAGTGTAGCAAAGTAGAAAAAATGTCTGGTGCCCAATTTTAGGTTATTCGTTTGAGGTTAGCATTTTTTGTCGAGGAAAAAATCCCCCTCGGGGGCTGGGGCGTGCCTCTAACTTTGAAACCCTCAATAAAAACATATATCGAACGAAGTTCGTTTGGTAAGGTCCAACATCTTTTGTCGTGAAAACATCCCCGGCGGGGGTTTGTACCCCTAACTTTGAAATCTTGAATAGAAACATATCGAACAAAGTCTCAAAATAGGAGTAGTTTGGGTCGCTGATTACAAACGATCTGATCCCGATTTAGGCCCCATATTTGGCTTTTTCTTTTTCTGAGGGACCAAGTTAATTTTTCCGGAAAAACTAAACAAGGTATCAAGCTTTTCTCCTTCTGAGGAGCCAAACTGATTCCGCTGAAAAAATTAAACGGAATATCGGAATAGGGGTTCGGTTTTCCCGCCTTCTATGGGACTTTCTTGAAGTTGCCGAAGAAAATTGAACAAGTATCGGAATCAAAGTAGTTTGAGTCGTTGATTTCGAAAAGTCAATTAGATCTTTGATCCGATGCCGATGTAGGAACCAAAACTTCGCGTTTTCTCCCATCCGAGGAGCCCCCTATTGACTTTGCCGAAAAAATTGAACGTAGTATCGGAACCGGGATATTTCGGGTCACTGATTTTTGATCCTATACTCCGATTCGAGGCTTTCATTTGACATTTCTCCCTTGTAAGATGTGCCCTATTCACATTACTGAATTAGTTGCTCTTTTCCTTGAGGCTGTGAAAAAAATTATTTCCTCTTTTCTACCGTGTGAAAAGAATTTCGTCCGCGAGGGAAAAAACTATGTTCATTCCCTTAAAAAGTAAAAATAAAATTATCCCTTTTTTTTTTGTGTGAATAAGAGGAACTTCACTCCCTGCTCTGAAGAATGAGAACCCTTTTCCATTATTTGTGGAAAGAGGGGAAACTGGTCCTTTTTCTTGGTTCAATGACAAGAAATTCATTTCCTTACCTGAGAACGTAGAAAAAATTAAAAAATACAAAATTTCTTCCTTTTTTGGAAAAATGAGAAAAAATCCCGCCTTCTCCTTGTGTGGAATGAGAATAATTTTTTGTTTCGTTTAGGGAAAAAGGAAGATCCAGAAGAACCTAATTCCTTTCCCTGAGGAAGAGAAGAATCTGTCAGGACTTAATGACTTTTGAACACTCTATGAAGCTAGAGTTCAAAGCTCATCGAGACATTGTCAAATTTTTCTGAAAATCATTCAAAACTGTAAGATAAGTAAAAATTTATTAAGACTCTATTGCTACACAATTCGTTGAAGAATCATTGATGATTTGAATAATGTAGCACATATTGAAATTAATTGCAGCAATTTGTCAAGTTCGATGAGACTCCTTCAAATAAATTTTAAAAAAAATTGCCTCCGTTCTTCCAAATGAGAAAACCTTTTTCATTTTTCTGGCCAAAGAGAAACTACCTTCTTTAAGAATGGAACTATCGGAAAATTTTCTCTCTCTTTTTTTCAATGGAAAGAACTGTATTTGGATTTTTGGAGAAAAAGAGGAGAAAATTTTCGCGCAGAATCTGAATGTAATAGTTTCAAATCTTACAACCTTGAATGTTTTTATGAAATTTTTAAGGCGTCTGAACGATCATTAAACAAAATGTTCATAGAACTTTCAAGTTTTACCAAGTTTTGATACCTTGTGGATTGAGAAAAGTCTCGTCAACCTTAACAAATTGCTTTATATAAAGGACAGAAAGCTATACGTACATTAAGAACAGAAGGTGTGAAAGGGGAGGCTAATATAGAAAAAAGTGTAGGGCAGGGGTGCTCCTTATCTCTAGTATTATTTAATTTGTACATAGACTGGACTATAAAAGAAATAAAAGAAAAATTTGTAGCAGATGTAACTAACTTGGAGCGCGAGTAAAGATGCTCAGGTTTGCAGATATTATATTATTAGCTGAAAGAAGTACTGATTTGGAAAATTTTTTAAATCAGTGGTTCCCAACCTTTTGTGGCCCATCGCCTCTCTCTGGAGGTGGACTAATATCTATCGCTCCTTTTCATTTTCATTGTATGCCTATTTTTAATTTCTAGTAAAGTGTAAACCTGTAAAGTAAATAATAAAGCAGTTTTATCTGGTCACTCTGAAATAAAATAGAAAAAAAAAAAATGAAAATGTATGTTTTTACAGATTGTTTTAAAAAACAAAGAAGATAGCCTAGATATTACACTATTTTAACTTTTCGCCCTTTGAATACTCATCGCCCCCCAATCGCCCACTTGGGGGGCGATCGACACCGGGTTGGGAACCAGTGTTTTAAATGGAATTGAGGAGATTTTGAATATAAAACATCGTATGAAAATAAACAAAAATAAAACTTAAGTAATGGTATATAATCGATGTGAACATGATGGCTTAAATGTAAAAATTGGTCAGAAAAAAATTGAGGAAGTGAGCGAATTTTGCTATTCAGGGAGTAAAATAACAAAAAATGGAAGAAGTAAAAGGGATATGAATAGTAGAATAGCACAAGCCAAATTAGCATTTTATCGGAAAAGTAATCTTTTCAAATCAAAAATTAATCTGGAAATCAAAAAATTATTTTTGAAAACTTATGTTTGGAGTGTAGCCTTGTATGGATATGGACCATAGGAAAACCAGAAAAGGAAAGGATTGAAGCTTTCGAGATGCGATGCTATAGGCGAATACTTAGTATCAAATGGACGAATAAGGTAAGAAATGAGGAAGTACTTAACAAAGCAGGAGGTAAAATGGATACTTGGAACTGTCTGAAGAAGAGGAGAGATAAACTGCTACTAGGGCATGACTTGAGGCATCCAGGAATAATATCACTTCTGATAGAAAAAAGGGTGGAAGGAAAGAACTGAGTAAGTTGGCAGGGATTCCAGTTTGTTCAACAGATTATCGAGGATGTCAAGTGTGAGAGTTATTTGTAAATGCAAGATCTCGCGTGAGATAGGGAGAAAAGGCGAGCTGTATCCAAACCGGTCGTGAGACTAATAACCCTATCATCATCACATGTCTTAGTGTCAGCCCCGTATAGAGAAAAAGAGGGTCTGAGGGGAATATCCACGGGCCCCTTCTTCTTCCAGTTCATTTTATTCTTTTGTCAGATGGGAAGAAATTATAAGCTACGGGTTAGGAGGTTTTTTTCATGGTGTAAGGAGTGATTGCTGATTTGATGTACAGTATGATGTAGCCGTAAGCGTTAAAATTCAGGGCTTTTAAAAATATCGCCCCCCTGAAAATCGTGGCCTGGGGTATTTCCCCCCCCTCTCTCTCGACAGGGTTGTTTAGTGTCTTCAAGTCTTCAAAGATTTTTTCAGCAAAAACAAAAAGTGCTAATGAATTTTTCAGAGCTCCGATATTCATGTTTTGAACCTCTTCTTTTTCTCGTTATTTATTTCAAAAATACTGTAAACAGCGTTCGGGATTCTCATATTTTCATCATACTTGTTTGTGAGTTTTCATCTTCGTAGATCTTCTCATTAATGCAGAACCATTTGCAACCGCAAAGTATCATGTCATTACCCAATACATGTCTCGGTCTCGCTCGTATAATTTCTGGGGTACATTTCAGAGAGATATATAACGCGGCAATTTTCTGTACCTACTTTGTCGAAGAAAGTTCTGCGTATTAAGCTGAGAAAATACGACTGTAAATTGTCAGTTCAATAATAACGACACGTGTGTGAACCATTCTCCAGAAATTGAGTATTTTTTCTTCGACTTTTCATAATACTTGGTTTGTATGTAGTAGAGAATAATCAAGTTTCCAGGGCAGGAGCATCAAAATTTAGAGAGGAGGAGGACCTTTGACCTCGACGATGGACATCTTGTCTGTGGTGAAATACTGATATTCACAACTATGGACAAAATTACTTCAAGAATTTCCATTTCCATGAAATTTTTGGAAATTGTGCTATTCCAGTGACTACGATCTGGCACCTAGATCGTATCCAGAGATCAGAACTGTACCAGTATTCCCACTCGTTGTGTTGAAAAATGCATAAGGTGCATACAGGGGCACAACCAGTACTTTGTTTGGTGGGGGCTAGCATTTGGGGAAAAAACTTCAACAAGGGTGAAAGCTCGATTTGGTACCTACCTATTTTCATGAGCTGTAAATTTGTACGAACCTACGACGCAACGTAATCACATCAGGCCATGGGAATCAATTTTTTTTCGTTTCAAAACTGATGTCGAAAGAATGTCGAAGAATTTTTTTGAGGGAAAGGGGCTGTAGCCCCCTAACCCTCTCCTTGGTTGCGCCCTTGGGCGCATATCTTTACACCAGTCAAAGATTGACCACGACAATGAACTGAAAACCCGAGTAACAAAATTCGACCCCATCCCTCCTGGAAATGTGAAGCCCCTGATAGCAAATTCACTTCGGTTTCTTAATATAATACGTCCAATAAAACGGCTGTTGGTTTTACAACTATAATACTTCGAAAGGTTATAGAGGAATAGGATTCTACGTACATGATAAGGTAACGAAATTGATAACGGAAATAAAAGGTATATCTGAGAGGATAGCTGTGCTAAAAATGAGACTAGGCGGAACAATGAAGGTAGCAATAATACAGGTCTATGCACCAACAAGCGCAGCGTCGAAAGATGAACTGGACGAGTTTTATCAGCAGGTCGAAAAAACATATTACGAGGAAAATGAATACTATACGATTTTAATGGGCGACTGGAATGCCAAGCTAGGTATAGATGCGGAGTTTCCACCCAACTTAGGTAAATTTAGAGTAGGTAAAACGAACGTCAGCGGCGATAAATTGTTGAATTTGATAATGAAAACAAATACCAAGGTGAGCGAAACGTTTTTCAAAAAAAAGGAAAGTCGCAGATGGACCTGGGCATCTCCAGATGGTGTAACAAAAAACGAAATAGACCACCTGCTAATAAACGATATGCGTATAGTCCAGAATGTAGAAGTTCTCGCAACTTTTCGCTTCTCCTCAGACCATAGAATTGTAAGATGTACGCTAAAAATACCCAACAGAGCTAGATATTCGAATAACTTAAGGAAAGAGCGTAATGCTTCCCTAACCATACCAGCAAGCAGAACAATAGAAGCTAATGAAACAGTAAAGAAGGAAATAGAGACCAAAAAATTTTACAAAAGCAATAACATTCAAAAAATGTACGATATCCTTGTAGAGTCACTCAATAATACGCTCAAAAAAGTAGGCTCTGTTAAAGCACAAGTATGCACTGATGATAAGCTCACCTCAAACACCAAAAATCTAATAGAACGGAGGGAAAGCCTTAAAAAAGCAAAGCACTTAACACCCAAGCAGAGGATAGAACTGACTGAGCTTGCTAAAACAGTAAGGAAAGCAATTCGTGCCGACATAAGGAAACATAACAACGAGCTAACGAAAGAAATCATAGAGGAAAGCTGGTCAACAAGAAAACTTAAAAAAGCTCTCAATAATGGGTCGAACATTCTAACGAGTATTGCTAAATCAGACAAAACCCTCACATACAATAGAGACACAATAGTAAAGGTAGCAACAGAGTTCTATGCGAAATTATACGACGACAGTAAGAAACGAGAGAAAGTAAATAATAGGAACGTGTTAAACAGTGAAAAGGTACCACTTATTTTACCCGCCGAAGTAATAAGTGCACTAAAATCTATAAACAAAGAAAAAGCAGCTGGTCCAGATCAGATCATGAATGAAATACTAAAAACATGCGCAGAATCCCTCACTAAGCCATTGACCACCCTCTTTAATGCAATATTAGAATCGGAAAAACTTCCAGAACAATGGAACTTAGCAGAAATAATACTACTCCACAAAAAAGGTCCGCGAAGTGATATCAATAATTACAGGCCAATTAGTCTTACGTCAAACATAAGCAAAGTTTTTCTTAAAATTCTAAAAAATAGAATGTACCCTATCTTAGACGCAAGCCAGCCTTATGACCAAGCGGGATTCAGGAAAGGGTATTCTACCGTCGATCACATTCAAGCAATAAATCTTATCCTGGAAAAAGTTAGGGAATATAAATTGGAATTCTATGCACTATTTATAGATTTCAACAAGGCTTTTGACTCAATCTACCATGACGAAATTTGGCTAGCTCTAAAAAATCAAGGTATCCCGGATAAGCTGATAAAAATTCTCCAAAATTTATATAGGAAGGCGAAAGCCCATGTAAAACTAGACAGGATAGGGACAGAATTTCGTATCAAAAGAGGTGTAAGGCAGGGAGACCCACTGTCGCCAAACTTATTCAATGCCGTTCTAGAGCAGGTTTTTCGTAATCTAAAATGGGAAAACAGGGGGATAAAAGTGAACGGAAAATATCTAAACAACCTCAGGTTTGCGGACGACCTGATCATTATAGGTAAACACTTGAGAGAATTAGAAATAATGGCAGAAGAGCTCAGAAAGGAGGGTGAGAAAGCAGGCCTGAAAATGAACCTAACAAAAACTAAGTTAATGTCTTCAGATAAAACAGCAAAGTTGCGCCTAGGTGAGACCGATATCGAACTAGTAGACGAATATAAGTACTTGGGCCAGATGGTAACAATTCAAAAGAAATTCGACTCGGAAGTTAAAATGAGAATTAAAAACGCATGGAAAAGCTTCTGGGCACAAAAACATATCTTCAACTCTCACATAGGTACGAAAAATAAAATCAAAATATTAGATAGTTGCGTCATGTCATCACTCATTTACGGCGCGCAAACCTGGGCACTCACCAAAGCGCAACTTCAAGAAATACAAGTAACTCAAAATAAAATGCTACGCTCCATACTAAAGATAAGGCCACTAGATAAGATCACGAATAGAGAGGTGTTCAAGAGAGCAGGGACGAGTACAGTAATTTACAGAATAAAAAAGGCAAAAATAAAATACGCAGGTCATATTGCTAGAGAATCCGAGGAAAAATGGCACAAGCTTATCAATGAATGGACAGTGAGAGATAAAAAGAGGAAGAGAGGTAGACCACCACGAAAATGGAGGGACGATATCGTGGAAAAAATCGGCGGACTCTGGACAAGAACGGCACAAAATAGAACAATATGGGAAAAAATTGGGGAGGCCTATGCTCGCGGTTGGGCAAGTTGACACAATTACGTACATTTATAGCTATATATAATGTATACCATTACGTGTATGTGTCATATGGGCTGTCAAATAATAATAATCTTCCTCAGTAATAATATCACTTTACTGGGGAAAACCCGTCTAAAAGAAAAATTTATAAAAATATAACTGGTATTGGGATAAGATGATAACATCTACGATAATGGACATCTCCCTATACTTTATCCATTCAAAAGATGGTACTCGTCCTGTCTAACGACTTGGATTGGTGGAATTTGTGGCGGATGTTATTTTGTAACCCAAAATAAACCTCTCCCACGCAAAAAATAAAATAAATAAATCGAAAGTTTGGGTTCAAAATTTGCTGGTGACAAAATATTCAGAGTTTTTGGAAAATGACCCGTGTACGATCTTGAAATTCTCAAATAGGTCGTAGGACCAACGTAACGTGTATTATAATTGTTTCTTCCATGACAAGATGTAGGTCGACGAATACAATGAGCTGGTAGAAATGTCAGCCTGTTTTAATTCGGTTCTTCGAACTTTCAATGATATTAACTGTTAGGATCAAGGGCGTACGTCGTATTTGGCATTCAGTGCATGTACGACTGAATTAGGTATATGCAGTAGGGTGGAACGAATACGGCCAAAATTCTAATTCGAACGTTAGATGGGTCCAAAAACAAATTTCATCTGAAGATCAAAAAATAAAATATTCAGAACTGCGTTAATAATCACCGAAATTTTTCGATTGTCATACAGTTATTTCTACCTGAATTAGGGCTCTATAGTTTCACCTGGGTATACTAAGCCGCCATTTTGGTTCATACTGCGCCCGTGGATGCCGAATCCGACTATGCGGAGCGTAACGCGTAGTCAATTCGGCATCGACGGGCGCAGTATGAACCAAAATGGTGGCTTAGTATACCCAGGTGAAACTATAGAGCCCTACCTGAATGTGAGGGAAACTAGCTTCATTTGTATCTTGAGGAGAGTTGATGTTATTTTGACTCTAACCCCCTTCCCAATGTTGTCACTGAAAGCTATGAAGTGGTATCTACCGGATTCAGCCACATCTTTCGTTATTTTTTTGCCGCATATCTCATGTTTTGTGTTGTTTCGAGTGTAACCCATACCTCTGTAGCATCACAGGGGGTCCTGACGTGAATATTTGTAAATGAGCAAATCTTCGTTCCATTCTAATTTATGGGTCAGAACCCTTTACGGTGCTAAAGAGGCAGGGGTTGCGCTCGAAACTTCATCGAAAATGAAATAAACGGGCCAAAAAACCGTATAATCTGATTGAAGCTGTTATGTGCTACTTGGCCAATTTTGCAGGTCGCAGCCCCTTTGGCAACATTAGGGCAGAAGTTACGGTCGAAATGACGTTAGAAAAGAATTTAACGCCATGAGAACCCCTTCCTCAAAATGTATAATAATAATAGGATCATCCATCTTTATTTTTGATGATGATGTTACATATACTACTTATATTTAAATGTATAAAGTGTACCTAACTATAACAATGAGCGTTGTCTGGATATAAATACTGAGTATTAATTTGTATATGAGTATTGAAAATACCGACGTTCAGGCACCTGAGCTATTTTTCGTATTTTGAGGTTAGAGAGCGTTCCTAGTCGTTTGCGATCACTCCCGTTGAAAATCGTTGCGGCACCAATTTTTGGTACCTTAACGTTATTTGCTCTCCCAATACAGTTAGCAGCAACTGCGGGAGAGGCTAGCTGCAATACCCCCACACAGACAAAGCTATTTGGAAGGGGCAAAAATGGAAATACAAACAAAAACAAAAATTCTAAATTTGGACAAAGTAAACAGAGAAGCAAAAATTCTGGCGACTACTTTAGAAAAATCAAAAACCACAATCTTGAGGGAACCAAACTGAACTTGGCATACTACAATTGTAGAGGGCTTGCTAGTAGCGAGAAAATATACGAATTTGAGCAAAAAATTGGGAAAATCAAATGGGATACATGGGGAGTTTCAGAAGTAAGAAAAATGGGGGAATCGCTACTGGTCAAGAAACCCGGGTATGTCTTCTACCACATGGGCCAAACCAAAGGATATCGGGGAGTGGGTCTTTATATCAAAGAAAGGTTGATGCCAAACGTCGAAGTGATCAAAGGAGTATCAGAAAGAATATGCTTCTTAAAATTAAAAATAGGTAAAAATACAAAAATTCTAGTTATAGCTGTATACGCTCCAATTTTGGGATCTGACAAAGAGGAACTAAACAAATTCTATGAAGACTTGGATGAAATCATGAACAACGAAAAAGAATACTATAATTTCATAATGGGGGATTGGAACTCAATTGTGGGAGCGAGAAACCGGGAGACAGTAAACATGGGAAAATTCGGATTGGGGACTCAAAATTATAACGGGGAAAAACTGGTGGAGTTCTGTATGAGAAACAATTTAAAAATCGCAAATACCTTTTTTAAGAAAATAGAAAAGTTAAAATGGACTTGGAAATCTGCGGGGGAAAATACAAAAATGAAATAGACCACATTTTAGTCAGCGACATGTCTGTGGTGGAGAACGTAACAGTGCTGCCCGGCTTCCGTTTTAGTTCGGACCAAGGCTCTGCAGAGCCAGTATAAAAATTCTTAAAAGGCCAAGGTTTAACAAACGGAAATCCATTCCCATGGAGAACAAAATTATCCCCGTACACATTTTGCAAGAAGCGAGAAACGAAATAAAAGAGTAGATAGAAAAAGTGAGCGCGAAATGGTCAGCGGACTCATTGCAAGAAGTATACGAGAGAATAGTGGACTCAATTCAAAAAATGGTCGACAAGTATGGGGAACCCAGACCCAAAATGCGGACAGACGACAAGTTATCGAGAGAAACAAAGACTCTTTTTGGCAAAAGAGACAAATTAGAGAATAAGGAGAGGATAACAGCGAGGGAAAGACTCGAGCTACTTTTTTTGAGGAAGAAAATAAAGACGGAAATAAGAAGGGATGTGAGAAACTACGACAGCGAGTTGATCAAAAGCATATTGGCCGAAAGCAAATCAATAAGAAAAATAAACAAAACTCTATTTACAAGTAAAAAACTCATCCCCAGCATGCGCAACTCAAAAGGAGAGAAAGTTACTATCCGGGAAAATATTGTAAACATTGCCACTGAATTTTTTAGGGAATTATACGAGAAGAAGGAGAAAGAGGAAGCGAAGGTCGAGGAAGAAAAAGTCAGTAACACTATGGATACCCCATATATACTTCAAGTAGAAGTGAAGAAAGCAATTCACTCGGTTAAGGTGGACAAAGCGATGGGTCCTGATGGGATTAGCAGTGGGTCCCTCAAACCTTTCGCGGAAGAACTGATTCCTGTATTAACTAAACTTTTCAATAGGATTTTGGAAGAGGAAGTAACCCCTACCCAATGGAGGGAGGCATAAATTATTCTACTATATGTGTACAAAAAAGGAAACAAAGATGAAATCAAAAATTACAGGCCTATCAGCCTGACATCCAATTTGGGGAAATTATTCATGAAAGTTCTGAAAGACAGGCTGTACCCACAACTTGACCAATACCAACCACGAGAGCAAGCCGGGTTTAGAAAATACTTTTCTACAATAGACCAAATTTTGTATCTTAAAATAACTAACTGAAAAAGCTAACTAGTATAATTTTGAAATTTTTCTTCTTTTTATTGATTTCTCAAAAGCGTTCGACTCGATAAACTATGGATATCTGTGGAAGGCATTAAAGGCACAAGGGGTTGGGCAAAAAGAAATAAATGTAATTAAAAATCTCTATGATGGTGCCACAGCATATGTAAAGCTAAACAAACGCGGGGAAAATTTTAGAATAGAAAGAGGAGTCAGACAGGGGTCCCACTGTCACCCAATCTGTTTAACTGCGTTCTGGAGGAAGCGATGCGCTAACTAGCTTGGGAGGGGAGGGGAATCAAAATCGAGGGGGAGTACCTGAATAACCTGAGATTCGCGGACGACGTGGTGCTAATTGCAAAAGACATGGATGAACTAGTAAACAATGCAAAGGAGTTTATCAGTGTATGTCCTCCATCTCACCCCCTCCTTCTTTTAGTCTGATACGGGGTCCATATTGTGGTTCTCTGACTCCACTGGTCGTTCCTCGATCTCGCCACATGACTTGCAAGCTTGAATTTAATTTTTTCACCTTGTATCCAATGTCTTCTATTTTTGTCCTCCCCCTGGTTGCCGTGTTTTTTTATTCTATTCCTCCTTTTAAAATTCATATTTTTCTCAGTGTATCTCTCTGCATTACTTTTGATTTATCAATTTACGTTTTTGTTGCGGCCCACGTTTGCGCTCCATCATTGACATTGGTAGGGAGCATTTCGCCAATACTTTCATTTTTGCTGACTCGTTTGCTTTACCCTTGTATACCTTTTTCAGTTGCTGTGCGGCCGTTAACGTGTCCGCTTCGCAGTCCTTTCGTCTCGGGTTCGAATCCCACCAATACCGGAAAGCTAGCGATATTCGAATATCCCCCACTATCATCCCAGCGAAAATAGTGACTATAGTATGAGTAGGGCTCTATAGTTTCACCTGGGTATACTAAGCCACCATTTTGGTTCATACTGCGCCCGTCGATGCCGAATTGACTACGCGTTACGCTCCGCATAGTCGGATTCGGCATCCACGGGCGCAGCATGAACCAAAATGGCGGCTTAGTATACCCAGGTGAAACTATAGAGCCCTAGTATGAGTAAAAGCAGAAAGATAACGCGTCCTGTAACCGCGCCAGTTTGAACGAACAAGACATTACAATGACAGGGCGCGTTACCACCAGATCTAAAAGATTGAGAATGTCGTGTGCACGCCGTGGACAGCTTACTCAACATGGTGCGGTGAAATTAAAAACCTCGGAAGTTCATTCATCCAAATTTTCTATTAAATTGTTCGTGTTTTCTGATGTTTGTGCATTTTTGGACTTACGTGGTATTTAAACCGAGGCGACGATTTGAAACTTCACTCCCGTTGGACCATGGGAATATTTTAATATATTTCAACGAGATTTTCTACGCTTCATTTTTATTCCCAAATGCAACTGTTCAGCCCTCTTTTTTTTTCTTTCAATTTTTTCTCTCAACCCGAGCCCTGGAATCCCCCTTTCGAGCATTATCTCAGAGACGTCGGGGAGGCTGTTAGGGCTACCTTAGCCCTCTTCTCTTCTTGCCGAAAAACCGGCCTAGTTCGGAATGTAGCGAATTGCTACGTGGGCTCCAACCCGGGATTTCCGGATGCCGAGACCAGCGCGCCATTCACTCGGCCAACCAGATCCCAGCTGTTCAGCCCTATTCGATCTCCAAATTAAGGTTTTTTCTTTCTTTCCATCCTAATATAAACTGTTGCTCGATAAAATATTTATATCGGCTTAGAAATAGTAAAAACCAGAAACATGAACTTACCTATCCACGAATGTATTCATTTTACTACTAACTCAGTAGTTAAAACAAATTATTCTTAGAATCCTTCAAACTCTGAATTGGTTAACCGATGAAATATATGAGGAATCACTTCCATTATGCTGTGGCGAAGTATCATCTGTTGCCTCCTTATACAAGGTTCTCGAATCGAAAACATAAGTCTTTGAAAATCGTATTACTTGCGAAACTGCTCATACAGCTGAAGTGACGTTTATTATGTTATCTTTCCACACAAATTGTCAGCTTTTGCTTTCAATTTCCACGTCTGCCTTTCCGTGTTTTGTAGTATATTCGAATTCGTTGACATCTATCTCTGAGGGCTAAGAAAATAATCGAAAAAGTGCATGACTAATAAATCAATTTTGTAAAGCGTTGACACGTGATAACTGCCAGAAATTTAGACAGAAATACTCGCAGTTGTCGATGCAATTTACTTTTTGAAGTTTCAAAAGAAATGTCACTAAGGTGTTAGAAAAGTTTGCCGAACTACTCTTTCGCAGGGTTATCAAAGTGATTGACGATGGAGTTATTAAAAGAAAATCAATCTATAACATATAAATTTTCTTCTGCATTCGGATACGATATTGGACCGAAGGAAGCCACACTTTGGTACGTAGCAAGGGCCGTGGAGAGAAAATCCAGACTCGGAGCCAAATCTTTGCTGAACTTTCCATTACGATAGGATATGCAGAAGAAATCTTTGCGAGCGAAGCGACTAAAAAATTCCTTTTTCATCAACTTTTACGCGAGGAAATATCATTTTTGCCTTATTTTCAATGGTTTTTGACGAAAATTTGTATCCCAGGTCTTGGGACAAACACTCCCAGAACCCACTGCAGCCGTGCATGTAGATGAAAAAATTGAAAATTTGAACACGATATTATAACTTTCTGTAGCAGTATAACCGGCATTGTACAGATTATTGAACCATAGGCTATTATGGCACTGTCTAAAATACGAGTATAATAAATTACACCACTCTTATCATTACTTTTACAATCGCTTAAAAGTACTTTCACATTTCGCGTTTTACATTTAGCGATTATCAAATTTGGATCGATATCGGCTGATGAAAAGCTGAGTTGCATTAAAAACTCATTTGCGATATCGCGTTAATTTAATCATTTAATTATTATGGGAACGCATGTTAAGGTCATAAGAATAGTGTCTCTCGCTACGTAGATCGTTTTCCCGCAGATATGAGAAGTATTTTCTTCATATGAACCGGAAAACTAAACCCATTAAGATATTCTGAGAAAATAAAGTAGATTTTGCTTTTTCAGCTGCTAGATAAAAATCGGTATCATGCAAAAGTTTCATGATAGTAAGTGTAGGCCTAGGTATAGTTCCTTATTTCTAAGGCTTTTCGGTTAGCCCGAACAAATTGTCTGGCATGGGGGTGCAGGTGCATAGAAAAAGTATAAACTGAAATATTAAATTCCAGTTGGAAATAAAATGAGAAAAAAAAGGGAATGCATTCCAAACTCTGCCTTTTCCCAGACCATAGAGCTAAATTGATAAGCATAGAAAATTCTTTCGTCAACCTTCGAAAACTCAAAACGATGTCTTTATGTTTGGCTCTTTCCTCTTTCCGACACTGAATTCCTTCCTTCTCCGTAAGTGTCTTAATTTGCAAATTGTATTATCGATGATGAATTGAGCAACCTCAGAAACTTACAAAAGACTGTGTACATTGTAATCAACAGAAATTCGGACCTTCACTTCATCTATTTTTATTCAACTTTTTTTTTCTTTTTTTTTTTTTTCTTCAGTACTATTGCGAAGTTGGATCAACGCGGGGAAAACAGCAATTTTAACGTACTAAGGTCTAGTTTATTTTAGGTTAAAAAAACTTTCTTTCCAGAGAGAGGGCTGAAACATTTTACTGACTACAATATTATGATTTCAAAGAAAAACTACATATAAAAACATACCAAAATAGGAGGTTTTGGGAGATTGATTTCAAAAAGACCTGATCAGATTCTTGATTTGCCTTCGATTTGGACCCAAAATTTGATTTTTCTTACTTTTAAGAGCTAAAATGGACTCCGCCGAAAAAATGAAAAAGTAGTTGGATAGGGATTTTTTGAATCTTTGATTCCGAAAATCTGCCCAAATTTCTAATGTGACTTCAATTTGGGCCCCCAATTCCAAACTTTCCCCGTTAGAATGGGTAAAATCAATCCGACGTAAAAAAAATTGATTGTCGGAGCAGGATTATTCCATGTCGCTGATTTCGATGTAAAAAAAAAAATTGAATAAAGTATCGGAACAGAATTTTTCAAGGTCGATGATCTCGGAAATTCTATCAGATTCTTAATCCGACCACGTGACTACAATTTGGGCTCTGAATTCGACTTCCGTTTTGAAAGTGTTAAATTAAATTCGTTGAAAAAAAACTAACGACGTATTAGACAAAATCTTGTGGGTCACTGATTTCGAAAATTCAAAATCAGATCTCTGATTCGGGCTCCCAACTTAAAATTTCACCCCTGTACATGGGCAAAATTAGCTTACCTCGAGAATCTAATTAAATTTTTAATCCGATTTCGATTTCGGGCCCCAATTGACATTTTCCTCTTCTAAGGGACCAAAATGGTTTTGCTGAAAAATTGAACACAGTTTTAGAATAGGAATTTCTTCGACCGCTGATTTTGAAAATTCAGTCAGTCTTGGTCTGACCCTATCTTACGTTTCTACATACAATTAATTAGTGTAATTCGAAGTGGGGTTGGATTAGAAATCTGAGGTGATTTTCCGAATCAAAAACCAAAAGAACCGTGTTCCATTTCTTTTTTCAATTTTTTCAGCAAAGTCAATTTGGCTCCATCAACCCCTGTTTCCGGAAAAGAGGAATTTTTTCACCACAAAATATATTAAACTTTAGCACTTCAAGATTTCAGCTAGTCCCATGTCGATTTGACTGCGCAATTTAAAATAATGATGAGGTGAATTTTCACGCCACAACCTATGGATAAAAACTGGGGAGTGGGGTCTGGTTATAGCACGTTGGTCTCGGAATCCAGAGGTCCCGAGTTCGAGCCCACGTAGCAACTTGCCAGATTTCGACCTAGACCGGTATTTCAGCCAAAAGGGAAGAGGACTAAGACAGCCCTAACAGGTCCCCGACGTCTCTGAGGTGATACTGGGAGGAGGGATTCCAGGGCTCGGGTTGAGGGCAAATCATAAAAGAAGTAGAGGTAAAATTTAGGGGTCTGGTTGGCCGAGCGGATAGCGTGCTGGTTTTGGAATCCGGAGGTTCCGGGTTCGAGTCCACGTAGCAACTCGCTACATGTCGACCTAGGCCGGTTTTCCGACAAAAAGAAGAGGAGGCTAAGACAGCCCTAACGGCCTCCCCGACGTCTCTGAGGTAAGGCTCGAAAGGGCGGATTCCAAGGCTCGGGTTGAGTGCAAAATTGAGAAATTATGAATAAAAACTGAGGACTTGAGTTCCGAAACGTGCTCAGTTCATTTTTTAGGGACGTACCGATGGGGGAGGGGGCTCCCCGAAGGAAATTTTTTAATCAGCAGTTGGGAACGTTTACCATTTTAGTTAGGCGGAGTTGAGAAAATCCAACAAGTTTTTTTTTTCTTTTTTCTTTTTTGCTTTGATACTTTGATACTGGGGAATTTTGAGTTGAGAAGAGTTGGGAAAATTCAACAAGTCAAAAGGTTTTTTTTTGCTTTGATACTTGGGAATTTTGGCTTGAATCAGTTGGGACCTTCGCACTTCCTTCTCCCCCCCCCCCTTCAGGAAAAACTCTTCGGCATATCCCTGTTCATTTCCATTATTTTCGCATTTTCATCGTTCTGTAATTTTCCACAGTAGCGTAGCCAGGGGAGAGGATCCAGGAGGTCTGACCTCCTTTGTGACTTTGCCAAACAGTGTTTTCTTAATTGTAGCACCCCCTTGGTTAAACCCAGATCCCCAACTCTAGACTAGCTACGCTAGTCCATGGTTCTCCGAGTCGTTCTCCACAAGCTGAAGGTAAATAATTTGAACACGAGTACGTAGATAAATATCGTGTTCTGTACATTTAAAAATCTGAATCAGAGGACTAAACAAGTTTTGAAAACTACAAATTTAACAAACGGATAGAACAAGGTAATTGAGAGGTTTTCGTGTGATTTTCATGTCAGGTTCATGAAGAACGACCCAAAGGGTGTTTGAATTGCTACGCTGTTTTCATCTTCTGTTTGTGATGAACAGTCAAAGAAAACTGCAAGATGATGAAAATTAGCTAAACACGTTCTGAAATGAACTGAAATAAAAACCAGCGCGGCAGCTAATGTTATATGTAAGTGACAACCTATAACATCATTATAATCAGGGGAAAAAATGGTATAAAGTAATAAGAACTTGAATACGAAAAGAAATTAACATAATATTAGTTCTGAAAATGGGCTTAGTCCAATGTCTTTGTTTTTTTTTGTGTTTTTTTTTTGCAGCACTAAGTTGATGTTATGACGGGATACTTACGGGATACATGATAGAGATGTTGCAAAGTACGAGTATTCCAACAAAACTTTTTCTTTTGATTTTCTTAGAACGAAATTTTTGGACTGAGCGCATTTTGGAATTGAGGTTTTCAATCAGAATAAAAGTTAATTGACTTCAATGAATAAGACTGAATTACGATACATCAGCAACGGTTCCCATAATTCTGTTCTTCTTTTTCACACTTCTAAAGAAAATCAACGTAGGTAATCATGATACATCCCATAACCCCCAAAATAAATACACCGAAAATACTATCAAGTTAATTGGGGGAAGGGAGTACTAGCGATAAAGAGAGAGAGAGAGTTGAAATATTGCTCGCAAGCCAAGCTACACTTTTCGTTCTTTTGTTATGTTATTGAAAAAGTTTATTTTTGAACTGCCAAAAACCCTTTTTTTCCGCATGAATTTGACACAACATTTCAAATATCATACAAATTGGCACCCGAACACTGGTCCACTTTTCTTTCAGAAATCCGTTATGGTCCCTTCAATAATATTAAAACTAGTTCACTGATCACCAAATCAAAAGACTGATGTACATTTATGTGCTGTATCTTATGGTATTTTGATCTCTGAAGTCGGATTCAAAGTTAAGCCAGCGAATGAGAAAAATTGAGATCACCGGGTCAATTTTTCGTTTTCAATCAAATTTTCTAATGGTAGGCAGCGAGGAAGTGGATCCGAAAAAAATGTTTTATTTTTTTGCTCGCAGTACTAATGAAAGCCGAAATTGTCTCTGGTTCTGTACATAGAGCGTGTGCTAACCTTCATTTTATCGTGTTTATGGAAGAAAAATAGGCGCTAAATATGGCAGGAGATCATTTTGCGAGACACGGTAAACTAAATTAATATCAATATTCAAAATTTTATTTCTCTGGTGTTTTATAACGGAAAGAAAAAGTAATTACAAGATTTACACTGAACATGTAGGGCTGCGTTTTTTTTTTTTTGCAACATAACTGATCCCGGCAGATCGTGTTATTAATAATTCAAGTTGTTTAGACTGTACGTTCTCAGATATCGTGGTGATTATTGCGCCATTTCTTGCACAGAAGTCAACGCCTTTTAGTAGCAAGTTGGCGCTCTAGCGGATTATTCTCGTTTCCTGTTTTGTAGGTTCATCTGTAGATAGCGATATCAGTGTGGATTTCCGCAACTATGAGCTCCGTCAACTTCCAGTAGATAGCGCGAAGTGTACAGGTGCTGCATTGATAGAAGTGATGTGTAATGTCATTCTTGCGTAATTGCGTAATATGGGATACCTACCGGATATTTTATCTTACGCATTTATGAGTTATCTGACTTAGGTTAGTTCCACGTGCGATTATGAAGATAGTTTTTCTACTTCCCTAACATAATAGTGGATAGAGAGGTTATCATCATCAATTATCAGTAGCACAGGTCATTCGAGCACTGCGTTTTCATTGTTTTGCATAATTGATGTGTGCACCGTATATTTACGTCTGTATCTGTCTTAGCTCGAGTCGTTGAACTGCGCCAGCTTGTGAGTCGCGCATAAAGAGACACTAAACACGTGCGCGGTACAAAAACAAATGTACACTTCCATATTCTTGAATTTTAGTTTTACTTTCGAGCGTGATTTTGACAGACATCTATTAACTGATAACAGACATCAGGTATACCTAATAACGTAATGACGAACGGCTATTTAGAAACATTTCGTCGATTGGTAGAAGGAAGCAGATTTAGTATCAGGAAAAAAAAAAAGTGATGGTTTCCAGCTCAAATAATCTTCAACCCGCGGGAAGGCGGCAGTTCTTTAAATTTGAAAAAATACACAATCAAACATGATACAAACATTGGCAAGTAATACATATTACACTTTCTCACCTGAAAAGGCTGTTTTTTGCCTTTATCTTCGGTGATTTCTCCTTGAAAATATGTACTTTCTCTTATTATCAACATCTTATGGGCGAAAAACCGTTGTTTGCAGAGATGTACCGATAGGGGTGAGTGAGGGGGATACCCCCGTAGGAATTTTTCATTTAGCAGTTAGGAAATTTTCCATTTTAATTAGGTGGAGTTGGAAAAATCCGACCAGTCAAAAGTTTTTTTTTATTTTGCTTTGATACTTGGGGGACTTGAGTTAAGAAGTTGGGAAAACCCAACAGGTCAAACGGGGTGTCTTCTTTTGCTTCTGTACTTGGGAATCTTGAGTTGAGTTAGTTGGAAAAATCCAACAAGTCAAAAGGTTTATCTTTTGATTTGATACTTGGGAATTTTGGGTTGAGTCAGTTGGGACTTTCACAGTTTTTACCTTCCCCGCCATCCCTCCAGGAAAAACTCTTCGGTACGTCCCTGGTCATGTGCCATTCAATCTGAAGGAGACTACTCCCCTAGCCTTTCTTGAATAATTTGTCCTCTGTTACTAGCAAATTGAGAAGATGAAAAAGCAAGAGGTTCGTTTTACTATTATTCTACTTCAAAACTGTGTCAGTTGTGCACTCTGTACCTTGTTCCGATAAGGTCTATCACAAAATTCATTAGACTCGGTAAGATTTAAGCGAGTCTTTACAAGACTGAATATAATCTTAACGAGTCTTCCTGTGTCTGAACGAGTCGTACTACTGTAAGCCCGTAGTGTCGGGGGATGAGGATATTGCCTGTATGAGCTAACAGTTTGCCCTCCTGGAAGAAATTTATTCTTCAAATTCAGTAAAGTGAAGAGCTTTTCGTTTATTTGTTTACTGAATTTCGAAGGTTAAAATTATCATCTTGTCCACTCCTCCTTAGAAAAATGGTCGTACTATTATAGGTGATGTCGTTAATTATGATGATATCTCACTGGGTGGCAAGCTGTCTGTTATCAGTGACATTCACACGATTTCAAACTGACAATTCTTTTCCAAATAGTTTATCAAGTCGGCATTTATGTATAAAATCATAGGAATAAGTTTTGTTGAGATTAAAATCTTCTTCAATTTGGGTAAACTTCCAAGTTTCATATACGTTAAAATTTTATCATTACTCTCCCATAAGCAAATGTACAGTGACGCCCACCCAGTGAGCTTTTCCGACATTGCCTAATAGTCTTATTGAGATCAATCAAAGTCAATAAGAGCTTCAAAAAGTTCCAGTGCGATTTAGAATTATTTTACGGATTCGTAACGTAACCTCGAAGATTCGTTAATGTTTCTTAAGAAGTGCTAAAGTCGGTAATTCTATTGATCCCTAACTTAGTCTTCAAAAGTTTTAATATCAAAAATATATCGATTTAGATTTTTTTCTCATATTTCATAATTAAAAAGATGATAAGATCGAAACATTCGAAATCGATATTTTTTTCGTTTATTGCTTATTACTAAAAACCCAATAAAGTGAGCTCTTACTAATTTTTATCTAGAAGAAAATTCAAGACTGGAAAACAGCTCAATAGTGGTTTTCCAGCCTTTTTTGTTATCAACGGTGCATATAAAAATTAGGAAAAAATGTATAAGAACCGAATATGTTACTGTGAAACAAGTTATAAGCGTGAAAAATTTCTTCATATGCGCGAAACTTATTAAAACTTTACCCAAAAACTTGCTTGGGAGCATTTAAACCGCCTTCCAAACATTTTTCATAATACTAGGTGATGGTGTTAATGTTGTTGTTGGCGGTGACGGGGGCGGTGGTGGGGAAGGAGGTAAATTATGTGGTATAAGTCAGGGATATATTCTTAACAATATTTCACAAAAAAACGTTTTCGTTTCAAAAACAACCTCACGAGTAGAAAGGACAACTGGCTTTTCCGTAGCTAATAGTCCTCGAATACTAGAGTTTGCGTTAGATAGAAAATCCAGCATAAATATTTTCATCAATCTCTTTGGACTAGCTCCCAAATGAACGTATCAAAATTCCTCCGACATAGTGGTAGAGCTTTCTTCCACAGGGAGGTTGAACGTTTCCCAAAATTCAGTTTTTCCTGAGGATCTCTAGGAATGTCGACTCTGATTGACAACTTTTCTAACAGAATTGTTCCTCAATAAATTCTGCACAAAAAAGATCCCTTACAATATTTTTGTAACGGAAACAGCTTTTAAGCTCGATAATTAGTTTCAACATTTCGACACCATAGAGCAAAAAAGTGTTATCTACGTTTTATTGAAATTGGCAGAAAAGGGAGAAGTTTCCGGTAGCCTATCACTCCTGTGTTTCGAAATCATGACGTCATGTTTGTTACGTAAAGTTGATGTTTTGCCAGCATCAACATGCAATGTTGCACATGAAAGAACGTGAAATTTCCTTTCCAATGACACCAACAACTCATTTCCCCCAAAAAATGTTGATAAAACTATTTTGCTCGAAGGTGTCGATTTACAATAGATTCAAAATAGCATCAAATCTGAAGGCGAAACTTTTGTCTGAAACATATCACTCAAATGGTTTCGTACTGATACAGAGTGTTGTTCTCATAAGCGCGAATAGCTGACCTAAAACGGGGAGGCCAGCACCAAAATAATACTGAAAATTCTTTCACTCGTATCATTTTTCAGTTTTCTGAGGGGGTTTTAGCGGATTAGGCTAACCTTTCTAAGCCCCCTCTTATGCGCGTCTATGGTTGTTGTTCTTTTTCAGTTCACTGTCAGCAAACTGTCACACCTTGGAAACGAAAAGTGTTTTCAGCCACCGCAGGTCATTATTCAGGCGGTGTCGGTAACCTAATTACAGCGTCACACTTCGGGTCTTATACCGTGCATCGTTCGCATAATCTCATTCGCTTGAAATGTGGTTATAAATTGCGTTAAAGTGCATTAAATATGATACAATGTAGAATGCACGTTGAAAGGGTATTCGTCGCCGACTTGTCTGAATTAGTAACGCCATATTCTTCGATCGCTTTGTAATCGTTGAACATCGCTCGATTTGCACCCTTTTTCCATCTGCAATGAGAACTTACAACCATTCGAAAAGCTAATTAAATTTTAGTTCATCGTGACATTCAGACAGCTGACGAGGGTACGGCTAAATGCTACCAGCCTTCTTGAAATTTTAGATCTACTAAAAATTTGAGATATCCCTCAAATGTCTCTCCTAAATATTGAGAATTTTCCATCTTCAAACTGCTGGATTTCATTCTGTTCTTCCGAATTTCGGTTAACTTTTCAGAACTTGTGTTTCAAAAGTTTTCAATTATTAATTTTTTTCCCGACCGATTTCAGTTTTATCTTTTTGCCTAATCTCTGGAGTTTCTGACAAAATTTAGATTTTTGGAATAATTTCCAAACACCTCGTAAATTTTTTGAATTTCTATACTTATCGACTGATATTTCTATTTCTTCGCTGATTTTCAAAACTCCCGAGTTTATCTGAATTTTGAAAATAGCGATCCTGAAATTCTCTCAGCTAAGTTGGCAGGACTGACCAGTTACATCGATGTGATCGAGAAAAATCCAGGCAACCTAATATTCAATTTTATGTTTTCAGATATCAAATCTTACGAATTATGGATACCTACCTATGTCTGATATCGAAACTGGTGCCGGTAATTTACGGACAGAGGATCAGTTAAGACTGGCTATAAAAGAATTCCAGGTAATTTCGAGTAATATAATTAATTTATTTGATTTAAGAAATGTCCTAAAGTGCAACAACATTCGCCGACGCCTTACACATACTAAATTTGTCTTGGCAACTTATCCTGTGTTTTCTCAGCGAGCAGCACCGTGCTCATTATTTTGATCCATTTGAAAAATACCGGACGCCTCACTTCCTACTCAGAAAGGCAATTTTTGAGACCTATTCCTTAGCTTCTCCTCTCATAGAGAATAATCGTTTGATACTAGATAGAATTTCTATGAAGAACATGCACACGAAAATCGTATCTTGGGCCAGATCGGCGCGAGGAAACTTAGACACCAAAAATTCTGATTCAAATCCTGTAAATTTAAGTTGGCACGAGTATAAACAAAACAAACTGACTTGAGCAAGGTTTTTTTGGAAGGAGAAGGTATATAACAAAAATCAGAAAAGAGAGTCGACACACAAAAATATAAAAACTGAGTGAATAAGCTAAAACCGTGTGAATCATATTTCTAAAATCTCTGAAGACCCGTTGATTAGTTTTTAAATTTTCTCATTAATTTATTATTATTTTATATATATTTTTTGGAGGGGGGGGGAGAGTAAAAATAATACGCACTAGTTTGCTGAAATTTTTCAGCTAGAGAAGAGGGGGTGTTACCTCCTTTTCTCTGGCACCAGACCTGACCGTGGGAAGATTTTCTCGTATTCATACTCACGGTTTCGTAAATGTAAAATTACACTATTAATCAAAATTGAATTTTGTAAGCTCAGTACAACAAGAGAAACTGGAGAAATGAAGAGTGATGGAGACAGAAGTGGATATCAGAAAGGGGAGAATATTACCTATTAAATAATTTGAACTAAGTTTGGAAAAATCTTAAAGGTTCTGCAACGAGTCGGAAAAGTCTTAGAAAGTTTTAGAACACGTCTAAACGAGTCTCTGAAAAGCAACAGCACAAGACAGAGAGAAGAGTCTATCCAAGACTTTTTGATCGGTTAATAAAACTGTCCTTAGGTAGGAGGCTGGTAAATCTAGATCAGCAGTTAACAGAATCTCAAAGGTGTTAGGTTACCTTTTTTTCTCCTTTTTTATCAATTTTAAAAATTCTTGCTAGGTGGTAAAATTGTAATTTCTATTCGGCAAAATTAGAGTTCACATCCCCTTCCTTGTAATTTTTATTTGGCGAAATTGGAATTTACACCCCTCTTCCTCCCCACTCTTGGAAAAGTTCCTCAAATATATTACGGAGAGTGAACGAGGAAGAGGAGTTGAGGGTCTTGAACAAGTTTAGAAGAGTCCCAAAGCATTTTAAATGAGAACTGAGGGCCTTGACTCCTCTTGGACAGTTTTAAATACGTCTAGAAGAGTGCTGATCAAATTTTGAAGAGTCTTAACGAATTCTCAACTGCCCTAAATTAATCCTGAAAAGTTTGCACGCGTTTTAAAATAGTCTGACTCTGGAGATATGGAAAAAGTCTGAAAGAATAATATTAAAGTTTCATATGATGTCTTAGAATGGTCTTTAAGTGGCCTCTAGTACGTTTCAAACTCATTTGAAAGAGTTAAACAAGTAATGTGCACCACTCGCTGTTTAAAACACTCTCGGAGTTTTTTTACTCTTGCTTTTAAGACTAGCTACCGCTCTTCGAGAGATTCCAGATTTGTTTTAGACACCTTAAAACTCTACGAGACTTGTTTGACTCTTTGAGACCGATTTAAGACTATATATGATTGCTTTGCGACTTTCTCAAACATAGTGAAGATTCTTTAAGATTCATCCAGTTTTATGGACTTCTTTAAAGATCACCATCCAGATCTTTTTACAATTCTCTGATACTTGTTAAAACTCTTTTAAACTTGTCTGATGTTCAAACTCTTCAAAATGCCTTTAAGACTTGCTTAGACTCTTCAAACTACTACTTTTTCACTGTTTTCAAGTTGTATTCCGATAAGAAAGTTTTCGGTTATGCCATTATCGGTTATTTTACACTGATTATGGCATAACAGCCGAAAACGTTCTTGTCAAAATACAGCTTTAACAGTAAAAAAGTAGTGCTTACGAGGAAAAAATTGAGCTTTCGTAATAGTAAAATTAATACGTTTTTAAGGTTTGGTTGTATTCGCTCAAGACTCGATAGCTCTATCCGACCTATTTAAGAAAAATTATTTTCAGACTTTCGAACAATTCCAAATTTTTTTAAGATTGTTCGAGACTTTTTTAAGATGACTTAGTACTTTTCCGGATTTAAGACTCTCTAAAACTTTTTTTTTTTTAGACCTTTTGAAGCACTTTTAGCCTCATTGAAACGTTTCTGGACTCATTTAAGACTCTATGTGGTTATTCCAGAGTTTGGTTGTCGGTTAAGGCTCTTCCAGGGATGATTTAAAACACTTTGAATCCTAAGACTGTTCCGGACTTTGCAGGCGTATTCAAAACCTTTTGAGTATCTGTAGACCTCTTCAGAGGCCATCCAAAATACTTCAAGACTCATTCGAACTATTATTTGGGGCCCTTCGAAAAGTTTTTAAACTTCTTCGAGATTCGACTAAGATACTCTGACTTATCACTCAAACTCTCCCAGGCATATACTTTCGGACTTAATTTCACGGACAGAAAAATCTTATATACGGCACTATTTAGATCTATTGTGGAATATGGCAGCACAATATACTGCCCTAAACTGAGCAAAAGCAACAAAAATAAAATCAAAAAGGAACAGAGGAAAATATTATTAAACGTCATATCAGCCTACAGAACAGTATCTTATTTTCGGCAACTTATGTCATTGCAGGAATTCTGCCTATTGAACTACAAATTGAAAAAACCAACAACGTTAAAAAAATTAAATGGTCTGGCATACGTGAAAAGGAGAAAAAAATAAAAATCAGGGATATTAATAAAAGATATATTGACGTTTGGCAAAAACAATATGAAACAGACCAAACTGGTAGGAGAACCTTCAAATTAATCCCAAATATAGAGTACAGAATTAAAAACAAAGATCTGAAACCAAACTTTTATCTCACACAATTTCTAACAGGTCACGGAAACTTTGGTGAATATCTGAAAAGATTCAAAATTAATGAAATTGATAAATGTCTAAACTGCAAAAAAGAAAAAACCGACTCGCCAGATCACACATTTTTGAGCTGTCCAGCATTCAAAGAAATACGGAAAAAGTTTGGAATAAAAAACAGTTATAACCAATGGTTCATAAACAAAACAAAAACAATAAATACAATAAATTATGTAGGCAAAATTATGAAAAATAAAAAATAAAGAAAAACCCAACAGTTAATCCGACCCTTCCTTCGATGTTCATATTATAATTTACAAAGCATGTAGTTTTAGAAGATAGATTACATTAAGTTTTAATTTAAGTTGAATAGTTTTGTCGGTTATATGTATAATGTTCCTGTGATGACCCGATGACTACGGAAAAACCAAGATTGGTAAAAGTAGTCCTCGGGTCAATTATAAAAAAAAATAAAATATGTATTTTAAGAAGTCTTAAGACTTGAAGCTCTTCCGGACTACATCAAGATTCACCCAAACTTGTTAAGTCTCCTGAAGTGTCTTCAAAACTTTTTAACGCTAGCGGAAATGCTTCGAGACCTGTTAAAGGCAGGTTTAGGCTCTTCAACTCATTTAAGACTCTCACAGACATGTTCGGAAAAATTTCTAAAATTCTTCCAGATTTGTTTAAGGCTTTTTCAGACTTCTTTAGACTTATTAGAATACTCTTCATCACTCGATCTTCAAACCACTTCTTGGCTTATTTAAGATTTTTCAAGCCATGTGTTGTATCCTTTCAGATCCTCCTAAGAGCCTTTTACTTTTTTCCAAATAAGGGGAAATTACTTGAGACGCTCAGCTACAAAAGAAAAATAGAATATGGAGGTAGAAGGATTTTTATAATGGATCACCCCAGGACATAATTCGATTTTGTCAGTTCTTATGGTGAATATTACGTGATCGTTTCTACACATAACGTTGAAGTTGAGTTACGACTTCATATCCGACAAACCGTCGAGCAGCATATAAGTATACACGTGTACTTACACATAATTTATGTACTTTGAAAAACTTTCAGAAATTTGGAAACATTCCAGCGACTGGAGAAGTGGACGAAGACACCCTGCAATTATTACGACGTCCTAGATGCGGTCTACCAGACGTGCAATCAACACAACACGGCAGCATTAGGAAAAAACGATATGTACTGCATGGAGGACCAAAATGGTCTACCACTAATTTAACATGGAGGTAAAGTATACGACGGAGAGAAATTCATTACTGTAATTCTCTCTGTTTCCCCTTTTTTTCGGCTGTTGTGTATTTCCTTCTTTCACCCTCGCTGTTTTTGACCCCGGCGGCATTCTTCTTCTCATATTAGTGGTTGAAGAACTCAACCTCGGAAAAAGCCATTTCAAGTGGAACGTCATTATGAAAGTTAGCCACGTGCCAATTGCATGTTAATTGTACGCTATTTTCGGTAGTGATTTCGATATGATAGTTTTTAAGAATGTTTTCTATCTAAACACCGAAATTGAAAAGCTAATAAGTGGAGACGGACTGGGTGTTGAAAAGGTACCGAGAAAATATCGCATTGGCCCAACTTTTCATTTTCATTGCCCCTCCTCCTTGTTTTCTTTGCCACCTCCCAATGTTTGTCCCAACCCCCTTAATATACCGATCCAGAGGCCGGAAGATTTCCCGGTAACATACATGACCAATCTCATCCTTGTGGTAACGTTGAGATTACCGATTACCGTAATGGAAGATCCAATGACCATTGAAGATAGCGGTCTAATGTAAAACTGAAAAACGCGAGTAAACAGTCATACGAAAGAAAAACGGAATGGTCCTAATGGACACTTCCTGGGTACTCTCCGAATCCCATTTACCTTGCTCATGTGTAAAGTACACTTTTAAAAATGGAAAGGCGAATAGTATGATTTACTGGATTGTGCATCCTAGAAAGTGCAAAACCCTTATTCCATGTTTTGTTTTTTTTTACCTTTTAGCAAAGTCAGTGTAAGGTCTTCACTCTAGACGCTGCATAAGTTCGCGTATACTCATGCGCCAATCTACAGGCTGTGTATATTAGGGTATCCGTTATACCAAAATTTTTCACTGATGCGATACTTGAAAGGGTAGTTTCCGGGGCCGGGGGTATGGTGCCTCAGGAGTCATTTTGGCATGCGTGCATCGCCACGCGTCCCACAACACCATATCAAAAATTTTGTAACTTGGATTGATGATTCCTCCTCTCCCCTCCAAATCGCTTCTTTATAATCTAAAACTACTGCCTCGGTTTTTCAGATTTTTTTTGAAAAATTTTAACAAGGCTCTCATCAACCCTGAAATTTAACCCGAAATTTACATAAGAATTCTTCAGGAAATTTATTATTACCAAAAGAACTCCCCAGACCGAGAATGATGAGGGCTCAACACAAGTATTTCTTAAAAGTAGATGTAGTTTTAAACTTTTTTACAATAACAAAAATGATTTCACTGCTCAAAAATGGAATATTGGAAGATTCTTGAAATTAGGGTATATGGAGACTGAAATTTGAAGAAAATTCTGTTGGTTCAAAAATGTTGGTTTTTGAAGAAACAAAAAGGGTTTGAAGTTTGATTCTTAATGCTGATTTCAAATATATGTAGATACATACTTTAAAACTCAACCTTTACCTACGACTCATTCGATAAGGCATTTGACACTAACATTTTTCAATAGCATATATGAAATTTCAAACATTCAAGAAAAAATTGTCCGTTTTAGTTCACTCTCGAATTTATGAGAGATTTTTAAAACTGAGGTGTAGAAAACTGAATCTGAAAAACTTTTATTTAGCCCAAAATTTTTAAGAAAAAAAATAACAAAAAAACTTATTTAGATTTTATTTACAGTGTTGATTTCCAATATGTACCTTAAATTCCCTCCTCGTGTACAGTTTCTCGTAAATTAAAAAAACTGTCCACACATGCCGATAGATCGAATACAGTGGCTTCGGCATAGAAAAAATTAGAAGAAAATGCGAGAAAAATGATTGGAGGGTGTAGAAATTGTTTTCGAACCTAATCTATAAGTACCAGTGAGAAGACCTCCCCCTCCTAAATATCCAGAATTAGCACTAAAAACCGAATCAATGTTATTTTAATACACCAATCTTTAAAATTTCCCAGAAACTAGTAGTTTTGAACTTGAGAACGTTTTGTTAAAAATGCTTGAAATTTCATCTACCTTAGAGGCATGTTCGTGGAGAAAGCCTTATCGTTTTTGGTGAGTGCATTTTGGAAGTAAGCATTTTCCTGAAAGACCCGTGTGTAAATTCCATGTTAAACTTAAAAACCAGTTGGTGGGTGTCTTGGTAATATTTTTTCAAGAATTCTAAAATAATCAAGCGGCAGTTTTAAGCCTGGCGTGAGAGTGGGGGAGGGATCATCAATGAATACCCTGGAGTACGTTTTTGTGCTGTGTTGGATCGTAATTTCCTGCGTAATCGGGAACTAGGCAACTAAATTCACACAAGTGTATGATATTTTGCCAGTCCAAATTGTTGAAGGGGTATGATAAAGATATAGCTCATAAAAATTGGAAAAAATGTATTTCGTAATTCTTTTTATAGATGAAAATGAAGGGATGAGTCTTTCAATAATGATAAAAAAGGCATGATAGCTAACCTACGACGAATCTGAATTTTCAACGTGAAGAGTATCTAAAATGTCAAGTAATGGAGACTTCTCTTGATTTTAACATTTTTTGGTTTTTTGGAAAAACAGCCGTCTTTACCAAATGACTTTTTCCTGGCACACTAACTGTGAGATCAACCCTCGCTCTTATCTTCCAATATCTCTTACAGTTTTCTGTGGTCTTTATATCAAATTCTTCGGATTTTCTTTCAGTTAGCTATTTCTATTTTCGAGAAAAGTAAAAAAATCGCAGGACAAGAAAATATGGTTTTATTGTAAAATCAAATCCCTGTCCCTTTGAAAAGCTGAGCTGGCAAAACATGATACACATTATTAATGCGAGTTGCCGAGGTCACTGTTACGAAGGGAAATATTTATTCAAGACCGCGTTACAAAGTAAAATGAAACTCGATTAAAAAAAATTTTTTTTTTACATTCTCCAGAGTTTTGAAAATAGAAATGATTATTTTTCCACACTTTAATCTTGAGATCACAATTCTTCAATTCTTCATTCTTGGGAACTGTCCCTCTCTTTCAGGTTCCACCCGTCTGGAACTATACCCACATAATCATGGTTCTCGATGAAATACTTGTTTTAATAAATATTTAAAAACCTTTCTATCGTATTTTAGGACGCGTTAAATCCATTATTGAAGTCATTTTCTCCCCAACCTCATCCAAAAAGTTTCATTGGATTGAATATTTCACGTTTCAGTTTACTGTGGATCAATGTGGATGGGGTTTAGGACCAAAACAAACTCAGATATGGAATCATTGACCCAAGAAAAAACCTACAATGGTTATATTGCTCGCCAATGTGTATAAATTTGAATATTTTAAGTTTCAGCCCCCTGTGGATCAATATGAGTGAGAGGTAGATTCAAAACCACCGACCCAAAAAACGCTATATTTAATATGTTAGAAGTACGTCATATTCAATTTTAGATCCTTCTTTAATCCACAGGGGTTGAAATGAGAAATATTCAAATTTACACATAATGGTGAGCCGTGTACCGATTGAGGTTTTTTCTTTTTGGGTTCGTGATTCTATTTCGGAATTCGTTTTGGCCCTAAACACCACCCGCATTGATCCACAGGGGGCTGAAACGTGAAATATTTAACCTAATGGTGTTTTTTGGATGGGTTGGGGAAAATGACTACAATGATGGATTAAACGCACCCTAAAACCACGTAAACCGATTTCTAAACGATTTTAGTATATTTAATGGAGTACTACGAGTATGAGCCATAGTCGTTAAAGTTCACTTTTTCTTCAAAAGCAAGATGAGGCAAGTGACCTTTAAAAATGTTTTCGCGAAATTTGGACTGAGTACTTAATTTGTACACTATTAAGACAAATTTTGTGGACTCAAACCAAACTTTTTAATTAAACTCGATTTTAAAGAATTTTTGTGGTCAAATCGGTACTTTTCTTATGGAGACTCTTATGTTACGAACTTCACTGCTCGACCCCTCAACATTTTTAGTTGCGAAAAAACTTTGACTGACGTGTTCTTACATTTATAGAACACTTTAAGCCCCCAACAGCGTAACTTTTTGAAAAAACATTTTTTTGACCATTTAAAAATTTCTTAGGACCTAAGTGTTTTCAAGACGTGTTTGAGATTCTTTAAGACTCTTCCAGACTTCTTGAAGACTCTCCGGGACTCATATAAGCTTCCAATATTCTTTCACACTTGCTGAGACGCTGTGTCTCTTACAGACTTGTTTAAGATTCTGTAAAATCTTCTAACTAGCAAGTAGCAACTAGCCACCTGGATTGAAGCCTTTTCAATTTTCACGTTTTCTCTCGAAAGGATGATTGCCTCCATTGCTCTATCCGTGTACCCTTGGACAACGCGGCACGCACAATGTAATATCTGTTCGCGAGTTTCCGATGTTTGTTTGCGTTTTTATCGTTTCCAAAAATGAAATTTCAGACGCCGAACGTAGGATAACCCGTATTTTGAATGTAGAGAATATTACACCCTGATGAGTTTGTAATGTAATTAAGATGGCGTGTTTTACGTTCCGACATAAAATATTTCATTCGGAGGGATACGACGAAATTTTATCGAAAGGTCGCCCAGTCGCGCTGAATTGAGACGCAGGTGATTTTCCTTCTTGTTCAAACACTGAAAACGCTGGAATTGAAAGACTGTAATACTTTGAACCTGAATCATATAATATCTATTGGTACTATGTACGTCGTTAATCTGTGAAAGTACTTTCTAAGTGGGGTGTTGGTGATTTTTCCGTTAGTTGTTAATTTTCTGAAACGTGACGATAGTTATAAAAATTATCGACGTTTTTGGCGCCGCAGTTCTGTAAGCGGTTTTATCGTCGCATGATTCCACGAAATACCTAATTACGTGCGTGTAGCTGACCTGAGAAAATCAGCCGAAGTGCGTATCGAATTGACATGGCACGAGGAGCTCAAATTCATTGTGATCGAGCTTTTCGGGAAGAAAGTGATCGAAGTCTGACTACGTAATTCGGTCTTGAAAAGTGAATCGGGGCTGAAAATGATGTTGCATGCATCTATACATTGGATATTAATAATTGCTCATAGAAGTTCGGACTCTTCAAGCTTTACTGGAGAGCCAAGATCTCAATGCTCTATATGATTTTTTAAAGCCGGCTAAGATTTTTATGAGACTCTTCCAGCGCTGATACTTGTTAAGACTCTCCAGGGCAGTGGTGGCAACTTTCATGTAGCGTGAGTAGCATATGCCCTGCCTCGAATCAGCCAGAAGTACCAACACTATTTGTTACAGAACTCTTCTTCTTCTTCTTCTTCTTCTTCTTCTTCTTCTTATTATTATTATTATTATTATTATTATTATAATACAGCAATTCTGGGGTACAGAGTTTTGTCCGTTTTTTATGGCGCAGAGCCGCTAGTACGCCATCTCCTTACTTCTGTCCCAGAGCCCATTCTTGGGCATAAGCTTCTCCCAGTTTCTTCCAGTCTTTTTTAAGGCGAGCTCTTTGTCTCCAACCCCTCCCAAATTCTTTTTTAATTTCATCCCGCTAATCGGGACATTAGTGTTTCTTTCTGGCCATATGGTGTCCACTCCTCTGTCTTTCTTTCCCATCTTCCCTCCTTTTGTCTGTAGACATGTCCGGCGTATTTTATTTTTAGTTTTTTTATTGACGTAGCCTATGTCTTTAGTTCCTTTTTTCTCCCTTATTATATTGTTTCTTATTTTATCTTTTCTCTTAATTTCCAGCATAGATCTTTCCATAGCCATTTGTGTATTTCTGAGCCTCCCTACTTGTGCTTTTATTCTTCCTACTTGTGCTTTAATTAGTAGTGCCCATGTTTGTGCTCCATAGCTAAGGGGAGGTAAGCTACAGGTGTTCCATACTTTTGCCTTCATTGAGATTGGTATTTTGCTTTTATAGATATCCTTTAAATTCCAAAACTTACTCCATCCTTTTTTAATCCTTGTGGAATTTTCTTTCAAAGAACCAAAACTCACATTTGCCATTTTACTTCAAGAGCGCAAATAGGCAAAATACTGTACACGAGTGCAGGAATATCTTTGCTGCGCCTGTGAATGTGCGATATGTATAACATACTCCATGTTCGCAGGCGCAGCAAAGATATTCCTGCACCCGTGTACAGTATTTTGGCTATTTCCTCCCTTGAAGTAAAATGGCAAACGTGAGTTCTGATTCTTTATTCTTCAAATGTTATCACCTGTTCCAAATATACCACCTTGCTTGTCAAGTTGACTTCCTTTCTGTCTATAATGATTATCTGAAACCTGCCTTCCCGATTGCTTCCGTAAATTCGTTGCCCATCCCTTCCAACTCGTCCCTTTTCCTGCTGTCAACACCACATCATCCGCAAATCTCAAATAATATAGGAATTCTCCGTCAATTTTGATGACCTTATTCACCCAGTCTAATTGTTTTAAATTTCCTGAATTATACTATTGAATAAGTTAGGTGATAGGGGATCTTCCGGATGTACTCCTCTTTCCACCATGAATTCTTTCCCTGATCTATCCAACTTTACAGAAGCTTTGGAGTTGTTAGACATGTTTTTTTATTACTCTGATGTATTTTCCATTTGATCCCTGGTGTTTTAAGGCATCCCATAGGAACCTGTGTCTTACCGAGTCAAAAGCCTTGCAAAAGTCAATGAATAACAGGTATACCTTGAAATTATATTCTTTTGCTTTTTCTCTGATTTGATTCAGAATAAACATGTGGTCCGCCGTGGAGCGATCTCTTCTAAAGCCTGTCTATCCTGTGTCCTGGGCCATTTCTAGTTGGGCGTATCTTTTTCTTTGAGAACCTTCGTGAAAATTTTTTCAACATTTGACATTAGGCTTGTGGGTCGATAGTTTTCTATTTCATCTTTTGGTCTTTTCTTATGGAGAAGTATTATTTCCGCGGTCTTCCACTGTTGGGGTAGGTATTCATCACTGAGTATTCTGTTGAATAAGTGAGTCATTATTTTCCCAATTTGCCTTCAGGACTTCATTTGTCATTTTTCAAGTCATGTTGCTTTCTTTTTTCTTTTACTGATTTTATTGCATACTGTATTTCATTTTCCTCTGTACAGGATTTTGGCTCTTCCTCACTCAGGTCTTCCTCCTTTTGATTTCCCTCCTTCATTTGGTTACTTTCCTCTCTCTTTTTGTATAGGTTATTATAGAATATGGTGGCTGTTTCCACAATCCTTGCACTATCATACACGTTTTTTCCTGCATTGTTTTTCATTTTTACTTCTAGATTTGTCCCTTCCAACATTTCTTTCCTTAATTTTTTGGTTGACCCACTCTCCTCCAGTATTTTCTCTCTTCTGAATTATTTCTTTTGTTTCTTTCCTAAGTTTATCATCTGTTGCCCTGCCTTCTTTATATTACTGAACCTTGCTATACCGTTTCTTCCATTATTGTTGCTTTAAACTTCTCGTACAGATCCTGAGTATTATATTCACTTACGCTCTCCTCCAAAATTTTCGTTGCTCCTAATAAATTCTCTCGCTGTCTCCATTCTGTGCGCTGCTATTGTTCTTTCCATTGCTTTTCCCTACTGAAATTCTCATATTTCATTCTTCTCCTATTTGAATCTCTCCGCGGCACATCCTATGGTCTGAGCTAAATTTGAAGCTAGGTAGAGTGTTTACATTTTTCATAATTCTCATGTCGTTAATAAGCATAACTCGTAGAATTCAATAATTCAAGGTATTTAATCTTGGGCACCGCCAAAGGAAGGGAAATGAGGTAATAGCCCGCGCTGGATTCCCCCAAAAATCCCAATATTTTATCAAAAATGGCGTGTTTTGCTGTCTTTGAAGAAAATTTGAGTTCCCTTTCCTTGGAAAGTATTTTGGCCACCCTGGAGAGAAGTTTAAACTTTTCAAGATTAATTTGTGACCTTTAAAGATTTTTTATGATTTATCTGAGTGTGTTTAACGCATTCCCAAACCTATAACGGAGCTCCAGTCGTTACTAAGTAGGATTAGCGAAGCCAGTAAAAAGTGCGGCTTGTCATCATCATCCAGCAGACTAAGATGGTGATAGTGAGCAAGGAAAGAATGGAAAATGTGTAGCTGAAACTATATTGAAAAAAAAAATCCGAAAAAGTATCGCGCTTCAAATATCTCAGATCTTGATTAGTAAAAGTTCGTCTTGCATTGGCAAATGCTACTTTCTGTCACTGGAACAAGGTACTGACATCAAAGAACCTGAACATACCTTTGTGCCCAAAAATTTTGAAGTGTTACCTCTGGTCAAGATTATTCTATGGCTATGGAACTTGGACCCTGAAAATAGCAATGATGAACAGAATTGAAGCGTTTGAAATGTGGTTCTGAAATTTTCGTGGACAGAGGAAGTATGGAATGTAGAAGTTCTAGAACGCATTGGAAAAAAGTGCGAACTTCTGAACAGTACAAAAGAAGAAAACTGGACTATCTGATGGGTCATATACTTCGCGGACCTAAGTATGAAGTATTGCGAATAATAATTATGTTTGGCAAAATAGAGGGGAAAGGTTGGATCGGTCAGAAGGCTCTTTTGTGGCTGCGAAACGTAAGCTAATGGACCAGTTTGACACCCGAAGAACTTTTGTCGAACTGACAACTGCCTGAAGTCCATAGGATATGGCAGTGAAAGAAGAAGAAGAGAAATTCGGTTTGATTCACCTAATCTAATGATTTCTTAGGTCCTTTGTGATTGCATGAAGATGAATGTAAAAAAATTCAAGGATCCCTCTCCCCCTGAGAATTTTAGCTCAACTGGATAAGTGGAACACATGCGTCCTCCTCTTATGAGAAATAACATGAAGTTTTAACTTTCTTAACTTCGAATTTTTTCTTAGCCCGTGAAATAACACTAAAAATATTCGGGCACAGGTTTTGGATGGGGATTTGGATGAACTTTAAATATAACATTGTTTAATTCCACGATCTGAATTGATGGCTCTTGAGCGAGCGCTCCACGATGAAGGAAGGGTAGTTAAAAATGAAAGTCGAGACTCGTGTTGATTTCTAGGATTCCTAAATCATTACTCTAATTCGCCCCTAAATAACGTGCTCAGACTCTATACTGAAATTAAAGGGGCCACAAGTGATACTGGCATTTTCGATTGTAATATCAAACAAGCCCTTTGAAGTGTCTGCCCCCCATTTGGCCACTGTCTTGGTTTCTTGGTTCCTCTGGTCTCCTATGCCTGGTGTAGGTGTGCACCAAACTCTGGCTTCTCCTTCAATGGGCTATCTCATTTCTTCATGAGGTGCTCATTCTCTAGATCATGCCGCTCCACGTTACGTCTTGTCTTATTTTTGTGTTTTGTATAAAATTTTATTTCATTTTTTTCTCTTTTCATTTTATTATTATTATTATTCGTGTTTCTTTTTCTATCACTAAGTACTTATTGTACGTATAAATTGTCCCTGAAGTGTACGGGGAGCTCTATTTAATGACATTTCTGCTGTTCCCCCTCCCATCTGAGGGTTTGGATAATCGAATTCATTGACATAGAAAATCAATAAATGGAATACCATCTCGAAAAAATGATAAATATTTAATTTCAACCTTCATGGTGGCATCACGGGGTGATGGATAAGCTAAATTCTGTCTCGAAAAAATACTGTTATTTGGCCTTAACCCCCTTTTAATGGTACCTAAGGGGTCAGATTGAAATGTTAATCCTCTTTTGATGGCACCTAAGCGGATCAGATCAAAACATTTACCCAAAACTTGTGTCCGAATATTTTTAGCTTCATTAAGGGATAGGGGGGGGGGGGGAAGTCAAACCTCATGCTATTTTTCAAAAGTGTTCTCTTTATCCGTTCAAGCTGACATTTTTAGCGGGGACTTTTATAACTTTTTGCACCCATTTTCATGCAGTCCTGATCGATTGCAGAAAAGTTCCAAAACAAGAAACGCTCTAGTCAGGCTATTGAACTCGTTTCATAATTCACTTAAGAATCGTTCAAGACGTTAGGATCTGTAGGGACGTGATTTTTAGAATCTTTCACTTGGAACTTCAAGATAATTGTCGGATTTAATTAAAATGCACCCTGAACAAATTATTAAGTATATCGCATATCCATTTTCCCCCTACTTTCCCTCCTCCTTTCCTACTTTCTGTCATTCTTCTTTTTGTAGTTTGTTTTTCTACATGTTTCTCTTTTTTCAGCTGATCACTCGGACCATTTCCTTCTATTTGCTCATTATGTGAATCCAACTGTGGGTGCGTGAAAGTAGTGTGTAGTAACTTGGAGAGTAAGTGGAACATCGTTACTACAAAATACGAACACGATTTTTAAATTCAACTGACTTCCTTTTGAAATTATGAACCGTAAAGTTTTCATTCTTTTCCTGTCTGTTCTAGCCTTTTCTACCCTGGAAAGGTAATGTCATGGGAAATGAAGTCTTCCAAAGTACGAATAATTGAAGGTTGCGTCAAGCTTTATAAATTTTGATGTTTCACGAAACCCTGTTACATCGAGAAAATTTCGATGTACAATTTAATACGGTTAAGTGCTCAACATTTAAAAAAAAAAGTCTCCAAAGATAATCCGACTGAAGCAAACTTGTAACGTTTAGTCGAGCGTTATATTTTCCAAATTATTTTCCGCATCTTTCGCTATAAAATATTTAACACGTTTCCATTTCTCACCATAAAGACTAAAACAGTATCTACTTAAACTCTGCAAATAGAAATTTTCAAATGATATTGCTGAGGGCTAGCTGTTTATCAGCTAAGCAAAGTCAAGCAGTCAAGCAATCGGCAAGTACTTTCATTTCACTTTTCGCTGGTCGTAATTCTTCCCTTCTCGTAACCACAGAAATGTTGAAGCATTACTTTTAAAAAGCTGGTCAAATAGAAAGTCGAGCAAATGCTAAGCAATTTTATTTCCTGTCTGCAATAAAAGCGACATTTGATACTCTTAATTGCGGAATTTTTCTAAGGTGTCAATTTCCATCTTCCTCATCTTACTCGTGTACAGGGTATCTTTAAAACGTCAGAAAAGAAACTATAGATATGACCCCTCGAAGATCCTCGTTAGTACCGAACTGATCTAACCTCAGGTTGAACTAAGTAAGACAGGGAGAAAGGTTAAGAAAACACCCTCCGTGGCCTTAAGATGTATACAAACATGGTTAAACATTGATGCTTACAAATGTATGGTCAAGCACGTCAAATAAGTTTACATTAATTTCTAAATCATTAGAAAAGATGAAATCATCGTGAACATGATAAGTTTTCTGAGAATTAGGAAAACAATTTATTTTTTGTCATTTTGACCCTTGGGCCAACTGTTTGGATAACCCATTTTTCGAATTTTGATAGTTTTTTAAAAATGTGTAGGGTTTTAGTAGTTCCTTTTTTTCCACGTGCCTAAAATTGTAGAGGGCGACTCTTTCGCGCTTGCAGTCCGAATAGCGCTTTCGGCTGTAAGAACAACTAGAGATAATAAAAGCAAAAACAAAACAAAACAACCTAATAAACACAACAACTAACTCCCAAAGCGAGAACGTATTCAAATTAATAACATAACACTCCCTGATTGAACAGACTACACAATTACAGACAACCAATAGGAATACACACCAACAGATTTACCATACGGTACTACGTACTACACATTACTATTAATACAGGGCCAACAACAACAAATGGTAGGGAACTCCACTGATGATGGTGTAACAGCCGAAAGCGCTATGGACAACAGAAACATAAAAGTGAATTGGCACATCCTAAAAACCGAATATTACCGAGTTGACTCACACTTCAACATGGACATTGAACTCTTCTTAATCTGATTATGACTTTAGGACATGATGAAGACCTTTTAAGGATCTTTAATACTTTCTCAAACTTTTCAAGAATTCTCTTAAGACTCCTATAAATTTGTTTAACACCCTGCTAGATTCTTCAGACTTTCTTAAAAATCGTCAAGATTATTCGAGACCCGTTTAAAAATTTCTATTCTTCAAGACGTATTTGAAATTCTTCACAATTTAGATCAGGATTTTTAAAGATTCCTGTACACACGTTTTCAAAATACTTTGGAATTCGTTCAAGATTTTCAAGGTTCTTGGAAGTTTGTACAGCATGTGTGAAGACTATGTACTCAATACTTGCTCAAGACTTTTCAAGACTCGTCCAAACTTGCCCGATAATCTTTGAGATGCGTCCAGATTTTATTAAGGTTCCTCGAAACTCGATCAATACTTCTTAGGATTTCATATTTTTTAATTTGCAGCCTGAGCTGGGGGAAATGTTCCCCCGCATTTTCTCCTCAGGTCGCCCATCTTTGGGCATAGGTTTCCGCCACCGTCTTCCACTCTTTGCGGTTATTGCGACCTGCTGCCCCAGTCTGGCCCTATTTTCTTTAATATTTGATTGAACCAGCGGGTAGCAGGTAGGCTCTTCCTTTTTCAGTCGTGCGACACTCAAACTGTCGATCTTAAATTCCATGTGTCCTCTTTATTTGTAGGCATATGGCCAACATACTTAATTTTTAATTTTTTTAATTTTGCTCTCTATATCATTTTGGTTTTTCTGTACAAGTCCTGAATTTTAAAATCCCAAAATACTTAATATTCAGTTTTAAGAAGTTTTTTTAAATTGTTTTTAGTTAGAGTCCATGTTTGGGCGCCATACAGCAGGACTGGCAAAACACAGCTTACCAGCACTTTAGCTTTGGTTCTTAAGTGCATTTTTCTTTTGAATATATATTTTAAAGCCCTTTGGATTCCATAAGATTGTCTACCACTTATCAGATTTCGTTTCCAAGTCTCTTGACGATTTAAGACTCTGGGAGCCTCTTCCAGATTTTTCTTAAGATTCTTCCAGACTATTCCAAAGACTCTATATGATTTTCAAGACTTTTTCATACTTTTTTCAGATTTCTTGGAACTCTAAGGCTACTTCCAAATTGCCGAAGCTTTGTTAAAATAAATTTTGCTCACTACTCTGCATGATTCTTCCCGACTTGATTAGGCCTTTCAAAGAATTGAACAGGACTCGTTTGAGGCACTTGAAGGCTTGTTTAAAACTCCGTACGACCCTTTCAAATTTGTGTAAAACTCTCTAAGATTAATTAAGACTCGTCGGAAATGGTTGACGCTTACAAGACTCTTGCATTAGGACTCCTTGAGGTTCTTTAAATCTCTTGCTGGCTTGTGTGAGACTTTTTAGCACTTCTCCAAAAGTCAACTATTGCTGAAATATTTTCAAACATTATTTTTTCTTCGAGAGGGACGAGCACCCTTGTTGCCTTCTCCATTCATCAGCATCTAGCTCTTCTAATAAAAAAACGTCGTAAAGTGAAGAATAAAAGGGTGAGATATAACCTAGTTTGTAATCGTGTACATCTCGCCATATCTTGACAAAAACTATAAAAATTAAAAAGAATACTCGGGAAACGTATACCGTTTAGTTATTCATTTCTGAGTCATCAACTATACTGTTTCTCGAAATTTAACAAAGACAACTCGCTTGTTAATGAGTCATTCGGTTGTAGATACCGAGAATAACTCTGCTATACCAACCTGAAATAAATACCGAAAAGGAAACGTGTAGCGTGTATTACGGTGTCGAACGCACATCATCATCCATGAATCATGTTTTGGAGCTGAGAGAGACTCAAAAAGAAAAGAAGAACTATAATGAAGACACTGATTAATGCACGATGAAAATATAACCAGCCACGGGCAAAATCTTACACCAGAAAACACAAATGTCCGACTTATGGTCATCGAACTCGACACATAAAAGTTGTACTTTCGCTTGGTTTGCCGCGGTTATATTCGTACTTACGTATTTGAAAAATGTCAAAAGTTGGAAATTAATATACAAGACGGCGGAATGGGGAAATCTGGAAACTTGAAATGTTAAACGATCGCCATATCACGCGGGGAGAGCTTTTGTTATACCCCATTTTAAAACGAAATATCAAATTTTCCCGTCGTTTTAACATCATAATAGCGGAATGTTATTTAGATGGGAAAATATCAAACGGGGTATCACGAAGAAAGCTTTTAATAGTTTCCATCCGTGGGGAAAACTTCACCTTTACTATAAATGTCACTTTTTGTGCACGGTGCAGAGTTCATCGTGGCTTGTGAATATGACTTTAAATTATTCTTCGGTGTCGAAGGTTATATTCTATATTAAGGCGTATCATACGTAAAAGTTTATTAATAAACATACAAAGAATAAAACAAGCTTTTCCAAAGTTTTTAATTTCATCGGTACAGCCGAAAAACGCCAACAAAATGCCGGCTGAAAAATGAGGTATCAGGTCAACCTATCATGCTCTGTGAGATTTCAAAAATGAAAAACACGCAACTCTTTAACGTGAAAGTGATTATAGAGTACAAAATAACACCACAGATAGGAGCTCTTCAACTTGGTTTTTTGTGATACCCTGTACCCTATTTCCGCTAAAAGTTACTCCGTGAGGGTGTATAAAAACATGTAAAACCAGAAAATAGTATGATTTTTGCTCAAAGTAGCATGAAAGTACAAAAACGGCATGATTTTTTACAATTTCTTTGTAAAAGCATGAATGTTTAACATTTTCACTCTAAATTTTTTTCGATTTAAAGGTTTTTTATCATCATCATCATCATTATTATTATTATTATTATTAAAGTATCTCATCAGAATAAAACTCAAAAAGAGCATGAAATTTCCTACAAAACAAGTATATACAAGGGGGGAGGGTTCTTTTTAGAGAAAATTTGAAGCATGAAAAATCACATTAGAAAAACAAGAAAATAGCATGAATTTTTCTTTTCTGAAACTGGTAGACACCATGTCCGTAGAAAATTTTGAAAAATATCAATTCTCATTTGATATAAGAAAATTCCATATACCTACGTTGTCTAAAACCTTCAATATGTATATACCCCAAAGCTCAATACTACAATGTCAGATCATCTTTAAAAATATGATCCACAATTGGGTTGTTGACTTATATCTTTTTCTCTTAAATAACATTCGGATAACCTCCTATAAGGAACTTTCAAAACTTATTCCGATTCGGTAATATAACTTAGGCACCATCTTATGGAAATTTTCAGTTTTTTTTTTGTTTGTAATTTCTTATTTCTCTTCTGCCGGATATTTTCTGATGTATTCTTCTATCTTATTACGTATTTCCCATTATTTGTTTGTTTCTTCCGCTTGCCTTATTTGTCTGTTTCTTTCCGCCCTTTATCCTTATTTCTGCAGTTTTTTATCTGTCTGATTTTGCCCTTTTTTGTCTCAATTTTTCGGCTGTAGCTGCACTAAGAGCTTCGTACCGTATAATTTGTAGGATTACAGGAGATGTAGGATGTTAAAGGTCGGTGAGTAAGGGGAGCACGGGCTGGATGTAAGAGATTGAGGGCATAAGAGTCGGTTAAAAAAAATCTTTTTTCTTTTCTTTAATAGTCTTTCTACCTTTCTTTATCTTTTTTATTCATTTTTTTTTCTTACAAGAGTTCTGTGTTGGGGTTTAGGTATATAGTAACAAATTACTTTCCTTAACACTAGGCGTATTTATAACATTTGTGTTATGTTTATAGTGTCTTACATATTCTTCTTTTTCTAGTTTGCTTTCAACCCGAGCCCTGGAATCCGTCCTTTCGAGCATTACTTCAAAGACGTCGGGGAGGCTATTGGGGCTACAATAGCCCTCTTCCCTTCTAGCCGAAAAACCGGCCTGGGTCGAAATCTGGCGAGTTGCTCAGTGGGCTCGAACCCGAGTCCTCCGGATTCCGAGACCAACGAGCTATCCACTCGGCCAACCAGACCCCTAGTGTCTTACATTTATTTTCTACAGAAAGGTGGACTCCTATAAAACGCAAACTGCCCATTTTTGGGCATGAACTTCTCAATCCTTTTCCAATAGCTACGATCTTGAACTGTTATATTCCATATTGTTCCCATCCCTCCAATTATTTCGTCCCTCACCTTGCCTGGTATCCTTGTTTTCCTTTATGACCATAGGGAGTCCATTTTAATATCGATTTGCTCCACCTATCATTTTTGTAACTTACTATACGACCAGCGGACTTGTATTAGGGTCTTTTGATTATGTATCCCATGTCTTTCATTTTTGTTTCTTCTCAGATCTTACTATTTGGAATGCTGTCTACTTTTTCAACTCACTCTTTTATTAGGGTCCATATTTGTGCGCCATAAATCAGTGCTGGGAATGTATAAGATTCTAGAATTTTTATTTTTGTTTCCAAGTGTAATTTTTTAGATTTATAAATGTTTTTGAGACCCCAAAAGTTTTTCCAAGGTTTACAATTCATTTGTTAATTTCTTAGTTCATCTTTGCTTCGAAAGTTATAATTTGGCCTAAATAGGTATATTATATTTTTATTTTTTCAATCGTTTTCCGGAAAATTTTTACTTTGCAATCCACTAACTTTATTGCCAGTGTTTCCAGATGCCTTTCATGAAAATTCTTGAGATTTGGTGGTGTCACAAAAATTCTTTATGGGCCAGTTTTATCTTCAAAACTCGTGAGATCTCACGAAATTTCGTGAGCGATGGCCACACAGTTTATTGCCCATACCTATATTTTATCTTGTTAAAATTAGCTCTTAAGCTTCTTATTTTATAGGTTTTGAGTAAATCCTTTCCCATTTTTTGGATTTCCTGTTCTCATTTTCCTATTAATACTATCTAGCCAGTAAAACGTAAATTTGTAAGATTTTTGCCATTTACTTTCATACCAAACTTTTCCTACCATGTAAGTATAAATATTTCTTCCCGCACGCACGCAGTTGAATAAATTTGGCGAGTGGGTCCTCTTGTTCGACCCCCTTGGTATATTGCCACTCTGTTTTCAATTAAAACCTTGATTGCAAAAACAATCATCGTCAGTTTTGATTTTCTGTCTTGAGTGACAGACTGGTCTATATCTGCAGCCATTATGCAAAAACATTGCAGTTTATTTTATTATATCATATCTGAAAATAAAAACAAGCAGGCAGTTCACCCATCTGCGTAAACTGTATAGTTTAGTCTGTCCCATTCCGTGTGTAGGGTGTGCCAATTCACTTTTTCTTCTTCTGTATTCCAGAGCGCTTTCGGCTGTTATGCCATCATCAGTGGAGTAAAAGTTAAAAAATTAGATCTGACCATGATTGTTTTCCCGATTAGGATTTCAATTTCTATTTACGCTAATGCATTTTGGTACGCACATTTTATGGTTTCAATTAGTTTTCCTTCCACACCCCTAATTATTTTAGTGATTTAGTGCATACCATAGGTACTTATAGAACATTGTACGTATTAGAAGCTTTATAGAAGTCTGTGAACAGCAGGTGCACCTCCATTTGAAATTCTTTTACTTTTCTGTTAATTGTTGTCACTCTGTAATATTGAGCATTTTGTCGTTACTTTTCGATCATTTCATTAATTTCATCCTTCCCCGTAATTTCTGCTTCAGAATTATGTACAAGGTGTAAAAAGGTAATAAATCCGATCTTTTTTTCTGAACGCGAAGTCAGATCGACACGAGGTGAACGAATATCTCCAAGTGAAAAGGTTTAGTTTCTTTTTGGATGAAAAAATTTTCTCTGCCCTAAAATGGGACTTGAACGTACCACTCATTTTGGAATCTCAAATAGAAGGATATAGAGCAAAATAGTAAACTAGAATTTTCTTGACTCGTTGATTTCGGATTTTACGCAAAAGTTTTGATCCGGTCAAAGTTTGAATCAACAAATTTAAATTTTGTATTCAGATTGAGCAAAACTGATTTAACTTGAAAAATTGAGTAAAGTACCGAAATAAAGGTTTTGTGTATGGCACAGCGTTGGGCTGGGTTAAAATCCTCAGACATTTTAAATCCAAATTTCCAAAAATCCTGATTTAAATTTTGGATTTCAAATCTATTTTTAAAAAGAATGTCAGATTTCGGATTCAACTCCTAATTATTAGCAAAGGATTTGCATTTTGATGATTCCAAAAATAATTAAAATCCACATCCAAAAATAGGGTATTTGCGGCGTTGCGCTGCGGCAAACGCCCTAAAAATCCTTATTTCATTAATTTTAACAATTTACAATCACCTTATTGATACATTAAAAATCAAACCTTACATATTGATAGTTTTACATCCTTTTTGTTGTCGTATTCTGCGAACGCGAAGGAAGCTCATTTGGTCACCTATTAGTATAGTAAGTAAAAAGTTAGAACGCTGAACGCAAAGTGTCCTACAAATTTTTCTTTTTCCCTGATTACGATTGATCGATTTCCCAGTGACGTCACACAGTGTTACTGTTAGCAGAAATACCCGTCTTCTTTCCAACGAACGTATTGACCCCCATAAGAAAAACACAGGGAACAAAGATCATTATGTTATTACCTGAGAATAAGAAATTTGTTAGAAAACTAAAGTTTATTAGCAAATGCTAAGAACCTGGATTAAAAATATATACCTTTGAGAAAATCGATCAATTAGCATTTTAGTGCTGAGCTACAGACCACAGAAATTGTGCGCGAACATCCTCGGTCAGTGGTAAATTAAAGATGGTGGGGGTGCTTACTGCCGAGTTACTGAAATTTAGAAGTCAAAATTCACATTATTATTGAATTTTGGATTTAAAATACCAATTTTTCTGGAAATTGCGAGGATTTAGGATTTCGGATTTAAATCTTGAAGTTCCCGGATTTTGCCCATCCCTGATATAGCATAAAAATTGTTGATCTGGACCAAATTATAGCTCTTTCGCTCGTTTCAACTGAGAAATTTTAATTTCAGGACCCAAATTGAAATCGGATCAAGAAAAACCTTTGTTTCGATGCTTCGCTTAATTTCTCAAAGCTAGTAAATTTTGCTTATTAAAAATTTGGAAATGATGATGATCTCGTGCTTTTATGTCTGATTATGTCTTCACATTTTCATGCCCTATGTCATATATGTCGTCTGTCTATGCCTTAGGTATTTGTCTTATATCTTTATGTTGCGGATTCTTTTTTCATATTTAGGTGGAAGAGAAGATTAAGAGACACATACAATCTATACCTTGTGTTAGAGAGGGACTACAGAGGTTAGATTTGTCAATAGCCGGTTTTATGTCTTCATGTCTTCAACTGACTGATCAAGATAAAGACGTAATGCAGACACATTAAAATATGATAAAAGTATATTAAGGCATCTAATTGTTACTTATGTCGTCATGTCTGATCGGCTGGATTTTTTCTGGGAGATTGTAGGGCAGGAGTACGGAGAGCGAAAAGCATAATGATACGTAACAAAACATAATCTCTCTATATATTAAAAACCAAAAGTCCTCTCCCTCCTGGAAAAAAACGCACTGCGGGTTGCCTATCTAAAAATCAGAAAAATTGTAGGGCAGATCAGCTACTTTCAAGGACATAATCTGTTCTAACATAAAAGGTCTCCAAGTTTTAAGACACAACCGACATAACAGTTTTAAGACATAACCGACATAATTACATAATACACACTGCGGGTTACCTGCCCTGCCCCTTAATTGCTTATTTCTCCAAGGATAGCCTGCCCTTGGGAGGGTGTTGACGGTAGGGGAGGGCCCCATTGTCTCCGGGAGAAAAAACCCACTGCGGGTTGCCTACCCGGTCCCTTAGCTGCTCATTTCTTCAGAACTGCGGGTTGCCTACCTAAAAATCAGAAAAATTGCAGCTTCTTTCAAGGACATAATCTGTTCTGACATAAAAGATCTCCAAGTATTAAGACATAAACGACATAATAAGGCATAAAAAGTCGTATAATGACATAATAATAACGTAATAATTACCCATAATCTCCAAGATCTCAAGTCGCAAGATATAACACATAGTCTAACTTAAGATAAATCATAGGCGGTGGCTGCGTGGCTGCACGGTGCCTCCGGGAGAAACAAAAACACTACGGGTTGCCTGCCCTGCCCCTTAATTGCTCATTTCTCCGGGGGTAGCCTACCTTTGGGAGGGGGTTCATGGTGGAGGACGGCTGCCACCGCCACCACCGCCTCCGGGAAAAAACCCACTGCGGGTTGCCTACTTTTGGGAGGGGGCTCATGGTGGGGGGGGGGGAGCTTAGTAAAATCCGCCGCCGCCGCCACTGCCTCCGGGAGAAAAAATCCACTGCGGGTTGCCTACCCTGTCCCTTAACTGCTTATTTCTCCAGGGGTAGCTTACCCTTAGGGGGTGGGGGCTAATTAAAAGACATATCTCTTTATATACTAAAAAAAGCAGATCAGCTACTTTCAAGAATATCATCTGTTCTAACATAAAAGATCTCCAAGTTTTAAGACATAACCGACATAAAAATACATATTTTTCCATAAACTAAAAAAAGTAAAATCCGCCGCGGCCACTGCCACCACCATCTCCGGGAGGGAAAAAACACTGTGGGTTGCTTACCCGGCCCCTTAATTTCTCAATTCTCCAGGGGTAGCCTACCCTCGGGAGGATTCGCCGCCTGCGGCTTGCCTACCCTGCCCCACTAATTGCTCATTTCTCCAAAGGCAGCCTATCCCTAGGAGGTTGTTCATGGTAGAGGGAGCTCCAGAATGTGGAGGAGATCCATGGGGGCGTGGTCTCAGGAGGGAGATAAAGGCCCTGGGTGGTGGGGGTAATGGTGAGTAAGAGGTTTTGGTGGAGGAGGAAGTCCTGCATGAAAGAGGGACCAGGGAGGGAAATGACAGCCGTGGTGCGGGAGGGGCTGGTGGCGGGGTCTGAAAGGGATGGGTGGTCATGGTGGTGGGAGCTCCTGAGTGGAGGACCAAGGGATCTTCGAAGGAGTTGGGACAAGGAGGCCGCAAAGAAGGAGCAGTGAAAGGGGAAGTCTGTAGCGAAGGATTAAGGCCGCAATTGTGGAGGGCGTAGTGATGGGTGAAGAGGTCTTGGTGGGGGCGTGTTACGTGAACAGAAATGAAGCCCATAGTGGTGTGGAGGTGGTTAATAGGAAGGGCACTCCAGGTGGAAGAGGGTGATGGGGGAGACTATGTGGAGGACTGGGTGATGATCGGAGGGATGGACAGAGGGTGCCATATGGGAGAGAAGCTGTGGATGGAGAAAGTCATGGAGCGAGGGAGAGGGTAATGTGAAGAGATTAAGGCCGAGGTGGTGGAGGTCGGTTGTGGTGGTCGATGATTGTAGAGGTGAGGAAAAAGTCCAAGGGAGAGGGAAGTGTTCGCAAGGAGGGATACTGTGGAGGTAAAAGACCATGGGGTGGGCATTGAAGCCTCAGGTAGATTATGGCCGTTGTGGGGGAGGAGTTCGTGGCTGAGGAGGGCTGCGACTGTTGAAGTGTGACCGTGGAGGCGGAGAGCGATCGTGGTGAACGAGGGGGTCGTGGTGGAGGAGGCGGCTCGTGATGAAGAAAAGATGGAAGTGGGTTCATGGTGGAAGATTGAGGACCGCTGATAGAGGGGAAGCAAAAGTAGCTCAAAGAAAACTTCAACTCAGGAACAAAAGTTTTAGACCAAACACTGAGGACTGTAGAGGTCGGACGAAGCGCGAGGCGCCGAGTAAGGCTAGCACGAGCGAAGCGAGTGACGGCGGGGGGTTGGGCCGCGAAGCCCCCTAGTAATACATAATAAAGACATAATGAGCTATAATGAGGCATAATAAGTTGATAATAATTGATCATGTTGTTATGCATTACGAACTGGAATTTTTTCTCGATATTATAGAAACAGTTTATTACGCCTTATCAGTTGGAGTTTTCCCAGAAGAGGGAAAGGGGTAGGAGATCACTTTTTAATTATAGAGAGGCATAATTATATTTATAATAAAGATGTAATCAGACGTAAATAAGACAATAGTTCAATACGAGTCAACTGGAATTTTTTATGGTGGGAGGAGGGGAGGGAAATGGGATGAGAAAACATAATCAGACGTGATAAGATAGCAATTATGTCTTAGTAGCTGGAATTTTTTATCAGGTGGGAAGGGGGGATTATTTTTTAACATATAGAAAAAAAGATATAAAATGCAGAACAAACTTCTCCAAAATTTTAATTTCGATCGGTGTAGATGAAAATGCCAAAAAAATGCCGAATGAAAAGTGAGATATCAGGTCAGCCTAATGCTCTGTGAAAATCCAAAAAGTAAAAACACGCCGACTCTTCAACGCGAAAATAATTATACGAGTACGAAATAACAATTCCGCAAAAATGAGCGCTTTGACTTTTTTTTTGTACGTGATGTGCGGAGGAAAAACGCCGACTGTGAAACGTGTAAATATTGAGAACAATGCGACGACGGCTCGAAGGAATGAAAATTTCTAAAAAGGTATATATTCGCAAAAATATCTGTTTTCATTATTGTTGAATAAAAATCTTAATTTCGAGGAGCCGCAAAAACGGCGTATTTCTCGGCAATTGTTCTCTCGCTCTGGGAACAAAGATGTCTTTATAAGACGAAGCTTTGTACAGCGTACACGTGGATGGCGGGGGTCATCGACAGTAATAATTAAACAAAGGTCCGACCCGAAAGAATGAGAAGTATTTGTAATAGAGAATATATGTTTTGGATGGCTCACAACGGGCGCAATTTGTGCGGGCTCGTATCAGGTTCTGCCTCATCTCGCCAAGACGAGCCGTAGCATCCTTCTTCAGGATTCTAAGATAACGTGAGATTAGATTCAACTAGCTGCTTTCTGACCCAACCTACCTATCATCACTATTTGAAAATTTGATTTAAAGCTTAGTCAAAAATGGCAGTTTTTCATTTCCTATACATAGGGGTAGCGGGGATCGAAGAACCGGAGGGGAAACAATCGATATTGTTGCGAGCGGAGTGAGCAAAAAATTTACCCACCCGCTCATCTTTTCTTTTCGTTTTTTTCTTGAATATAGTATGTGATATCATTTCGTCTAAAATTTCCAGGAGCACAAGTTATTACTGGACTATTTTTGCCCTAAGATGCTTAATTTTCGAACAGGGTGATAAGAAACGATTTTAAAGGCTTCGCACACCACTACTGGGGGAGATGCAAACGCCCGACAGATAGAGACTTTTCCCCCTTATTCGGAGGTGCATTCTGAAAGAAACTAAAAGAGTTCAGATTTAAGCTTCCCTCGAATTTATTTCTGGAATAAAAACTTACGTAATTCCTTTTTACCTTATGAGACAACGAAGAACAAATCCATGACGTTGAAAATTTCGAAAGTTATGTACATAGCGCAACCAAGAATTAGGGTTAGTGGTTCCAAGATGACACATGGCTGATTAATATTGAAAATGACTCATCAGGCGCGGATTCACAGGGGGAGGGGGAAATTTCCTCCACCCCAAAACCTCTTAAAAAAAGGAAAAACAGTAAAGTTATTTTTGGGTATATCTGGTAAGTTTTTTTTCAAACATTTTGAAATTTTTATCAAAAAAAATATGTATATGAAAGGATTAAAATGAGCCAATAACGAATGGTCTATCACTTTTCTAACCCAAGATATGGTAACAAATACTCGTACTTGCAGTGATCAGCTGTGTCATCTTGGAACCCCGGGGTATAAGATGACACCAACCCTTTTCCAATATGACATGACTAGAAAAACGGGGCAAAAAGTCAAAATTATTTATTAATTAAAATATACAGGGTGGGCCAAAAGTTAGTATCGGGAAAACCCATTTTCACCATATAAAAAGCATTAGGAAAATGGGTTTTCCCGATACTAACTTTTGGCCCACCCTGTATAATAGATATATTAATATATATAATAATGGGAAAGGTCAACGTCAATTGTCAAGGCCCTTTCCTACCTTTTCATACTTCCTAGAATCAAATTCCTTACAAGCAGCTCTATACGAGTAACTCTTTTTAAGAATTAAATTTACGGCCTTTATCTTATCTTCTGCATCAAATTGACCTCGGGTTGTTTTTCTTTGATATCCTGTACCCATTTGTATAAAAATATATGAAAACTAATACGTGTCATCTTGGAACCCCCAAAAAATATGTCATCTTGGAACCAACGTTTTCTTCATGTTTAATGTGGTATTTGTCGTGATCAAAAAAAGTTATGATTATGAATTCAACGTCATTCAATGTAGAACCTATAGTTGTATAACATATTCGAAATTTATTTACCAGTTAAACAAATTAGTTTCTCAATTAAAAAAAGAAAAACAGGCTTGAAAAATTTTTACTTTTGGCATTCAAAAACATGTTTTTGGTGATATCACGAGATTGTTTTCTGATAGTTATTTCGTTCACCAATTAAAATGAGTGTTATGTTGCCACATGTCTGTAGTATAAGTTCCACCTAAATAGTGCAAATAACGGACGAAATATTCACATTTGTCATCTTGGAACCACTAACCCTACCTCTGGAGGCTAAACCAGAGAAAAGTTGGGGTGTAAATTTTATACAAAAAAATAATATACTTGACTTGTAATATTTGCTTAGAATTCCATTCGTAGATTTTTTTTGGGGTGGAAGAGGCTATAGCCTTCATAGCTCCCCCCTGGTTACGCCTGTGGTTATGTGATTCTAATAGTTTTGTTGTATCTTAGTTGATCAAATACAATTTTCCTGCAGAACTAAGCACTTTTTTTTTTTTTTTTAAATTGAGGGTTGAATGGAAAACAAATCCAATGGGTTGTACGTTATGTCATTAATATTAAAATAACACACCGCGTAACACCCGTAATCTAAAAATTGTTCACCGACAAAAAGTTTCGAACTTATTCTCACACGCTAATGCTGGCTTTTTTTCATTAACAAATTATTTAACTTTTTATTCATTTATTTACTCGAATCATGGCACAGCGCTTTTCGAGCTTAAGTACACAAGTAACTGTCTACTCTCTTTGTTAATTAATTGTATAATAACAACGTATTTTACAGATGAAAAATTAATTTCAAGCGGTTTCTTTTATTATCGCGAATGTACGCATATTTAAATAATCCGCGCGGTATAACTGGAAAAGAATACTAATGAGAAAGAAATGAATATTCAAATTATGATTTTATTGATATCGAATCTTGAATTTCGAAAGAATTTCATTCGGCATGAATTCCCCGAGTTTCCTTTTCCCTGCCCCTCACTTGGTGAAGCGTATGGTGATGCGCGTATGCCAGAGTAGCTCGTCAGACACTGCACCCCTGGTTCCGGAAACTACCAGTTCAAGTATCGCGTCAGAGACCAGAGGGACTCATTGAGGCTGGTCCGAGCCCTCCTTTCGCCTTTTCGCTTCGGATTCATGCTGTCCTGCGAGGGATACTATGGGACACCCTACTAACCGAAGCAACGCTCACCCAGCATTAACTTGGAATTCGGGTGCACCACAGAGGGACGCGCTTCCTTCCTTCACCCCTCACCTCCTCGTCTTGGTATGTGTGGCGACGGAGGAAGGTGGTTTCTTTCACCTGTACCTGAATCATACTTACGTTTGAAAGTAGATACTCAAGTTCACCAGAAGTGCAACTGGAAATTCCGTAAGCGAGGGGTTGAAAAGAGAAAAATAGTAAAGGAAAGGCTTCATTTTGAATTTGGTCGAAAATTCTCTGCTTTAAGAGAGCGGGAGAGCCGGGAGATTTCCAGTGGCGTAGACAAGGTAGAGATATTGACGACAACCGTTTGAAATATTTGAATTTTTATAGACATAAGCATAGGAACACACGCATAACGTTGATAAGAACATGGGGTCTCTATATTTTTTTGTGCGTAAAACATTTTTTCTATGAGATAATGAGCCCTCGGAGTTCCGTTATAGCTATGATAGATAGCGAACGTGCGTTCGTTGTAGTTTAAAAATCGATTTCGTTTTTCGCCAATTATTCGGAGTCACGTGCGAGTAGGAAAAATTGGTTTAGTGCTGCTGTTTCGTGGTGTGAAAACGCATTGAAAGGTGCAAACAGCGAGGTAAATATCGAAAATTTTTGCCCGCTCGTAGTAAAATTTGGTGCAAGTCAACACGTGAAAGTTCGGTGAATATCGTGAACTGGTCCAGCTTGTGAGATCGAAAAACCAGTTTTCCGGAAGCTCACCTCGCCCGCCGCTGCAGTTGAAACGCTGCATTTCCACCGTTACCCGTTGTGGCAACCATCACCATTAGCCAGCGCGGACATACGTCGAATCTACACCACACCCGCCTACCACCCGGTGCCTGAATTCGTGCGGGCCATCATGTTTGGCGAGTCGCGCGCAATCGACTACGGCAAGGAGGTGGAAATTTCCCCGCGACCCGGTGAAAAACCAACGTCAATAACGGATATAAGGGACCTCCGCCACCGACTTGTCTCTGTGGAAATATACTCGTCGGCTGCGCCCTTGCATCTGAGGCGCGTACAGGGAAAACATTGGGATTTTGGCGCCGGCGTTGGAAAAATTCTTGGGTCACCACTCTACAGTTCATCGCGCCGTATTCCGAGCAGGCCGCAGATATGAGTGACAAAGAGGGTGGAGAGACGATAGACCTGCAACTACTGCTGAAAGAGATCCGCAAAGTAAACGTTAATGTAACTGAGACCAAAGAGGAAGTCAGAGGGCTAAACAAACGGGTCGAGTGCCTGGAAGTAGACTCGTTGCAGATAAAAGACGAAATTGGGAGATTGAACAGTGCCGGTACGTACGTAGAGGACAGGCTCGATGACCTAGAAAAATACAGTCGTAGGAACAATATTCTAATTAGCGGAGTTCCAACCAGTCCGAATGAAAATGTCGAAGAGATAGTGCGGCGTCTAGCGATCGAACTGGGAGTCAATTTACGCGAGTTCGATATTGTGGCGGCCCATAGACTTCCTCGCAAAAGAGGCGCAGCAGACATAATAGTCAAATTCTTCCGCAACGATAAAAAAAGGGAGATGATCAAATTGGCCAAAATGAAGCGACTGTCGTACCAAGGAATACCGATATATGTGGGTGAACATCTACTGCCGTCGGCAGTGGCCATTCTACGCGAGGCAAAAAAGCTGAGGGATGACGGTAAGCTGCGGTTCGTTTGGTCGAGTAACGGAGACATTTTTGCAAGGAAGGCTGAAGGGCTGCCATCGAAGAAGTTGAGAGGTAGGGAGGACCTGAGAGTGTTCGAAGAGATGCCGCAGAGAAACGGAGGGGGAATGTCGGATGCTGAGTGCCGTCGTGGGAGTGCAAACAAGAGAGACCTGGACAAACGCAGCCCAGGAGCACAGCACGAGACAACAGCCAGCAAGAAATTCCAGCTACAGTACCAGCCGGCAAATAATGGTCTTGGTCCCAGATCAAGAGGAAATTCCCAGTCGGAACCAAGTCACACTCAATCAACGCTGGATCGATATGTAGAAGTAATGGAGTCGCCGAGTCAGATGCAAGCCAACTATAGATAACGAAATGTAAGTGCCGGGGCAAGAGGGGATAGACGGAACTCCAAACTGCCCTCAGTACAGCCTGCAGCAGCTGCGAGGGCAACAAGCTGCAAACCCCCCATCGAAATTAACAAAAATAAATATAACAATAAAAATAACAAAAAGATCAGGAACAACAAAATCAAAAACAAAAAGGAAAAGGAAAAAAAGTCTTTAGTTAATATTGATATTTTGGAAAACAAACATAAAGTAGTGGATAGCAAAGCTGTGGTAAATAAACTTTTGGCAAATAAAAATAATTTTTTGGAAAATTCATTCACTAAATCCTTCCGATCCCTCCAATCCTGCGAATTGTTCAAAAATAATAATGACTCCTGGGCTAAAAATAAAAAGTCTCAAAAAAGATTAAAATTAAATCTGGTATATCTCAATTGCAGAGGCCTTGCGAGCAATGAAAGAATTTATGAACTCGAAGAAAAAATAGAAAAAATAAAATGGGATATTCTGGCACTATCGGAAGTAAGAAAAACAGGTGAATCATTGCTGCGCAAAAAGCCGGGGTATGTCTTCTATCATATCGGCCAAACGAAAGGGTACAGAGGGGTAGGCTTCTATATTAAGGCACATATAATGAAGGACGTAGAAGTTATCCAGGGGGTATCAGAAAGGATATGTTTTTTAAAATTAAGTGTGGGCAAAAATAGGAAAGCCTTGGTGATTTCAGTGTATGCTCCTACTCTCGGTGCAGAGCAAGAGGAATCTGACAAATTTTATGCTGATCTCGAATTAACACTGGACTCGCAGAGGGAATATTATAACTTCTTAATGGGGGACTGGAATGCCATTGTGGGACAAAAAGATAATCATTTGGAAAATACAGGGGAGTTTGGAATGGGTCGTAGAAATTTAAATGGGGCAAAACTTGTTGATTTTTGTGCAAAAAAGAACCTTTCGATTGCTAATACTTTTTTCTCAAAAAAACAAAAATTGAAATGGACGTGGCAGTCCCCCGGCGGAAAGTATAAGAATGAAATAGATCATTTCATTACAAATGATATGTCTGCAGTAGAGGATGTGACAGTTCTGCCGGGCTTCCGCTTTAGCTCGGATCATAGGTTATGCAGAGCTACTATTTGCCTTCCAAATAGGGTAAGATATAAAAATAGTAAAAAAGAGTTTGCAATGGAAAAACTCATTCCGGTATATGCTTTACAGACTGCCAGGGAAGCGCTTACAAAACGACTAGATAAGATTGAGCGGGAGTGGGCACACTTTACCCTGCAGGGAGCATACGACTCGGTTGCAATAGCAATTATGGATACAACAAACGAATTTGGCAAAGTGCATGTTAAAACAAAAACGGATGACAAACTATCAGCAGAAACAAAACTTTTAATTGAAAAAAGAGAGGAACTAGAGAGGAAAGATAGTAAGTCTTTCACGGAGAAGCTTGACTTGGTATGTTTGAGGAAAAAAATAAAAATAGAAATTAGAAATGATGTGAGGAAATTTGATAGCAAAATTATTGAGGAGATTTTATCAACAAGTGGATCAACAAGAAAAGTATTTAGGGAAATCAACCAAAATAAAGCGTTAATTCCGAGTGTACGCGACCTGCGGGAGAAAAAAGTATACGGGCGTGAGGAAATCGTTGAAGTAGCGTCACAATTCTACGAAGAGTTGTACGAGAAACGAGTGAGAAGTACAAATAGATCGTCAAATGTACAGGTAAGGTTGCCTGAATTTGAGATGGAGTGCGAATTCCCCTGCATATTGCAGTCAGAAGTGAGGCACGCAATTAGCAGTTGTAAAATTGGCAAAGCAGCGGGACCTGATGCAATCGGAAACGAACAGATTAAAATATTTGGAGCAGAATTGACCCCCATATTAACAAAACTATTTAACAAAATTGTCGAAACGGAAGAGATCCCCTCGCAGTGGAAAATAGCGGAGATTGTTCTACTGTTTAAGAAAGGAAAACGGGATGAAATTAAAAATTATCGCCCTATAAGCCTAACATCTAATCTTGGCAAACTCTTCGTTAAAATTTTGAAAAAAAGAGTGTATAAGCAGCTTGACGAACAACAACCGAGAGAGCAAGCTGGTTTTCGGAAAAATAGATCAACGATCGACCAAATTTTTATTTTGAAACAACTAATTGAAAAAGCAAATGAATACAATTTTGAGATTTTTTTACTCTTCATCGATTTCACTAAAGCATTCGACACGGTTGACCATGAATTTTTATGGAAGGCTCTAAGAACACAGGGGGTTAATTTAAAAGTAATCAAAATTATTCGTCAGATGTACGAAAAAGCGTTGGCGTATGTCAAGCTTGATAAAACCGGAAGAGTCTTTGCTGTTAACAGGGGAGTCCGGCAAGGAGATCCGCTGTCTCCCAATTTATTCAACTGTGTGCTTGAGGAAGCGATGCGTACGTTGGAATGGGAGGGAAGAGGGGTCAAAATTGAGGGCGACTTTTTGAATAACCTACGTTTTGCGGATGATGTTGTACTGCTCTCAAACAATTTGCCGGAACTATTAAGGAATGCGGAAGAGTTTCTAGAGGCGTGTGAGATAGCAGGATTATCCGTAAATGCACAAAAAACAAAACTACTTTCGAACGCCGAGGAAATAGAGGTACAAATTAATAACGAAATAATAGAGTGGGTGAAGGAGGTTGACTACCTAGGCCAAAAAATTTCTTTCCATAGTGCTAGAGAAAAAGAAATATCAAATCGAATTCAAAGTGGATGGAGGAAATTTTGGCAAACGCGGCAGATTTTCAAAGGCCGTTTGCCAATAACGACTAAAGCGGCGGTCTGGCGCAGCTGTGTACAGCCAGTATTAACTTACGGGGCTCAAACTTGGGCATTAACAAAAACAAATTATACGCGCTTTCAGATTACTCAAAGAGCAATGGAAAGGAGCATGCTGGGAGTGCGGCTAAGAGATAAAGTGGAAACCAAAGAGATCAGGGCCAAAACACGCCTAGAAGATCTGGGTCTTGTTATCAAGAAAAATAAATGGAGATACGGGGGCCACATTTCAAGATTGGGTGTAAGAAGGTGGGAAAAAAGGGTGGAAGGGTGGACCCCGTATGACTACACAAGGAATATAGGTAGACCGCTGACCCGTTGGCGAGATGAATTCCGCAAGGAGCTGGGTCCCATGTGGAGAAGACATACCCTGGACAGAAGGAGCTGGAGGGATAAAGTGAGGGAACTGGGGGAGGCTCATACCCAATAATGGGTGGGTAGAGAAGGCTGAGGGCAGGGAGGGGCCCGCTTCCCCGTCTTCCCCTCGGCACAGTAAGTGCTAAGAGAATTGTGAAATAGAAGGAATACCCAACAAGAGCTGTAAAAAAAAAAAAAAAAAAAAAAGTGAGCCCTCACCCATCTTGTTATATTGATTCCTAAATTATGCCTAATTCAGAGTATACTTCGTCTGTGTAAGTGCGTAATGGTTCCCGCCTGTTCCTAAAATAAGTTTTGCGTTGTAAATCATACTTGGATCCAGTCTGTCTTTATTCTAATTTGAATGTTCTGAAAGCCATCTATGTACCTGCTAGGTTTGAGCCACCTCAATGCAGGTTTAAGTAGTGGTATGAAAATATCAGAAATGAGGTCAGTGAGTTTGGAAACATAGAAAATAATATCCATATTGTAATGGATAAAATTTTTGACTTTTTACCCCTACCTGGAAAAGTTGCATTATGATAAGTACTTTCATCAACTGACTGAACATAATTTGGAAAAGCTTGGAGGGGGAGGGGTGGTAGAGACCAATGCCTAAACATGGTTGGGTTAATTAGGTGTCAGTTGGCCGTTAACCCAGGTTGAAAATAAAAGTGAATAAATAAATAAGTATAATTATAAATGTGTGATTCTGAAGGGTGGAAGAAAGAGTGCCCAGAGATTGGAAAGGGCAAAGGTAGGGAAACCGTTTTAATGGTTTTCTGTTTCCTTTTGCTAATGAAAGCTGGCGAAAAAGAAAAATGTTCAAAATTCTACACTTCTGTCCGTATGGTCTAGGTGTGTTAATTCAAAGAAGGCACTGTGTAGGGTACTTTGAACTCACCTCCTTGTTCCGAGAGATTAGGGCTGACGTAATCGTACACCCTATTTGGTATCATTTTGTTAGAAATCCTATGTTAAGCTTTATTTTCGAGCAACATGCAGAAAACTAATTTTGGGGGTTTTACATCACAATTGAGGGACACTCAAGCATTTGACATGCGGGGAATTTCTACTTCTTATTCAGTGGTTCCCAGTGGCGGATCTAGAAATTTTCTAAGGAGGGTGTTTTAAAAAAAAGAATTTTCCACCTCCGCCCCCTAAAAAACCGAGATGGATGTCATTTTAAATAGTTTCTGAAGACAAGTTTCATAATGTGATTAAATCGTTTCAAAATGAACATTGTAGAATGTAGTGCTTCAGATACTTAAAAACAGGAGAAAAACTCAAAACTCAAGCGGTTTTTTTCTTCTTTGGCCCCAAGGGGGTGTCCGAACCCCCAAAACACCCCCCATAGATCCGCCACTGGTGGTTCCTTCTGAATAAAGAAAAATAAAACGAAATCTTTTGTAAACATTATTTTGAGTTTAGCCTTTTTTTTCTCCTAATTTGATTTGGTTTAGTTCCATGATGCTCCTCTGGTTTGATTTAACAGCCATAAATGAACTTTACAGTAAAGCCTAGAGGATAGAGGGTTATTTTCTCCATACATTCGATTTCAGCTCTCTTAATGAGAGATTTGTAATGTATTTTCAAAATTTTCTGAGAGAGAAGTCTACTGGGGAGCTAAGTTGGCATTCTGTATTATGGGAGGGTCTTAGCAGAGCCACCATCAAGTTCGTCTCAGCTCAATTAGTTTAATTCGTAGAAATTTATGGGAATATTTTAAAAATCGTATTTCTGTGTATATTAGAGGATAGGATCGAAAGAAAAATGTAAGAACTTTCAATCCGAAATGTTGATAATTCTACGTTCTATAATGATACGCTATTTTGGTCAAACAGTATAAAAGTTGAAACGTTACTGTACCTCAAACAAATGAAGAGTATGTTGTAAAAACAACCATGTATTCAAGAAATTTTAAGATTAATAATTTTTTTAATATAACTTTCCACCAGAGGCGTACCCACGGGGGAGGGAGGCTGACAACCCCCCCCCCCCTTGGCATCAGCCGAAAATGTGAAAAAATTTTAATTAATTCTGATAATAGTAAGTATTACCCCTGTAATGTTGTAAAAGTGAAACGAACCCCCCCCCCCCCACCCTTTATACCAAGTCTGGCTACGCTACTGCTTTCCACGCCTGATCTGATGGCAGCACTGATTTTTCGCTAAAATGACGTCATCCTACCAAAAAGGAGAATTAAAAAACCATGTATACACTCATGTAATCATCTTGTAACTCTTTCCCTTCTCCTGAAAAATTCTCTTTCCTTAGTGGCGTCGAAAGTTTATTTCTTGAAGGATACAAAATTTTAAAATGTTTTTTATCCCTCAAAAGCGGAATAAGAAGCAAAGAATCTTGGAAATTTTACCTTTAGAATTTTTCAAGGCACCTTGTTATTAATTTGCTAAATAGCTTTCTAACTTTCCTTCAGTTTTTTGGGCGGTACAAGTGATACATCGTGATTCCTCGTTCCGACACCACTGATTGACTTACTGTGCATCAGTTGAATCGTCTGGGTCCCCTGATCGCAAATGTGCTCAATTTTGGATCCTAAAGTATACCATTCATGAGAAATCTTATCTATGTGTTAAAAGAAACTAATACGAGTTCGTCCGGCCGTTCTATTCGGCCGATTTGCTTCATTTTCTTATAATGAAAAATATTTATGTAGATATGTCATCAAGTATTGGAATTCTCTTAACTGTGACCATACTCAAATTATACTCAAACGCGACTTAATTCATGATTTTTCCAAGCTTTTCCTCCACTCAAAGATATATATCTCAGGTTCTAATTGAGGTAAAGAATTTGTTTAGTTCTAAGACCACTCACTGGATCAATACCTTTCATTTGAGCTTGGAACCACTCAAATCGGTTGAGTCTGAGGACAGTTGTGAGTGGATATTCAACTTGACTTTTGATATTTTCAAGATTTTTCTTGACTCAAAGATCTATATCTCATCTGGTTCTAATTGAGGTAAAGAATTTGTTTTGCTCTAAGAACACTCAGTGGATCAAGACCATTCATTTGAGCTTTTGACCACTCAAATCGGTTGAGTCTGAGGACAGTTGTGAGTGGACATTTAACTTCACCTGTTATAATTTTAGAAGGGAAAAAAAGGTAGATTAAATAAAAATAAATAAAAAACACTTGCTTCATTCTGATTGGTTCTCAACTTCAGCCATTATACTTCCAATTAACAACTAAATGCTGCGGAGCAGCACAGGTCTTCTAGTTATATTTGAATAGAATTACATCAGATTCATTAACAATTCAGTTACGAGCGTATTTCTGATGTAAGGTCTAAAACTAAGTATACTCGTAATCAAGGGGATCAAAACAATTTGATGCATGCAAAGTCAACATTCAAGGTACAATAATTTTTCTAGTTCTGAGCAGTTTGACAAAAGTGGAAAATCTTTATAGAACTTTGAGCAACATCAAAATTTTGAACTTAGAATTTAAACACTTTTTATTCTAAAAACAAACATCTAGAAATTTTGAAATTTATGCAATTTTTGACAACTTTGCTCCTCCATACCACGTTAGTACAGTAGACTCCTGATTATCCGCTCTAATCGGGGCTGAAGGCAGGGCGGATAACCTGGAAACATGTAATTTTGATCTAAAAACATTGAGAAATGGGAAAATAATTTTTATTGAATCAGGTTCATTAGGTGGTAAGTTATTTTATACCCCCCAAAAAAAATTAAAAGAAAATATTAGCGTTTTTGCTTTTTTGGTTAACGAAGGGGGAAAAGACAATGCTGTAAAAAAAAAGAGGATTGTTAGCTTTTGTTCTTTAAACACCAGTAATTTTTCTAGTGTTGAAAATGCATTGTCAGGATCCATAATATGTACTGACGCTTTTCCTACCAGTTCTTTTCTTCATCATCATCAGCTGTGGTAAGGACTAAGGTTACGATTTTAGTAAGATTTCGGATTATCCGCCCTCGGTTAGACGGATAACCCGCAAAGGCGGGTGTGGATAAATTCGAGGCGGATAATCCGAAAGGCGGATAATCGGGAGTCTAGTGTACTTACTTTTACACATTTCATCTTTGAGTAGTTCGCTCGGTTTCATCTTGCTTGTCTCGAATAGGACTGCGTTACTTGATGGTGGTGATCCTGGAAAGTTGACGAATTTGCTCCGAACAAAAATTTGGAAGGGGCCTTGCCCCCAAAAATTTGAACACGTATAAAATTTTAGTATTATTTCTTCATCTAATTATCTTAATCCCCCCCCCCTCGCAAGAAAGTTATTTAGAGGCGAGCAATTTTGTTATCCCCCCGAGTGAATTACGTGACCGCCACTGATGGCGTTTCCTAATGACCAATGGCAATAATCAACAAATTTTATTAAAAATGCACACGACATGGTTCATCCGGGCAACCGAAAAATTTATTTTTGTCGCCCAAAACAAGTTATACTGCACGTGGTTCATAACGGTTAACAGGGGAAACAAAAGCGAAAGAACTCGAAATTCGTAAACATAAGTACACTTTACTGTTTCGCGAAAAGATATCACGACCTTCCTCAATTGATTCACAAGGTACTTTTACAGTTACACTTCCATGAAAGTCGACATGACTCTGGAAGGGTGGTTCGGTCTCTTTAAAGAGAAATTCGTCGAGCAGAAAAAGCGTAGTTTTTTTTTGGTCTTTTTTTTTCTTTTTCTTTTTTTCACTCTCTCTCTTTCTCTCTCTCTTCTCTGCACCGAAGGGTGAATTTACGTTTAATGTAGTCTCTTCTTCACTGTGTATTGTTTTTGAGAATGTCCTCAGCCTAAGATGGAAGGAAGGAGAACCGTCACTTGGCCACGTACTTTCCGTATAGCTTTTGTTTGTTTCGCGACGGATCAAGCGTTTTTCAAAATTCCCCCAATAAGGGTAGAAAGGGGTGGATTGCGGATTATAAAATGCCGACTGGTAAATTTTTCCGGATTGAAAATGGGCTTTTACTCGTATTACTTTTTCCTTTCTGGCACGATAGAGAATTGCGTGGTAGACGAACGAGACGCATTAAAATCAAAAGCACACCTAATCACCGTATACCGCATGCTTCTCGCCGTTTATTATTTTACATTGAACCTGCTCGCGTACATTATGAGTACTTTTTTTTTTTTTTTCGTTTCGAATAAAAACATTCTCACGGCAGTATTTGTGGGTCTCAGTTTAGTTGGTGGGTCTACTGTTCTTCGAAAATGTTAGCTGAAATTACGAGGTGAGAAAAGGAGACTAGAAAAAGGGGGAAAAAAGCTTGTTTAGGACTTTTGGCGACTCTCCCTGGCTGACCTAAAACCTTTGTTCTCCTAGATTTTGAGTAAGCTTTTCCAAGGCTCTTCAGAACACTTTAGGACTTTTAAGAAGATATTCAGGCTTATTTGAGACTCTACAATACTCTTCTTAATGGTTAAGTATTTCTTCAACATTTTCAATTAACCAACGTTTTTCTCTTTAGAAAGGGCAGCTGCTTACTTTGCCCTCCCCGCGTATCCTCGCCTGATTATAACCTAATCTCCGCCGCCCCTAGTCCTCCTTTCGGAAAGTAAAACTCTGGTATCCAAAAACACCGCCAGACAACCCGGAGACAGGTAAAAGGAAAGACAGAAAGACAAGACGGACAGATAGTCAATCAATTAGGCAGATGATGATCTTCTATCAAATGAACTAGTAGTGGTCATCGAGCTCGATATTGATCTAAAGAATTGCATGGGTGGAAACCTTGATCGCATTGGTACCGTCCGGCCAATGCGGACGTTCATTGTTTTTCCACTCGCGAAACGATCATTTATTAGACTTCGTGAATCGCATGTCTCATTTTTCACCGTGTCAATGCTACATGGAACATCGAAGGCACCCTAGACTTAATTATGTAGCGAAACGAGTAGCAATATTTGGGCTTTCATTTTACGAGCAGACTCGATTTCCGTTGACCACTGTTGACAATATTTCCCTAAATCAAACGTTTCGGGAGTTTTGGGGGCGTGCCTGGCCCACGCCTTTTTTTCGGCGTATCGAGTTATTGTAAAATAGAATTCTGGTTCTTCGATTTGGGATAACCATCGATAATACAGTCATTACGAAGATACGATAATTCCCATATGGTAGTATGGTTGGAAGAACCGACACCAGATGTAGTCGGTCTGGGACTCGGGGACTCATGACAGCGCCGGAGCTGAGGCATTCGAGAATGCGTCTAGAAAACATCGACCGTAGACCGGAATACATGGCCGCCGTATCGCATCGGCTTTGCACCGTGTAAAAAATAAATAAAAAATAAAAACATCTGGAAGTGGATTATGAGGAATGGTCTTCTACTCGGCACCGACTTCGAAATCGTGTTCACGAACAGCTTCTGGTAACAAGTATTCAGCGCGTGGCCTGTGAGATGGAAAAAGTTAACCTCGGTTCGTTAGCATAGCAGAGGAAGTGGAAAGATGTTCTCGAGTGTTGTACTCACAGTCGATAGACATTCGTAGAAATACGAGTGGCACAAAAATCATGTGTAGGCTCTGCAGGTTTGGTATCAGAATTCTTCGTGGGGGTAGATTTGAACATGTTGACCTTTAAAGGAGATTTAAAAAAAAAACACTTTTCGAGCAAAGCGAGCAACATTTTCTCCAATTTTTGAAGATTTTCTAAGAAAAAATTGTATTTCGGGTGGCCATGGGGGGTTATACTTCAAATTCCACCCTTACAATAAAAGGTGATAATAGAAAATAGAAAAGAAACCGTCTTTCATGATAATAAGCTCGATGAAAGCAACTGATGATGCATCTTACAAAATCGTATGATTTGGTTATGCCGATTAAGGGGAAAGGTGTCAGCGATGATGACCGCTTCTTTTAATGATTTGATTCGTAAGTCGCGGACCTAGTTTTTGAAAAATACGAGCTCATTAAAAAAAACAAAAAAAAAACAAAAAAAAACAGGTAGATGCAAAGATACAAGATGCATAAGTAGAAATCTCTCCAGCTCTATTCTTCTACTCACATGAGAGACTCGATACGTAAATTTCTTTCTGTACAATAAAAACCTACATTTTACTTCTCTACTCCATGAATAAAAATGAAGTTTAAAGACAAAATAGTTACTCCAGGAAACAACTTTTCTATATAGCTCTCTTTTCGGAGTTTAGCGAATTCCTTGAAATGGTTTTAACGAAGTATAAATAAATCTTAAGGAGTCCGAATGATTCTTACCATTGTCTGCAACTAAGTGTTGGAAGCCCCCGGATGAATTTTATTCAGTCTTGACGGAGTATAATGAATTTGAAAGTATCTAAATTATCTTTAAAAGAGCTTGTCTCAACGAATGTCAAGAATAGCTGAATACATCCTAGTAGAGTCGAAATAAGTTGAATTAACTATCAGATAAATTTTACAAGAGTTTAGTGAGTCTTGACGAGTCGTGTTAGTTACGTGCATTCAGCACATCTTAAATGAATTTCCTTGGTCTGAATGAGTCTTGACAAGTTCGAAATGAACGTCATACAGATTTGAAAAATCCAAAAGGAGGAAGAATCAAGAATGAGTTTTGACGTAGTCCGAATGAATTGTATCAAACCATGGCAGAGTGTGAATTAATTTTGAGTCTCACTTTACTTCAAAAGAATCGGCTGAGTTGTAAAGAGTTTGAAGGATAGCAAGACTTAACAGAGTCTAAATACATTCTAGAAGTAGGTGCGCAGTTGCAAAAGAGTCTGATGAATCTTGAGGTCAGCCTGAGTCTTAGCAGGATAGCGACATTTGAAAAAATCTCCCAGAAGGGTCGATCGGGTGTTCAAATGTGATTTTGTGAAAAAGAACTTGGTTTGAGGACAATTTAACTTACAAATTTGTCCAAAGTTGGAAACTTCCAAATAAAAAATTATTATTATATTTACTATTCAAGTTCAAATAAGTTACTTTCACGTGCACCGTCAGGAAATTCAAATGACATACAAATCTATGAAAAGATTGAATTATTTTTCGAGGACAACTTGAAATGGACAAAATTGACTAAACCTGCAAAATCAACGAACAAATTTAAATTGAGGTTGTGAGTCATCGATTTCAATATCTGGATCAAATTTTTGATGTAACTCTTAACTCGAATCCCCAAAATCCAAGTGACACTTCCAAATATGCAAATTATTTTCACTTTGAACGAAAAAACCTTTCACGTACATCGTATAATGCATGTGGTATGAGAAGTACAAAATCGGGGCAAAAAACTGAAATTTTTAGCTATTCTGTCTCACAGTAGTGGAAAGAATTCTTGAGATGGATGAAATATACTACTTAAAAAATCGAGTAAACAGTCTACAAAGACGTATCAAACCGACTTTTTTGTGGGGGGGGGGGAAGAAGGAGGAGGAAATTCAATTTCTCCGACTAAAAATTTGGATTTTGCCAACTGGACAAACAATTTTGAAATTGACAATAAAAAAAACAAAACAGTTTCAGCGTTTTTAAAATCTCGTCAACTGCCGATCTAAATTTTGCCTCCTGAGGGTCAGTTCTTCAAAAGTTGTCAACTCTGCGAAATATTGGGGAGGCTCCTTATCTTCCCTTTGATACATTCTTGCCCAACTTATTCAAACTAAAAATCTTGTTCGTTGGTCTTGGAATTATTACATCCAATTTTTACTCAGTTTCGACTTGGAACCTCTGAATCTATATATCAATAACAAAAAAATCCGTTTTATTTCCAGTTTCTTCTTATTTTATTTACTCTTTGAAAAGAATAAATGAAAACCAAAATTTTCACTTCAGACATCATCGTCAGGCACACAAATGGTTGAAATGCTTAGTGTAAATTGAAATCTTCAAGAAGGGCCGTTACGGGGGGAGCGTTACGATTTCGTTCAAGTATACCTAAAAAGTTTTAGCATTTTATATGCCTTTACTATACTGGCTATACTTGTGCGCAAACCGTAACACTCCCCTGTAACGCCCCCCCCCCCCAGACGGCCCCCCATAACGCTCCTGTTACTATGACGTCATACTAGTGAGTATACTTGAGCGAAAATCGTGTTTATACATTTCCATGGAAATTTATTTCTTCCTGCTAGGGGTACATGCTTGAGCGAAAACCGTAACGCCTCCCTCGAATGCTCCCCCCGACAAAAAGCAAGCGCCATTTCGAGCATTACCTGAGAGACGTCAGGGTTCTCTTTTCATTTCCAGCTCAGTTCAGCTCACAGTTCCTTAGCTCTTCATGGTGACAATTCAGTTCAATGGTTGACATTTTCATTTTCTTTCAGCCATGGGTATACTTGAGCGAAAACCGTAACGCTCCCCCCGACACAATCCCCCGACACGAATTCAGTGGATGACACTTGCTGCGCCCTGCGCGACTGCAGTCTGCGGCCATTTTGCTTATAAAAATTTCCATGGGCATTTTTTTAGCATTTTATATACTTTTACTACTGAGTATACTTGAGCAAATCCGTAATGAAAAACGTAACGAAACACATAACGAAAACAACGTAACGAAATCCATAACGCTCCCCTGACACGAATTCAGTGGTTGACATTTCAATGGAAATTTATTTTAGCATTTTATATGCTTTTAGTAGCAGAGAGGAGCAGATAGGTGTGAAAATTATCGAACAATTAGTTTTTTTTTCGCATGCGTCCAAAATATTAACTAGAATAAGGTAAAGTAGCCTAATATGGACCACCATCATATCTCGTCTCTTTATGGCGCGCTCTGGCTGAAAAAAAATATTACTACATTCCACGGAGGATGAAAAAAGATGTGGTTGAAAAAGTTGGATCTTGCAAGCTAAAAACAAAAGTTATGCGTGAAAAACGAAAATTGATGTTTTCACTTTTTTAGGGTCGGATAGACCCTATTGTGATCTTTTTTTTTTTTATTCTTCAAGTTGTTTAGTACTCAGACGTTATCAAGTGGTAATATGGATGGCGATTCTGTCGTAGTTCGTAGTTTTGTAGGATGTTTATTATTGATAAATATAGAGTGTGTTAATGTTTAGCAGAATTCAGACGATAGGAATTGCAGCATTTGCCGACCTTAGTCGTGCAGCATTGCTGCTTGTTTTTGTGTAAGTACATTTTGGTACAAAAACTTGCAGTTTTCCTCCCTCCACGCTTCCCGCACTGCTGGCATCCGCTGCTAATACGACTGATAAGCGGGTGGTCACTTCACTTCTTCTTCTTTTTTAATGTATTATGGACTTCACTTTTTGCTCTCGTTCTTTATAACCAGCTGCGGATTTAAAAGCCAAACTGCTACAGGCACTCAACAAAATGTCTCCCTCACCCGCTTCGTATCCTCCTAATTTTTTTTTTTTTAATTTAAATTTTTACGTTAATCTGCCTTATGAGGCAATAAAAGGTAATTTTGAATATTAGCGAGATCACGGCGGGATCTAGAAAAGTGCCCAGAGGCAGAGACTTAGCTAATCGCAGTAAAGAGATAATTAAATAAATAATAACAATAAATATAAACAAGCAAAAAGAAAGATAAACAAAGTAAGAACAAATAAGGACACAAGATTGGAAAATTCGTCTCAATCCTGAAAAATCCATCCACGTCAACTTCACCCTGCGAGTGACTGCATTTCTCCCTGTCATTCTGGAAGGAAAAACAATTCCGCAATGTGATTCCGCCAAGTACTTGGGAATGCACCTAGACAGTTGACTGAATTGGAAAGTCCATGTCAAAATGAAGCGCCAACAAATGAAAGAGAAAATGCGCTCATTATACTGGCTTGTGGGCAGACACTCGTCACTCAACCTAGCATCCAAAAAACTGCTCTACCAGATGATAGTACGCCTTATATGGTCATATGGTTGCCAGCTATGGGGCTGTGCCAGCAAAACCAACATCGACAATATTGAAGCTGGACAAAATATTGCTCTCCGCACCATAGTCAACGCCTACAGGTACGAGAAAAATGTAGATATCAGACGCGACCTCAATATTCCAAGTGTGATGGAAGTAATCTCAAAGTATGCAGCCAAACACGAGTCTCGTCTGCACAAGCACCCGGATTCTACAGCACTGGAGCTGCTCGACACCATCAATACCCCACAATGAACTACCGGTCAAAAATTGATAATTATTTTTCAGTTATGTTTTCTGCAACTGTTTCCTTTTTCCTGTCTGCCTCTTCTTCTTTTTCTCTTTTTCCGAATTTCCTTCCTTTTGTTTTTGTACAACATTTTGCCGCTCCTTCAAAATCTGTTAACCTAGGCACTTGCCTAATGTGCCTATTGGGATCTCCATCACTAGAACTGATACCGCATATACGTATTTTGATCTTTTGGGGGAGGGGGTCCGGACCCCCACCCTCTTCCCAGGTATCCGCATCTGCCCTCAGCTCTTATGATTCACCCGCCAACCACGAACAAACATGCACACCCACTCACAGATAAGCTAACACTTTTATACATATTAAGGAAGAGAGATTTTGATTATGAGACGCTACACATTTTTATATGCAGTTTGAACTTACTAATAGTTGCTGTGGGGGGGAGGGGGGGAGAAAAACCACGTAGAAAAATAGGGGCATTAGCCTATTATACTTAGGTATTAAAACCTCCTTTGATGTTTCTGTTCCTAACCTTTTTTTGTGCATGTTCGTGCGCGCGTGTCTGTGTGCGTGTGTTAATAGACGAATCGCCGTGTAGCCGATAGCCGGTTCTTGGCTCGGAAAAGGTTCCCTGAGACGCGCTACTGAAATTTACGAAAATTTAAAACTGCAAATAGCTTCAACACTCATTGCCTTCAGTTGGAGGGCTCTGATCTATTTGCAGTTTACTGCTTCATATTTGTGTTATTCAGTGGAAAATGTTGGTGTTTTCAAAAATTCAGTCGGATAATTAGAAGGAATGCTGAAGATAGTTTTCAAAAACTGAAATTTTAGGGCTTTTGGAGGTGATACGTGGTTGAAAATGGGCTGTGTGGTACAGAAATGAGTACGAAACAATATCCAAATGTTATGGTTGTTTTAAATTAGATGTACGTGCAATAATGAAGCATTTTGAGCTCGTTTTGGAAATTTCAAATTTTCAACCCCCCAATATAATTTCTGAAGGGAGACAGTTACGGCCACCAAATTTTAAAAGAATATAAAGAAGGTCGATGTAAAATGATTCTAAAAAGTTCAAGTTGAAAAACAAAATTAGGGGGGCCAGGGGGGACAAAATTTTGTGGCCCCCTCCTAATTAGGGTACCGAAATTTTTTATAGCCTAAAACCTATTCCGGGTTCATACGAACACATCCAGAAAGTACGAACCCCCAGCTCGTATGGTTCAGCCGCCAACCTCGAACAAACAAACAAACAAACATATATGTATGTAGTATGCACATTCGCTTTTATAATAGTAGATTGTAGATGGACCAGCTAATTTTAGAAACCGGATTGAAGACAGACAACAGATATGGAGCGACATGACTATTGGCGTTTGGACACTCCTGTAGGTGCGCTAGTGTAGTGGACGAAAAGACGATCAGGGTATTTTTACCACAAAAACATGTACAGGTGAAATGAGCTCCAGCATTTTCAGTATTGAAGAGAACTAATGTGTCAGCCCTTATCATTTCCTTTCAGATGAGCCCAATTTGAGTTTTTCTGCAGAACATTTTTGTGCCTGATCATATTTTCGTCCAAATACACCAATCAGCGCGCCGCATTACATTAGGCCACTAGAGAGCGACTCTTTAGCATCCAAACGCGAATCGAACAAACACTCATGCGAATTAAGAGTGCAGGCGGACTGACTCATCGACGCGGTGTTACCTCTAGCGTTTTGCAGCAAACGATTCTTAGCGCGCGCCCCCCCTGTCATATGCTTCATCTTTGCCAAGGTTTGGAAGAATTCACAAATTGTCAACCAGAAACGAGTTCTCAGTATAAAGAATTGAGGGAATCACGAGTGCAGCATGATAGAAGGGATGTTCAAACTTTTTTAAACTGGTTGAGAGCCCATCATCCCTTCCCATATGTATCGGAATTACAAGAGGGGATCTACTCGGGTTTACGGAGGGGATTCATGAAGGGGATATGGAAGGGCTATACGACGGTCTACAAAGGGGATCCATGCAAGGGGAAACAGAGGGGCTATACGACAAGTCTACAAGGGGGATACATAAAGGGTATACAGAGGGGCTTACGACAGTTTACAAAGGGGATACTTAGAGGCATACAGAGGGGCTATAAGACGGGTCTACAAAGGGTATACATAAAAGGTATAGCACGGGTGTCTCAACGCTGGTGTATAGCTCGGGTTGTGAGAGGGCTACACGTAAATGAAGCGCTGTGATTGGCTAACCTGATGGCGCCCCTCGAATGGAGCGCTCTGATTGGCTGCTGGAGGGAAAACATACCGGGTTGAGACAGGGCTAACGAGGGTCGATTTTCCAAGGGTCTCGAGCGGGTTTACACGACCTGAAATTTTCCGCATCGGGATCATGAGCTTGTGGTTGCCGTAAAGTGGATATCTCTTGAAGCCACGCGTTTGTAGAGGAGGTTGTTTAAACGCAGAAAATTGTATACGTGTAGATTCGGATGAAGATGAATTCTTATAATAATAAAGATAATAAATTGAAATTATATCATGTAATATTCTATGCATCCAGTCATGTGTTTTTGCGATTATTTCAGTGTTCGTATACCGCGTACGTTGTAGGTTACTCCATATTTACATGCTCCTGTGATCTTGAACGCCGATTATCTTGGTTGGCATGGGATTCACGAAAAAAAAAAAAAAACACAGATATAATTTTTGTGGAGAATTTTACTTTCTTTAATTTTGGTACAAAATATTTTTACCTATAACTCATTTTTACGCTAGATACAAGCCAAAAACTGTTTCCGGGGGCACTTTTTGGACTCTGGGGGTGATGCTCACACCGGGGGAAAGGGGGAAATTACGGGGCTTTTCCGAAGAGGGTACTAAACAATCGTACCAAGTTTCAGGTGTGCTGCAATTAATTCCATCAAAAATGCTAATTCTCCTGGACTAGAATGTCTATGCAAACATCAATTTTGGGCGAAAATATCATTTTTAAGAAGACCGTATCAAAGTTAACTCATTGGTTTTAGAATTTCCTGATTAATAATAATAATAATAATAATAATAATAATAATAATAAAGCGTTTATTGTGGATATATTGTACACTTAGAAATTACATGATCTGATTTCGCAATTTTTAAATTATCCGGCCCATCTTTGGGCATACGCCTCACCGACCTCGACCCAGCGGCGGCGAAACCTGGCGTCTCTGGACCATGCTAAGCCCGCGTACTGCGCTATCTCATCCACCCATCTCCTCTTGGGACGTCCTGGCTTCCTGTTCCCCTCCCAAGGGGTCCACTCTAAGGCTCTCCTTTCCCACCTTTCCTCTTCGTTACGTATGATGTGGCCAGCGTATTTAAATTTAAGTTTTTTAGTTACGTATCTAAGGTCTTTTGTTTTTGTTTTTGTTCTAGTAATGCCAGTCTTTATTTTGTCTTTAAGTTTGACATCTGTAATACTTCTTTCCATACTGTTTTGTGTCTTGTGTATTTTGTTTAGTTGTTCGTTCGTTGCTGCCCACGTCTGTGATCCGTACGTTAGTATTGGGTAGATGCAGGTTTCCAATATTTTGGCTTTTAAGTTAGTTGGTAGTTTCGACTTAAGTATCCCCCTCATTGACCAAAAGCTTTTCCATGCTTTCGCGATTCTTGCGGATATTTCTTTGTCCAGTCTATCCTGGAACGATATGATTTGGCCCAAGTATGTTGCTTCCTCCACCGAGTATATCTTTTCCCCCCGTAGTTCAAAATTGACGTCGTCTTTGTTGTCTACAAGTAGTACTGTTTTTTGTGTGTTAATTCCGGGATAGGGTCGAGGACCCAGTCCCACCGTTTCTCGAAAAAGAAATAAATAACGTAATGAAACAACTAAAAACCGGGAGAGCAGCAGGCCCAGACAAAATCAGCAACTATATACTAAAAACCTTCGCAGACGAAATTACGCCAACATTAACGAAAATTTTCAACAAAATACTCGAGAAAGAAAAAACACCATGTCAATGGAAAACAGCTGAAATTATACTACTATTTAAAAAAGGAGACCGCACGAACGTAGGAAACTATAGGCCAATAAGTCTAACATCGAATGTAGGCAAGGTTTTTTCAAAGATACTAAAAAATAGAATGTACAAAGACCTAGATGCAGCCCAGGGGGCGGAACAAGCAGGATTTCGGAAAAACAGATCAACCATAGACCACATTTTTACTATAAACCAACTTATCGAAAAAACAAAAGAATTTAACATCGACTTGGGGGTCCTCCTCATCGACTTTGAAAAAGCTTTCGATTCGGTAAATCTAAAATATTTATGGAAGGCATGGAGCAGGCAAGGCACGCAGCCAAAATTCATTAGAATTATACAAGAAATGTATGACAATGCTAAGGCATACATAAAATTAGATAAAAAGGACCCACATTCGACGTCAAAAGAGGGCTCAAACAGGGGGACCCGCTCTCCCCAAATCTATTCAATTGTGTCATTGAAGAAATATTCTGGGAGATGGGCTGGGAGGAAAAAGAAAAAGGAATAAAAATAGACGGTAAGTGGCTCAGCAATCTCAGATTCGCTGATGACGTTGCTTTATTCGCAGACAAAATCGAAACCCTTCAGGAAATGGCCACCGAGTTGGAGATAAAAAGCAAAAAAGCCAGGCTAAAAAATTAAAAAAAAAAATTAACACACATTTCCTGATTAGTTTAGAAAAACTCAATAGACTGAATAGGCCAGGCTGTTTTTTTAATAATTTTTTTTTTTTAAATAGGCAAAAATGGATCCTTAAGTCCTCTTAGAGTCGAATATTCCCAATTCGGTCGGCATTTTCACAATTTCTTCTAATAGGTCGAATTGATTGAGGAAGGCTCTCCCTCCCCCACAGTAGCTACGTCCCTGCTCCTCTGTCCTCTTTTTTTCGGCAACTACAGATTCCTGTGTTCAATTTGAGAAAAAAATATATCAGATAAATGTGACCATTCATTCTGCATTGGAATACAAATGAAATCGTACCTTCGGCCGTACCGCGAGAAAGAGTACTCGACGTTCGTGCCAGCTTTCGTAATGGAAAATCGTCGAAAGGTCAGTCTCATTGCAGTCATGCTCGCTCGTAAGATCGAGTACATTCGATTTTATTATTATCGAGGCGAGATTATTAAAAACATCGCAGACAGGGTGATTTGATTATCACATTTGAACTCGCGGCGGACGCATGCGTGGCGGCTGGTTTTGAAAATAGTGCGCGAAGTTGCGTTCACAATTTGACGATGGTTTTGGGGGCGTATTTTTGGTGTTCGTTCTTCTCGCATCCCCGTCCTGGGTCGGGTTATAAAAGGTCTGATCGTCGTATGTCATTTATTGTGTGATCTTGTGATCGTGCTGTCGACCGGTGCTCGAGAGCGTACCGGAGTACACGAGCACCGCGTACCGGGTACCGGGTACCGGGTAGTTCACGTGCGGACTCGCACATAAGAGGTACGTCAAAGATTTCTTCTCTTTAACTTTTTTTTTTTTCCTTTTATTGTCTCTCGTTCATTTCCTGCGTTTATTTTTGTTCGCTGTTTCTATTCTCTTTCTCTCTCGTTATTGTTCTCGTTACAACGGTTTGAAATTTCACTCGAAAATTTGAGTCCGCGATGCCGTAATGGGAACAATCGAGTGATTTCGTTTGGTTCGCGCGATTTCCGTGTACGTATCGGTTTTCCATTCTGTTGTGCATTCTAATTTTTCACGTGAAAATGTGATCTTATGTCATTATCTGCGATGCAATTTACGTTTGAGGAAGGTAGGTATTCAGTAGAACTCGAATGGTACGAAGAAATTGAAGACGTTTTTCTGAGTGGTTCTTAGAATTTTCCAAATTTTATTCAGCGCTGATTGAAGTATATAAAAAATTTCGTATAACAAGGAAGACAAACATAAATTGAAATTGAAACGTGAACTCATTCGTGAGTTGAGGCCATACCATATTTCATTAAACGAATATCGAATAGGCCTCACAGATCTCTTCAACTGCTTATTTTATGAAAAACAGGATTATTACCAAATTTGTAGATCTCGAAAATATAACATTACTCTTTGCTGTCAAGACTTACGGTTCGGAGGGTAGAATTCTTTGAGGAAAATTAACGTCGCGTTCTTTGAGTACCCCTGGTTCCCGATTCATGTTCATTACAAAAATTTCAGCTGATTAGGTCCACTCTCGACGACTAAAGCGTTGGACAACCTCATTTCCCGCCAAAACACACATCATGGTCCCCATTCCTCCTGCACAATCCGTTTAGGCTGTCTACGAAATAACTTCCGTTCTTATAACCCGCACAATATAACAAAATTTCAGCTTCCTACTCGATTACAACCCTCGCTACTGTCGCAAATAAGTTTCGAATCAATCAAATAAATAAATGAACTTGCAACTATTGTATGAAGCTACATTTTGTGGCCTCAACGGGATTTCAGTTCGCCTAATTTTCCTGACCATGGGTCGAAATTTCTCATATTTGGGTATAATTCACGAGAGGGAGTCACCCCCACGCCTCCTGGAACCTTACTGCTGGAGCCTCTGAGAATCATAAGGAATCCTGAGCAAGTATGGAAATGTCTCGTAAGTCGTGAACGAGTCTTGAAAAGTCTTACGGAGCTTTAAACAGGTTCACAACAGTCTTATAGAGGCTCACTCAAATTTGCGAGTATCTTCAGCGAATTTTGAAAAACTTTAAAAAGGCTTAAAAAGTCTTCAGAAGTTATAATCAAGTTTTGAAGAATTCCAGTTAAGTCTGGGTGAATCTTGATACGTCTTTAGCAACTTTGAAAGTAGTCGCAAAGAGTCTTAAATGCATCAAGAACAGTATTGGCGAATCTTAAATATATTTAAAAGGGCCTCAAAGAAGGTCTACTTGTCTTGAACTAATATAGAAAAATTTATATGTTTTGATCAAGCCTTGAAGAATCTTAATAAAATGTGGAAGAATCATAAAAAGTCTTACTCAAGTGTGAAAGAGTTTTAGATGAGTATTAAAGCACAAACATAGCTCAGTAGTTTTATTTTTATTTGGGGGGGGGGGGCTAGCAAAAATGCCGATTAAAATAAAAAACATTTCACTCGAAACAAGGAAACACGAAATGAAAAGGTCCTCACTTTTCCAATTTTGTCGACTGATTGGCTACTTTCGCTATGTGCTGATTTTTCAAACGTAGGGAAACACTCTGCCCCTCCCCCTCTGCGTCACTATAGCATTACACTAAAGTGTTTCAGTTTCAGAGTCTCAAAGCTTACACATCCTAAAAATTAATGTCTATGTTGGAGTGTGAGTGAACTAGGTAAATTCTATATATTTAGGATGAGCCAATTCACAATTTCTTCCTTCTATAGTCCAGAGCGCTTTTGGCTGCTATGCCATCATCAATGGAGTACCCTGACTTCACTGATGATGACATAGCAGCCGAAAGCACTCTGGAGTACAGAAGGAAGAAATTATGAACTGGCATGCCCTAAATACAGAACATCCTAAAAAGTTTTAAAAATTTTAGAAAGTCTTGATTAGGTCTGAAGAGCCATTACTAAGTCTGGTTTTGGTTGTTTTTAACTACTTTAGAAAAGTTTTGATGAATTTGAAACAAAAGTGTGAGTCTAAAAGATTTTTTCCTACACTTTGAATATTAAAGAGTCTTAGTTAGTCTTAAAGACTGCTCCACCTCCTTGAGGGACAAAATTGCATATGTTGTAATGAGAATAAAAACTCTTCCCAAAATTGTCATTCAGTTGAGAATCCAGAGGAATTGAAAAAAAAAATTGACAGCACACGTTAGGAGACATTTTCATTCTCAACGTCAATGAGACAATAATCAGCCTTACAAATCAGTCAGATTGAGTGTTTCTCTCTTATAATATATTAATTTATAGAATTATTTGTAACATCACGAGGGCAAAAAATTATTTACGTGTTCAGGGACGGAGATAACACTATTAATTCACACAGATTCAAAATAGCCCCTCGCAAGATTGCTTCCACGATCCACCTGTGTAATTAACGGGGCTGCATTATCTAAAAAATAAAACGAATGCTGCATAGCATGCTCTGCAATTTGATTTACGTTACGTGCACATATTTCCCCATATTTGCGTCAATTTTTGATAGAATTCGTAAGTAGTAGATACTGTGTTTCTAATTAACCCTACCAGAGATACCTTGATATCTTTGTACGACTTTTCTCCTGCTAAGAAAAATATAGATCACATTTCTCAATGATAAATTGGAAAAAAATTCAAAGAATATTCAGCACAAAAAACAAAAGTAAAAAATGGTTTCTTCGAATTTTCTTTCAACTACAAGAAGTCAAAAGCATCCTTTACACTGTTGTTCATTAACGCCGAGGCTACGAGAAGAATTGTTAAATCCTGGATACTTTTCGGGCTTTGCCAAATGTTACGGACTAACAGAAAGTCAGTTACTATCATTAGACTAACTTCTTGACTTTAGTATCGTCCCATTTTTGAGAAATTTCTCCTCTAGCTCCATGCCCTATAATGAAGTCCTTTCGTACTTTTCAACTGGATGGAAAAATTTGAGCACGTAAGCAGTAACAACTACAGCGATGGAATTTCCAGCCACTAATTGATATGTTGGGCAATTGTGGGACAAGGCACATATGTTCATGTTTGCACAAAGTGATTGAGATAATGATCTATAAAACCATGTAAAACCACGAAAAAGAAGTTCTCTGTTTTTTTTAAATGTTTTTTTTTTTTTTAGAATAACCCTGGGACTAGGGCCTTTATGCTATTTTTTTTGTTAGATGGCTCAATTTACCAAATACCGTATAATCAGAATAAGCTTTTCTTTTGCACAATTTTGCCAAATGCCTGCTGGTGGATTTTCTAGGCAAAATAAAAAACAGATGAATAAGTAAAAAACAGAATAAGGGTATATAGTGCCGAGGTTTCCACTCGTCAATAGATTTTTGAACACAGTCCCTCATTTATGGGAGGATATTGGAGTATTTTGTCGGGACTGGTCAAAGTTCGTTCGACATATGACGAAAGAGGTGCTATATTATCTCAAAACTCAGTTTTGTTACTTACGCCCTTTTACATTGCCCACACTCAATTGAATAGCAATAATAATAATAATAATAATAATAATAATTTCAATAGGGACCATTAATGGATAGGGGAGAGGGTAGCCGACAGGAGTCATCGAAGAGAGGGAAATGGGCAACTAGACTGTGGACAAAGCCTTCACAACAGCGTCCCTGTACTCGCCCCTCTCCATAAAAAATATGTCTAATTTCGAATTACGATTGCCAAGATATTATATGTTCTAAGTGTTACGTTCAACTGTGAAGCCATGTTGAGCGAGAAGAAAAACCGGTCATTGCTTCGAGAATGAAAAGAGGGCACTTTTATGCCTCTATGGGAGAGTATTTGTGAATCGTTTATTTTACCTCTTAATAGATCCCACAGGAACAGCATTTCCAGCAATGTGCGTCTATTTTTTAGACTTAGGATTTTAAATCCAACTAACAGCTTATTATAGTCGATACCATCGGGGTAGTAAGAGAAAGTTCGAAAATATAAATACTTGAGAAACCTACTTGAAATTTTTCAATTCGATCCTTCCCTTTTTTCGTGGCAGGGTCTCAAATTAGAGGTGAATATTCCAAGAGTGGTCGTACCCAGGGGATGTATATCAAGTTCAGAGTTTCTATTTTTGAATACTTTTCGCCATTACGCATTAGCAATCCCAGTGTTTTCCTGCATTTCACTCTAATACAATCCAAATGCTTATTATAGATAAGTTTTCTATCAGGAATTACAAGATCCTTCATCTGATGGACGGTCTTAATCCTGTCCCCTGAAGTGGCTTTTTCTTAAGAGTAAAACTTAGCTCCTCACATTATGAGCTATTTGAGGGGAGTAAATTCCTATCACTCCGTGCGAACAGCCTATTGAGGTCTGCCTCTAGCATATTACAATCCTTTCCGAATAAGATAGGTTTGTATATTTTGATGTCATCTGCATAGAGTAGTACTTTTGAGTTATGAATTTCAACCACCACATCATTAGCAAAAAGTAAAGAGAGAAAAGGACTCAATACTGATCCCTGCGGGACACCCGAGAGACACATATAGGATGCGGAGCAAGCCCGACGATATTCCACGAACTGAATCCGATTACTAAGATACGATTGGAGAAGTAACCGCAAATTGTGAGAGAAGCCAGAATTGTGCAGCTTGCCCAGTAAAATCTGATGATTGACTGTATCAAATGCTTTCGAAAAATCGGTATAAACCGTGTCAATTTGATCACCCTTATATAAGCATTCATGTGAATCACAGGTAAAGTTTAGTAGATTAGTCTGCGTAGAAAGCCCCCTTCTAAAGCCATGTTGATAGGGAGTAGGGCCTGATTTAGGCACTTGCGGGCCCGGGGCCCAAATTTTGTGTGGGTCCCCAAAAATTTTTTTTTAGCAACATGGATCATCATTTTCATTATTATTATTATTATTAATATCGTCATCATCGTCATTATTATTAGGTATTTTATATTGTACGTGAGCGTACGTAGCGCGCGCGTCTGTACAAGCATGTAATGAAAAATGTGCGGGACCCCAATTTGTGCGGGCCCGGGGCTCCCTGGGCCCCCCCTAAATCTGGCCCTGATAGGGAGATAGATATTTATCGTATTGTTTGTACAATTTGGCATGTAGAACCGTTTCGAAGATCTTACTAGGCGGAGATATACAGGCCTAGTCAGACTTGGCAAATTTTAGGTTCGCTAGCATCGATTGAAGGAAAACTCATTAGGAAAAGAGGTCGAAAAGGGGGAGTTCAGCGCAGCAGTTTATGGCAATTATAATGTTTTTCCCCCCAAAATATCTCGAGAATGAATGCGGTTAACGGAAAATTGAAAAGAACATGCCTTGTAGAAAATAAATTTTCCTTTCGGATGAGTTCATTTTTATCGAAATCCGAGCGATTTTCTTTTTCGCATAGACAGCATCGCATCGTTGTTGCTGCTACTGCTGCTGTTGTTGTTGTTTGCCCGATCCGAATAGTTAGCAATGTTCAGGGACTGTCTTCTCTAAACTAAGTATTTACCACCCAATTCTTGATTTTGAGCGTGCAATTGCGTAATCGGAGGGGTCTCGACCCCTTTTCCGACTCGTCAAGTAGTGGTTTGTCTGATTTTAGCTTCTCCGCCTTTGGTCAAGACCAGACCTTCCTCGAACACCGGCTGGCTATGCCGCTGTGAGCGTGCATCGAACAAAATGTGACCTGCATCGAGAAAAGGCGGTTAGTAAGCAAAACACTAATTTTCCAGGAGAACGAAAACAAATTTTGAATGCAAATATCTTTTGATTGGAGCGATCAATCTTCTTGAAATTTGGACTAATTATTAATGGGTGTTAGTGGAAAATAACCGTATAATTTATTTTTTATATTCTTGTTGCTTTCTTTTATTTAGAGGGAAGAAATTTTCGAGTTATTCAGTATTGCCAGTTGTGGAAATAGTGATGAGAGCTTGTGAATGTATGAACACCTGCCATGATGAAAATCAGCATAAATCAACCCGCGGAGGTGTATATTGTAAAAAAAAATACTGCCGCGTGAGAATTACTGACTTGACTCAAAAATCATCATACTGATAAGAAAGAGAGCCAGTTATGAAGGGCTCAACTTTGATGGCTTGTACAAGCCTAAATAATAAAAAAAAAAAATTTCAACACCACATGGAAGAGCAGGTCTTAATTATTAGTATAAACAGGAGCGGAAATAGAGCGAAAACTTTGGGGGGCTGAAGCCCCAGCGCCTAAAATCTTCTATATGTATAAAAATGAATGTATGTCTGTCTGTCTTTGTATGTCCTTCATATTTCTTTGGAAATCTCTGCTAATGTATGTCTGTGTCTGTGTCAGTATGTGTGTCCATATTTCTATGGAAATTTCTATTAACAACACGGCTGCAGACTTTACTACACTGTTCATCCAATCGCCATGAAACTTTGGGAAGTTGTTCAATACACTCCTGCGGAGGTTTCTGGGGGGGGGTAGCAGTAGTGGGGGTAGGGTATGCTCTCCCGACACGCTCCTGTTTCTATGACGTCATACTACTAAGTATACTTGAGCGAAAACTGTACCTCAGTGGTTGACATTTTCATAGAAATTCCCATTAATAACACGGTTACAAACTGCACGTGTCTCCTGTAGAGACACATATTGTAACATTTTATACGCTTTCGTGCCTATTTAAAAAAAATTTCCATCAACAAAACGGCTTTAGACTGTAGTCGCGCTAAGGTCGCGCAAGGCGCAGCAAAAAGATCAAGACCAATAAGCACATGGCTGGAGTTACGGTTTTCGCTCAAGTATACCCATGCACCCACACATAAACTTTGGCTACGGGGCTGATTTGGAATTGTTTGAAGATGAGGAATCATAATAAACTAATAGGGTATAACTTGAGGCACCCAGGAATAATATCACTCCTGCTAGAAGGAAGGGTGGAAGAAAAGAATTGAGTAGGTCGGCAAAGATTCCAGTATGCTTAACAGATAATCGAGGATATCAAATGTCAGAGTTATTTGGAAATGAAAGAACTTGCACAAGGTAGGGAGAAATGGGGAGTTGCATCAAACAGGCTGTAGGACTGATAACCTTATCATCATCATTATATCGTACTTAACATGTTCTGGATTTCTTTTGAATTTGTAGAAAGATCTATAGTCATTATTAGGTGGAGAGCAGAATGTGGATTTACGTGTTTTTTGTTTTTTTTGACTAATGCTTTGGAAAAAAGATTCTCAAACAGCTTTGGACTTTGTACTATACTTACTTTAGCCACTCACACACATCTACCTTGGTCTTATTCGTTATCAGTGGGATCACGATTAGGCTGCTCTACACTCTTTATCTCCCGAAATTGGAGGACGATAGTACTGAACTCACTTAAACCAACTCACTTTAGCCAACTTATTTAAGCCCACCGTCTAGGAATCCAAAAATTATAGCCCCCCCCCCCCCAAAAAAAAAGATTTTTTTCTCTGTAATACTTCCTTTGTAAAAGAAAAAAGAAAAAAAACATCACAAACGATATAACAGCGGTACTCGTATAGTTTTACAATTTTCATTTAGGGGGCTTAGCCCCCTTAGCGCCCCTCTATTTCCGCCCCTGAGTATAAATCGAGTAAAATCTCAAAATTGAATTTTTTGCTCATCCGATGCAGGTCACAAATATGTTATTCTACGCAAATGATCCCATTTGGTCGATTCGGACTGTCTGTAGTTATGTTATACACGACAGCATGAAATTGGGTACGCGTTCAAAAGAAACTGGTTCATCCCGAAAAGTGGATGACCACGAGAAGCCAAATCGGATGAATACCGGAATTCAACAATTTCAACTTTATTTATTTATTTATTTTGGCTGCACTGTAAAACCTCCAGTGGATCTTTCCATGTAGAATAGCACAAATTATATCACTAAGTAACTGGTGGCGATCGGTATTTTTCCAAAACGGGAAGGGGACATTTTGATGATATTATTCCCTACCAATTTTTTCAAACCAAAAATAAACGTTATTACTGAAACTGGGTACGAAGAGAGGGGCACAAATCATACTGTGTACTTTTTATTCTACTTTTCACTCCCGTACTTACTTCCCCATTCCGACTAATATTTGGTATTCATGAATTTGTATTTGGAGCAATGGGGGCACTGGTCCTTTCTGCCCTCCAGGATAACTATGTTTCAACAGTCCCCTACTCGACCCATTTTTTAGTTACTTTTAGCGAAGTTCGCCAAGAATATGCTTCGTGTGCAGTGTCGAGTGGGCAATCGAAAATCAGAACCTGGATGACTCCGATAAGGGCACCTTATTGTTGACGAGACTCATAGGTATTTTAAAGTAACTTTCCAGATACAGCATGAGTGAAAATTTATCGTACACATTATTAGGATAATAAACGTGCTAAAATCGAAACCATAAATGGCTGGAAATGTCAACATACTCGTACAGCGAATATAAGACTTCCCTCCCTCATCGCCTATCACAAATCGCAGCTCTCACTTCGAAAGGAGGGTAAGTAATTTTTTGTCTGACATTAAGAACTCGTTCACATCGTTTTGTACCCACGTTTTATACCGTCAACGGATATCCCCTTTTCATCACGTCCCCTTCTAATTCGAAACACAAATTCGGCTTTTAATCTAATTAACAGACGTTTGTTGTTTTTTTATCTCTCTCTCTCTCTCTTTCTTATGCCTCCACTGACAACTGTTGTAAATAGCGCGAAAATCTTCCGAAATTCAGCGCAAAAAAAAAATGAAAGTGATAGACAGGTCATTTCCTTTTGTTTCTTGTTTATAACCATCAGTCGAGCATATTTTCTGTCTGCCAAATTGCAGGGTGGGTCTCCAAACTGAAAACGACGTCGAAGTTTTTTTTTATTAATGGTGTTTACCCTCGTCATTACGGGTGGCGTGTGATTGCAGCGTGTATATAACTTGGGTGTGGTCACAACCTCGAGAAGCGCTTTAAAATTCGACCCCCTCCCCTACCAAAGTCAAATCCACTCGAATCTTCGGAAATGACCTTTTTACGTAATTCGTTGTCGGATAGCGTTAATTTATATCATGGTTTTTTCTATTTCTTCGTCAATCTTCGAAATTATCGTAAACGTAATAAAACCGATTGTCGATTTCGAAGATAGGATTCCTTTTTTATTTATGTATCGTGCATTCGGCTGCGAAGAATATCGCCTCATAAAGCATTTTTTATAGTAGGTACACAGAAAAATATGATTTTCGATTAGCTGCCGGTATTCAGATTTTCGCAGGTCTGAGCATTGCAGCACCATTTCGCTGTTGAATATTTGGGGTACTTTGAAACTAGGTAGACGCCCAGCTGAATCATTCGATGCGTAATAAGTTACCCTCTAGTTACCCAGCTACAAGCGGAAAAGTTACCCATTTGCTACCCTCGAATTATCTTCGAATTACCCGATCTTACCCTTGTTCCCCTTTAGTTACTCGGGTTACTGGCTGGATACTACGCAGTAAGTTCCCTCTAGTTATCCGCGGCGGAAAAGTTACTCGTTTGTTTCCCTCGGTTACCCTCAGATTACCCTTGTTCCCCTTTAGTTACCCAGGTAACTTGTGGGATTTTGCGTATCGGGTTATCAGTGGAGTATGAGATGGGAATATCTGAGATATAACTTTCAGTGTGACTTGTGAGTAAAATAGGCGTAAAAGGAGCAATGTTAAAATGTTAAGTGTTGTGGGAGAGGTGGTGGTTACACCGAGTGCTCAGACTTTAATGTCCATTGCACTATGCCTCTAACGTGTTGAGCCATATGTAGTAGCGCCAGGTTGCTTTCTACATTGTCCGTGAGTACTACACCAACTTCACTAGCCGGGTTATTACAACCCTGAGTTCCGTTGGAGCACTCCCACCGACGCTCCGGCCAGTTAACAGCGTTTAGATACTGGTAACAGATTGCGTGCTTTTCCATTACCTCTGTTGCTAACTGTTGCGCCTCGGTACTACGTCCCAGGTAATAGTTGTACAATGCACGTAGACATTACTTGAAACGCTGGCTGTAGCGGTATTCGAACTCGGGACCTTTGGATTTCAAAAGCCGTCATTCTTACCGCTACGCCACCGAGGCGACGAGCAATCCTAAACTTTCCGTTAATCTTGTACACAGATCTGTGGGATTAAATCTCAGTAGAAAGGACAACACTTGAGGACAAAATGTCTCCTCAGTTATTATAGCCCCCTGGCTGTATCTATAGTACCTACCGCCCCACCATTAAATGTCTAGAATGGCTTCAGCCCCCTAGCCGCCATTTTCGCCTCGAGAGAGAGTGTATTGGCATGCACCCAATAATATTTACAAAACAGTGTGATGTATTCGGCCGTTTTTTTAACCCAGGTAGCAGAGAGAGAGAGAATGCAGTTTGCTAGGCTGGCCTGCGAATTCTAGTGCTGGTTGACAGCATGGCGCCACCGATGTTTTTCAAAAAACAGGTGTGCCGGGCTGTGTGCAGGGAAACTGAAAGAAGATTAAAAAAGTAGTAAACAATTAGAACAAAAATACACGACCTAGGGCTCCCGAATAAACGTTATTCTCGAATATTTTCCCAAATAAACATTTTTCCAAATGGCTTTTTCTCAAATAAATATTTTCCCAAATGGATTTTTCCCGAATGGATTTTTCCCAAATAGCCTCAATTAACTATCAAATGTATATCAAAAAGACTAATTTTTTAAGAGTCTGGATGAGCAAGCATCTCTACCTTCGAAGAAGTCAGATATGTTACAAGTTGTGAAAAGTGACCCCGACTATAAAAGAAAATGTAGAATATTTTTCATCATTTTCCTAAATAGGGAAAATGAACTATCTTATAGATTAACAAATTGTAAATATTATGAACCAGAAATACTTACAAAATCTGTATAAAACAATACCCTCTACCTTAGAAGAAATAAGTGGCTGCTAACAACAACCAATTACCAAAAAAAAATTTAATGAGAAATAGACCAGATAGCAAATATTTTTCAAACATTCTATGAGACATGTGAATGAAGAACAAATATAGGTGATTTTGCTAGACTTTTGGCTCACAAATAATATTTTCCCGAATAGAAATTTTCCCAAATGTATTTTTTCCCAAATAAAAATCAAACAATTTGAGCGTAAAATGGGAAAAAATCAATCAAAAAGTATCTATATAGATAACAATATTCTCCCCTCCAGATAGACAGACTGTCAAGAGCCAGGGCTCCTATTTTGAGTATTTCAAACATAAAACGTGCAACCAAAATCAAAAATCCAGAATCCCGAATAAACATTTTTCCAAATAGAAATAATTATTTTCCTGAATGAATATTTTCCCGAATAGACTCAATGAACCATCATCTTATTTAACTTGCGACAGATTTTTGTGGAATATAGTCCTTGTAGTCTATACTATATAGTTTTGTAACAAACAGTTGTGCTATAAATCAGATAAAGAAAGAAAAAAAAATTAATTACGTAATTAATACCAGTCATTTAGTTGAAAATGATTAAAAAAGAGAGAGAGAGACATAGTCGAGCATACAAAATATAAATTACGTATTTCAAGTATAGAATCCCGCATTTTTAATACAAACACGCATTTTAACAGTAAATCACGCATTTTTGAATATAAAATGCGCATTTCAAACAGTAAATTGAGCATTTTAAACATTAAATCGTGCATTTTGATACTAAATTGAGCCTTTTTAATACTAAATCAAGCATTTTAGATACTAAATCGAGCATATGAAATACACACACACACGCACACACTCTCTCTCTCTCTCTCTCTAGGCGAAAATGGTGTCTAGGGGCCTGGAACCATCCTGGCCATTTAATGGTGGGGACGGTACGCACTATAGATACACCCAAACAATGTCACGGAAGCTATAATATTGGGGGAGGCATTTTGTCCTCAAGTGTAGTCTTTTCTACTAATTCCTATTTTTAGCAAATTTTTCAACGCAAGTATACTTGTGCCCTTTTCAGTTGCTCAAAATTATGAGCGGAGTATCGGTGAAAGCAGCGTGTTTATTTGAAGTAAAACCATGTAAAAATACGATTTTATATTTCAATATCAAGCGGGGGTGGCAAGTTGGGTGTAGCCGGCGTGCAAGGGCTACACACGGGAACATTTTTGCTACACTCGGGAAAATTAAAAAAAAACTCTGTTACACTCTAAACAGTCAAAATTTTGGACCACTCGGAAAAATTTTCAAGAAAATTTAAATTTTGCACCATACTTTACAGAAAAAAATTGAAAAAAAATTTTACCTCAAGAAAATCGGTACTTTATTAAATTTATGACCAGTCATCACCATCGTAATTCGTAAAATCAGAAATGTGACTGATTTTTATTTTTTCTATGTAAAAGTACAGCGCCACCTATCAATCGTGTGTTGTAACTGAGTACAGCGCCAAAATGTTTATTGCGATAAATAAAGTCATAAGCATAAGCCTTTCTGTAGAGGGTTGATTCTTAGAACGTTGAAAAAAAAATTTCAGAGGGGGAGAAGGTAGGAGTTTCTTGGTCAGTTTTTGAAAAAAATTTGTTTTGTATCATGCTACACACGGGAGAATCAAAATTTGCCACCCCTGATATCAAGTACAAAGGCTTCTCCGTAAAGATTGATTTTTAAAATCCTCTCATGTGATCAATGAAACTGGTGCTGAAAATTGAAACCATATCTTATCTGGACCATAAACTGACAATAACCGGAAGGAACCCAAGCCCGCCATTTTGATGATTCTTATCACTACAATTCATCTCGTCAGTTTTATCTCTCCTGATAAATAAGTAAATTCTGCTAAAACAGACGCCCAACATTTTTTTTCTTCTAATCTTTCAGTCCTAGATATCACACTATGCGTCCCATAAGTAATCGCGTGATAACGGACACAGACATTGATGCAATCTTCAATACCTTTGACATGGGTATGCTGGCAGCCGCTGCTATGAACTAGAATGTGAAGTGTAGACTGTGATGAGGAATGCCATGTGCCGATATCAGTTTTCCTGTTTCCGTCAAAAAACGAGTCGTTATTTTATTAGTAGCGGATAGTTTTTTTGCGGAAGAGAAAATCATCATTTTTTCCTGATGCGTAAAATCCCACAAGTTACCCGGGTAACTAAAGGGGAACGAAGGTAACTACAGGGTGAAAAGGGTAATCTGAGGGTAACCGGGGGTAACAAATGAAAATGAGTAACTTTTCTGCCGCGGGTAACTAGAGGGTAACTAATTGCATAGTATCCCGCCAGTTACCCGGGTAACTAAAGGGAAACAAGGGTAATCTGAGGGTAATTCGAGGGTAACAAATGGGTAAATTTTCCGCGGGTAACTAGATGGTAACTGATTGCGCATCGGGTTATCAGTTGCGCAGCTTGAAACTGATACGTGATGTAATAATATTGTTAATTACTAACTGTAAGTAATAGAACATGCCTTGATATTGATGGAAATTCCCTTATGATGAGCATATTGAACATGAGTGCCGTCAGGGAGAGGCCAGTGCGGGTATTCGCCACCACAGAGATTTTGAATTAATTGTTTACTTCACACCAGAGAAAATGGAAAAATTACCTGCTTTCTGCTCAACGCAACAAGAGCTTTTTTCTTTTCAACAGTACGAGAATTTTTAATTCTGGTCCCCTCAATACATTTGCTTCACTATGGACCTCTTTTCTAATTTTACTCTCAATCCGGGCCCTGGAATTCGGCCTTTCGAGCATTACTTCAGAGACGTCGGGGAGGCTGTTAGGGCTGTCTTAGTTCTCTTTTCATCTTGCCGAAAAACCGGCCTAGGTCGAAATGAATGTAGCGAGATGCTACGTGGGCTCGAACCCGGGACCTCCGGATCCCGAGACCAGCGCGCATTCTACTCGGCCTACCAGACCCCTTTCGCTATGGACCTGCAAGGAAACAAACAAATAAACAACCAATCAAACAAACAATCAAACGTCCATCTCATATTATGAAGAGTATTTTATTATCACGAAAAGTGACTGGAAGACAACTTGACAGGAGGCGGCTCTGGTGAGGAAATTTAGAATATTACGTCTCTCTTTGGGACTTCTGTGCAGGGACGTACTGAAAAGTTTTTCCAGGGGGGGTAAAAATTGTAAAAGTCCCAACTGACTGAACTCAGAATTCCCAAGTATCAAAGCAAAAAAAGAAAATCTTGTGACCAATTGGATTTTCCCAACTGACTCAACTCAAAATTCCTATGTATCAATGCAAAAGAAGAAAAACCTTTTGACTTGGTTGGGTTTTCCCAACTTCTCAACTCAATTTCCAAATTCCGAAGTATCAAAGAAAGAAAAAAAAAAGAAAAAACCTTTTAACTTGTTGGATTTTCCCCACACGCCTGACTGAAATGGTAAATTTTCCCAACTGCTGAGTGAAAAATTCCTGCAGGGGAGGTAAGTTGCCCCCGTGAGCAAACGACTCTCAGCCCAAGTATTTGTTCTCTAGCGAAAAGCGGAGGTATTCACGTGGAAGGATGAAATGTAGCCAAAAATTACTCCCAACGCAATTTTTTACAATAATGGTTGTAATACATTTTTGTGAATTTCCATTTTCTTGTATCCATCTCAGATTTGTTCGCTTTTGACACAGTAATGATACCGGGGGATTTTTGGACGCGAAGTTTGAATTTTCTAGTCGCATTTGGCAGAAATACTTCCGCGATATGAACGATGAAAATTTTAGAATAATCGAAAAAATTGATGCTAGACACTGATCGTGATTATCCTCAGGTGCTGAGTCCTTATTTGTTGGAGGCATTCAGCTGCGGTGCTCCGTTGCCGAAGTACGAACCAAAAGTGGGCCAAAAATGAGTCTAGCTCAATTTAGAAATATGATTTGGATGCCTTTTGAAATCTCGAATCATTTCCACCAGGTCCCTGTTGCTTAATTCATCGAAAAGTTTTTAGCCATAAAAATTCATAGTAAGTGCGGCGTAATTATTAAACATCTCAAATAAATGCATTTTTTGTTCTGGTGGATGGAAGAGGGGGCAAAACGTGAAAAAATGCACGCTGATCGACTGAGTTTTGTCAACATCATACTTGGATTTAATGAACAAACAAAAAAAAAATCATCTAATGTTGACAACTGATTTAGATTGCCATCAACTCTGGCCAAAAATCCCTCATGGGGGGGGGGGCAAGCTGCTCCTTGCTTTACCATAACTTCGTCTCTGCAGATATGGCTACTTGTAATTTTTGATCTTAAATAATATTGCAAGAACTTTTTTTGCTCATTGAACTTGCGAGTATCAATTTTGGCCCATTTTCCAAAAAAAAAAATTTGATTATAAACAAAGCACACTTGAAACATACATTAAGATTCTATGGTGTTTGAAAACTTGTGCCATAATCTATACTCTATAGTCTACTTTGCCTAATGGTGAATCTAGCTCTAATTTCAGCACTTCCACGTGAAGGCTCAAACATTTTTGCCAACAACGAAAGTGTATATATTATACTGAAACATGGCCAGTTTCAAGCGAGAGGAGGAATTTGCAGGATGAGCCCTTTTCCATTACCATTCAAAATATAATTTTATCGTGTAATTCCTCCTGAAAATTGAAAAATGTTGCCCGCTTTGCTTGCAGCTGAGCGATAAAGGTCAATACCACGAGATCCACCACCCTAGGAGATTTCTAGTACCAGGCTTGTGCTTAAATATATAAAACAAAACAGACTTTCTACTTAATATTGCACGATACACTTATAATTCAATGTTACTACATTTTATATGTTGTGAGATCAAGAGTGATGTTTGTTGCCAACTTGACTGATGAATGTGTTCAACTCAATAAATTTGGATGAGCTGTTAAAACGTACTCTGTTCTGCTTTTCAAACCAGCGGTAAAGATTTTCGTCAGCTACGTTTTCTTTATTTTTTATTTTGAATAAAATTACGAAAGCCCGCAAGCTGAACTTAGTTCTGTGGTGTGTACTTTCTGCGATGCCTCCATATATCCTTGAAAAATAAACTACCCGGAAAACTGAGTTATATTTGGCTTCGTATTCTCGACGATCCACGTTGATCTCCGTCCTCTCAGGTTAATGAACCGACCCGCTACATTTGAATTATTCCTCGCTGTTGGGTATTCGATTACACGTAAATCACTTGTATTCAAATGTCCGCTGATAATAAGGACCAGCACCGCATATTCGCGATTTGTACTCGTCTGAGAATTCAGTAACGCCTCTCAGAAAATATCAGGTTTCGGACAATTTGCTATCTACCGCGTGTGGTGTGTACCTACTCCTTTTTTGTACCTGTTAATATGAAAAGGAACTGCCATAAAAGCTTTTTAATGCTTCTGCAGAAGTAAAACGTGTCTAGAATAAATTTACTTATATTCGAGCGTAAAAATGTACGACCTTTAATTCTTTCCCCTTTGTACATGTGCGAATTGTGCGGTACGGTTAGGTGCAGCCAATAACCGCACACATGACGGATGCTTGGATGGCATTTTGCACATACGAATGAACACGAAGGATTACAGGACCTAAGCTGCATTCTTTTTGGTAGTTGAATTCGTTTTAGAGTGTGCCAGGAAGATAAATTTGAGGACTTGATGCAGAGAAGAAGATTGCGAAACGGATAAAGTCTGAATCAATGGAACACAAAAGTTTAATATTGAATGCACGTTTTACACATTGTCGAAATTCTAATCAAATTTAAGACTGAGAGTTCAAAACGAGAGCAATGAGATGCTTCAATGACACCTGCAATGAAAACTGCACAATGCACACTCTACAGTTTCACATGGTGTTTGGATCCCAGTCTAGAAATAAATGTTTGATAGTAACTAGGAGGTTCTGCCCCCCCTACGTACTTCACAACCCCTTTTTAGACCTTCATTTCGCTCGTGTCGGTTCTTAACTCGGTTAGCTATCTGCTTCTGTCTGCCTGTCTCAGATGCTGGAATTCTTTTTAACGGTCCCTGCCCAGGGTTTTTTCGAACCGAACCAGCCAGCCAGTCAACCAGTTAGACAGAAATGAAAAATCTGCTTTTTGTCCTATTTTCAATACAAGAATAGCTTCAATGATTCTCAGAGGTGATAGAAAAAGAAAAAAAAAAAGAAATAACTCTCGTGTAATTTTCATAATACATACTTAAATACTTCAGTTTAGATTAACAGTAAAGATGGCAGTCGCGTAACTAGGGGCGGGTCCGGGTGGGTCAGGCACGTCCAAAAAATTCCTCAGCCCGCCCACTTGTTCAAATGATTAAATACTTTTAAGAAATTTACTAAATCTCCTTCCCCCTCTCCCGCCAAAAAAGTAAATGTGTATTACATCTTATTTGCGTAACGTAAGTCACGTCAGAAACGCCCGCATAATTACATTTTATTGAATACAGTATTCGTTTAAGTATGCGTTTATTTAAAATTTTACATGTCGACGTCATTCTTCAACTCCCCTCCCCCCGAACCGCATTCAAAAAATTGATTTCTTCTTTAGCAACTTGACCCAACTTTGTGTTGGCCCTTCTGTGCCCGTGCCCATGCAAAAAAAAAAAAAAAAGAAGCTAGTTAAGCTACTGAAAGATAGACTGACCTACTGGGCAGTGTCGGACAGTTTTTCCAGATGAAACTTCCAAAAATGTTCCACTAAGAGAGGAAAAAATTGTACCACAATTTTGAAAAATCTACACATTTCAAAATCAATGAATGTAATAATTTTATATTGCCAAAAAGCTTAAAATTCGTCAGTGTCTGTGGCGTAGCCGAGGGGGGGGGGCGAAGCGAAGGGGGCGAATGCCTCCCAGACATCTGAAATTGAATGTGAAATATGCAAAAATGAGCAGTTTTTGCCTTTAAAATACGTTTTTTTGAAAAATTTTCGCTCAAGCAGTAATTTTACCTTCAGTTTTATAAAATAGTCCTCTAACATAGGTCATTTTAAAAAAATACCTCAATTTTCGACTTTTTCTCCCTTGAAAATCTCACTACCCCTCCCCCTGGAAAAATCCTGGCTACACCACTGGTAAGTGCCGTTCAAAATCATGCAAATTATGTTTTGCTATGTTAGTTTTCAGTATGTTATTTTACTCCATGTTTTATCATTATTTTTGAGCTTCCAAACTACGCTATTACCAGCGCTCTTAGCGATCATAACCCATAATATTAAATTCATATTCCTTTCAATCTCATCCTATGACTGTTTATAGGTCTGCTTGCACGCTTTCAATTTCCTGAATAATTCAGTTTTCTTAATTCTAAAAACCGGAAACACTAGAAATCCTTACCTATTTGTAAGTTTTTTGATGCGTGTAAACAGTTTTCTGATGACTCTTCTGTCTGGATAACTCATAACTAAGTTGAAATATACGATACGAGGTTCACTAGTGTCCGACCCCCATAGTTTTGTTGTTGTTTTCCCGGAAGAAGTGTATTTGGATGCTGTTAAGCATAAGGGAACCAACCAGCAAAATCTGTTTTTTGAGAACACGTGATTCGAAGTTCAAAAGCCATATAGAAAAAATTATATGACATAGCGTTCATTGGTAAGCTTTTTCCAACGTGAGTACACATTTTTGAATCGGGGGTTCAATTTTGAAAAATTCTACTTTTTACGCTCTTTCCAACGATAATAATAACTCATTTTGTTTACAAATGTTGGTTGGTTCCCTTACGCTTAATAGCGTCCATTTAGAAGAGGCAAATGCATCATTAGGCAAAGTCGGGGACGGGTGGGTTGATGCTGAAATAGAGCTTACAGATAGTATACTAGTGAATTTTCTAGTTACTTGGAAAACAGCCTTAAAACCCAAAATTTAAGGCCGCTTTTGAAAAATATTTTTGGTCCATTTTGCGTAACGAAATCTAGCTAGGCTTTGTAAGTATAAAGGGAATATGAAATTCCAGAGTTAATATGGTACTTCATATCAGACGTATCTTTAGAGTCATTGAAAACTTGATTTGGTTTTCTCAACTTTCAGAGTACATCGAAATTAAAGACCTTCACACGGGAGAGTATAATGCAAAGTATAATGGGTCGCCATTTAGGCGCACACCGCCATGCCCGTGGATGCCGAATCTGATTATGCGGAGCGTACCGCGTAGTCAATTCTGCATCAACGGGCGCGGTGTGAGCCAAAATGGCGGCCCATTATACTTGGGTATTCAGGGGCAGGTATCAGAGCAGTGCACGATACGAGTATATATACTCATGTGGTATTCAGTATTGTATTGCTAAAAACGATACCGAATAGTATCGGCTGATACCAAGTATACTCGGTATTGTAGCGACAGGAGTCGTTTTCGTGATATGGTATCGACGATAACAAGTATCACTGATAAGGCATCACTACTGCACCACCTAAAATACAGCGCTAATCATAAAACGATTCCTGACCAAGTATTACTCGGTATCGTATTGGTGAAACTGACTACCGGGTAGTCGGTTTCACCAATACAATACCAAGTAATACTTGGTCAGGAATCGTTCTATGATTAGCGCTGTATTTTAGGTGGTGCAGTAGTGATGCCTTATCAGTGATACTTGTTATCGTCAATATCATATCACGAAAACGACTCCTGTCGCTACAATACCGAGTATACTTGGTATCCGTTGGTAGTCGCTCTCCAACAATACGATACCCGAGTACCGATATTGGTATCGTGCACTGCTCTGGCAGGTATGCGCACCATAAATGTAAACAAACGATTATGAAGAGGTTGCATGGAAATCGCATCGCATGGTTGCGTCGCATAACTAGGGAGTTTGCCGCACGCAGCGCTGTAAACACCCTATTGCAAACCCATGCGAAACCCATGCAACCTCTTCATTATTGTTTGTTTATATTTACGGTGCGCATACCTGCAGTTCCTAGGGCTCTACGTTGGCTCTACTGAAATAAAACGAACTATATTGTAATCAGTGTTACCAAATATCACAACTTTACATTCAAAAATCTTCCGGAGCGAATTTAGTCCAAAAAATTGAAATTGTACCACAGTTGTACCACATGAATATTGCCAATGTACCACAAATTGTACCACTGAAAGTAAAACGTACCACATCTGGGAACACTGGTGTCGGACTAGCCACGTCATATGGTCGGCTATTGCTGACCAACGAGGTCTAATGAATCACGGAAGGAGTCAACGAATTCAAAAGTACAAAATTATGTACGAGGGAACTTCATATGACTTGATGGCTTGATCGCCGGGGGCCCAAAATTTGCTGCTCTTGGAAGCTAGTAAGAACTAAATGTGATGAAAATGTGCGATTCTAGAATTTATTGGTATACGAAAATTAGAGGATGAAAAGAACGACTGATGTCTTCTAAATCTGATCTAAATTATAATTAATTATATTATAAGAATTGTGAAACTAATTTTTAAGCTTATATAAGACTTAGAGAATAACCGCATTCTGAAGAATTAGTTCTGCGAAACTGATCGGCAGCGGAATTATTGTTAATCAACGGAAATGGAAAAAATCTGACTGATACGATCACTCACTCAATCTGGGCGTGATGTGTTTGATCGAATCATCACAACCTCCTTGAGTGAGCAATTGTTCCAGTATGTGGAATGCTGAGTAACCGCTCCATTCCTGCATCTAGAATATTAATTTAATTTTAATGATTCATATAGAGTAATGTAAACCTACTTCTTACATTTCTTATTTATCATCGTGATTGTTTTTATGGTTTTTAATGTTTGAATACCTATACCTATTTCATTAGTCTCTGCGACCAAACAAAAGCACGCTGAAAGGAAATGCGGCTCGTGAGCAGAAATCAAAATGTTCTTAATATTGGATAGTCCCGTTCTGATGCGCCAAATCTCGTCAGTTACCCGGATAGCTGAAGGGGAACCCAGGGTAACTGACAGATTTCTGGGTAATCTGAGGGTAACCGAGGTAGGGCTGGCAATTTAATACATGCACTGGTGCACGTTACTCCACATGGAATTCTAAAAAAGTGTTTTGCTCCACACGGGAAAATTCCGAAAATTTCAAAATGGAAATTTATCAATTAAACAACAAGTTGAGCTATCAAATTTTCTCATTTTCAACTTTTCAAGCTTTGTTTAACCTAAAATTTCAATTCGGTTAGTAACACTGCATCAGCAGTTTAATTTTTGATAGCGCGTATCGGATTGTCCGCTTAAAACCAGGGATGGAAAGTGGATCGCGATGCGCTGAAACTTTGGCTTCAACTTAACAGTTTCTCAAAATATATCATCAGCTTAGCTTTGGCTTTTTGTTCTTATCATCAGTTTTTAAGCGCTTCGCTATCGGTTTTTTAAAAATGTTTTCAATAAGTCGGCAATTTTACTCGACATTATAGTCAATTCAATATGAAATTGACCGTAGAATTCAATATTACTTTATTATCAGTGAAATTCTCCTGTTCTACAATATTTCCAAATTGAGTTTTAGTTAACCTACCAGCTCATTCTTGATACAATCCAAATCGCTGATAAGTGATAAAAAAATAAAAAATTTTAAAGAGCCAATCATGCAGCGACTCAGCTCTTCCTTTATGACTTGCTTTGCGCTTAATCGAGAAGGCAATGACTGGCTTCTGAAGCACTTGAAATGTGCTCAAAAATGAGCTTAAGCTTCGACTTTTGAGTCATTATCGGCTTATGTGCTTAAAACTTGAACAAAATTAGAGTGTAATGGTAATAAAACATCGTAAAAGACCAAATTGATTAGAAATTTTGTTACGTAAGTTGAAATTTTACTTTTCTAGTTCAGCAGTTTTGCAGGAGGTAGTTAAAAATCAAAATCGGGCGGGTTCAAAAATCGCAACTTTATATGTTAACAAATCATTTGATAAAAGTGAAATGATCGTGACTATGTTCCAATAAAAACATGACTCTGGCTTCTAGAAATTTTGGACTTCATGTGTTCAGAACTCGTTAATAGGTTTAAAATTGGACAAACCTGTTCTTCTAAGACCAAAAAAGATTTCTCGTGTACCTGCCTTAACCTGCACGGTTGAAGGATCCTTTTCAAGCTTAAGAAAAATTGAAAACTATCAACGTTCTAAGTTAAAGTAAGAAAGATTGAACCATGTTGTAAATTTAAACATTTATTCGGATTGTATGAATGAAATATATGATGATTTATTAATCAATAAATGGATCTCCGCTAATAAAATTCGAAGCGTTATGCGTTACGTTTTCGGGGGGGGGGGGGGACTTCTCACGCTTTTAGCATTTATTTGTTTTTTCATTAATTTTAAAAACATTTTTCATCGTTAATATATATTAGTTTAAGAATATCTATACACAAGTACAAAATATATTCTTAATCAATTCTTGGGTGAATGAGGTATTCGGCTTACTTTTAAAAATTACCCCCTCTCCCTTCTTTAGCCCTAAAAATGACAAACCTTACTTTTTTGTTTTTATACACCCTTTTTGAGAGAAAATCTTGCTCCACACTACGAAGAAATTCCAACTTGCCGGCTCTGAACAGAGGGTTGCAAATGGGTGACTGATTGCGTATTAGGATGCGAAAAATCCCGTCAGTTACGCGGGTACCTAAAGGGGAACTAAGGGTTGCAAATGGGTAACTTTTCCGCGGGTAACTAGAGGGTAACTGATTGCGCATCGGAGTGTTTGGTGATCGGAGCGAGCTAGAAAATTTTGATATTTTTTCACTAATTTAAATTGTAAAAGTAAAAAAAAAAAAAAAAAAAAAAAAAAACATCTACGAAAATCTAAAATTTTCTTAAAAGTTCCTACTGAAGGCCACTGATTTTCCAGTTGAAGCGCCAATTGTCAAACCTTTATGGAGAATTCTCCTTTCCTCCTTCGGTACCCTTTAATAGAGGAGTTATAGGTATTCCTTTTGAGGCAGCCAATAAATTTCTCAATTTTTCAACTTTTCATTACTTTTAAGAAATGCTTTTCTTTTTTTTTCTTTTTCTTTCACCAACAATTACATTTTTCATTAATATCTCTTGAAAACGTAACCAAAGTTATCTCATGTAACACATCTATAAATTTAGAACCCGTTAGCTACGGGACCTGAAATTCACTAAGTGATGGTCATAATCCACCACTTTAGATGTATCTATTCTTTAAACCTGTGACAAGTTAATAAAGCCTATAGAACACACCTGTATATTCGCAGTTGATTAATTTTTAGCAAGTTTACTCTACAAAAGCGGTCCGATCGGACCACTTACTGGTACGTCAACGTTCGATAATTTGGAATTCAAGAGCCCTGGGAATAAGTACGAATTATCAAGATTTTTTACTATCAAGCTGCCAATTATCGAGCGTCGACTGTATACAAGTTTCAGAATATTACTGTTCAAAAGTGGTCCGTGCGGACCGCTATAACCTAGAGTTGGGTACATCTGTATGTCAGTACAATTCCCTGTATGTAGTCGCAATCGTATTTGAAATTGATTGAGCGTGACAGTAATTAATAAACTTAATTTTTTGACACATAATGAGTTTTATTTAATAATGTCACTGAAAACTCGTTTCTCCCCGTGTATTTGATGAACTTCCTTTAAATTTAAAAATGAAGGAATATCGTTATAAAGAGATAATTTTAGCCGGCATGTACCCGATGCGCAAAATTCCACCAGGTACCTGGGTAACCAAGGGGAACAAGGATAATCTGAGGGTAACCGAAGGTAACAAACGGGTAACTTTTCCGCGCGGATACTAGAGGGTAACTAATTGCGTAGTATCCCGCCAGTTACCCGGGTAACTAAAGGGAACCCGAGGGTAACAAATGGGTAACTTTTCCGCGGGTAACTGGGTAACTAGAGGGTAACTGACTGCGCATCGGGTACATGATCGTAGGTAATAAAATACCAGCAGTTGCTTAGGGATGGAACTTCAAATTAGTCTAGAATTGGAAATGGGGTTATTGAAAAACAAATATATAAGTATAAATCCTCTACAGCCCCTAGCCTATTTACCATTGCGAATGTTTGCACGAAATCATGCTGGTGTTACTTGTATGTTGCGAAGAAAACATTTTTTCAATTACCGACTTCAAAATCACTATTATACCAACTCATTAGTATATATTTTCATTTTAAATACCTTCGTTTTCAGTGTTACTAACATTTCAATTTTTTTCTTTTCTTTTCAGTTTACGGTCAAAGAACATTCAGAATTTAGATTTTGGCCATGTTCGACATGCGTTGCACAAAGCACTCGAAGTTTGGGCTAAGAATTCCAGACTCACATTCACAGAAGTTAATTCGGATAGCGCTGATATCTTAGTTTATTTTGAACGGTAAGCAGCAGAAGAAAAATTCATTTTGAAACTGGTATTAACGATACCAGTTAAACATTATAGTCTAATTAAGAAGGCTTACAGTAGTATCATACTCTGTTTCTGTAAAACTCTGTTTAGTTGTACGTTTTTCCATACTACGGGTTAACAAACATTTTGGCATCGTGCCTTGTTTTCGATTTCTGGAAACCTTCACGCTTTTTACGCATCTTAAACCATATTTCATTGAGAGAGTATTATTCTGTTCGTAATTAAATGAAAAATAAGTGTGCGTTCGGGAGTATATTTGTCTAGGCATTATTTCAGGAAAGTAAACTTGCGAGAGGTATTTTATATTATTATTTAGACGGTCAAGTTTTGTGGTCTTGAAGCCCCCTGTATCGAAAAATCGCAGTCGTGAATTACATGCCCTGTAGGAGTGCTACAATCGCTGAACAAACGTGATCTGATAAGACTGGATGTAATCTTTTGATTTTGAGTAGATTTTTGAATTTTAATAGGTAATTTATGTATTTGTCACGCAAAATGAATGTTTCTATCGATGTGGACGATATATTTAACTTCATCCGTCAAGAATATCGGTAACCAATTCGTTTTAGCCATGCAGCTTATGGAAGCTAGTCACATTTTCAATGTAATGATAAAGCAGTAGCAAAGCCTTTGTCCAACACAACACCTTCCCGAAGATTACGTTTATCGAGAATTTTGGAATCTCTGACTGTGAATTTATCGCACGCTTCTCTTCAAAACATTTTGCTCACGAATGTAGTTCCTCGGGAAGATGGAGTTCCTAGCACGAATTTCACTATATGTGGATTTCCTTATAGCAGGAATACGTTCTAATGTTACAATTCAAATTTAAGTAAAATATAACAATACCGACTATATAATTGATATATTGCAAATTACAGAAATTGAAACATAAAAATTATCGTCTACCTACTGTAACGGGGAAGCGGAAGGAACACCCCCACCCCGTCTGCTGGAATGAAATCAGCACCACTAAAATAATTACTGCAGGGATGTAATTCACATAACAATGTATATTGATAAATCAAGAGCTAGGTGACACACGGTCTAAATGGTAATACGAGGAAGTTGCCTCCTCTCGTCAAAAAACAAACTGCCTCCAGGCTACGTGATCCCTTCCCCCCAAGAACACATAGAATAAATTAACACAAAACAACAAACCTACGAACATCAACCTAATTAACAGTAGTAACAACTCACATGTAAAGCATCTGGGAAAACAAATAGATTGTCACGTACCTGGAAGTCCAACGGCGACGAAGAGGAGGCCTCCGCTTCAATCACCTTTCCAAACTGAAAACATATTATATTACACAAAACACCCCGGTCCAGATATGCCCCCCCATCCCCCCAGATTTGGCTGCATACAAAAGGTAAAAGAAGATGAAAAGAAAAAAAAATATAAATAACAAAACAATGGAGTACAGGCTATCGATCAGACGGAACAAAGTAAAAGAAATCATCTAGTAGCTGGCTCGAGATGCTGTTGGAAATGCGGATTCTGGTTTCTGCTCCATCACTGCTGGGCTGGTCCGTGGTCATACCGGACGTGCTGGGTTTATTGTTGGCTGCGGGCTACCCAGTCTCGAGAACGGGCCCACTGGGTATAGACTAGACTTGGCATGGTGCGGTGGCCACTCTAGTGCCCCCCCCCAGTGGTAGGTCCTTTAGCCACTCATGCTGAGCAGCTCACAGTACAACTGAATTTTTGGATGATAGACTTAAGAAAAAATGTGCTTCCGCACAACGAACGACTCTTATAACAATTTCACGTTTTTCCGCACATCGAAAATGAAACCAACATTCTACAAAGTTTTACTCGGACACACGGCTACTTCCCGCTTATAAAACACAGTCCCGATTTTTCCGGGCTCGCCATCCACCTACACCATGCCAAGCAGAGATCCACCTTCTCCCTCCAATAACCCCGGCACGTCCAAGCGACCGGACCAAACCGGTCAGCAATTGTGAACAACGAATATCGATAATTGAAACTCGTTATTCAATTCAATCGCCAACCGATTCAGTCCGTCCACCTCGGCCTGTGACCGCTACCCGCTCTCACGCTACACAAATGCCCCCTGGGACCGCAGGGATATCCTGCCCAAGGTGCCAGCCAGTAGCGTGAAGACTAGCGGATATCAGGCGCACCATCGGTACTACCCCTCGACAGCAGCAGTAGTTGCCGCACATTGGCCGCAAAAGGGACGAAACCCTCGGCGACGGAAGACACCAAGTAGGCATTTGCTCCTAAACGCCGGACCACTATAAACTCCCCATCGTATCTCCTCATGAATTTCTTACAGAGCCCGTAATGGGCCGCAGAAAGTCCATGTGTCCTCAACGCAACGCGATCGCCAGGGCGGTAGATTGTACACTTATCCTCAGTTATGGCCGCAGCATGTCTCTCCAAGGCAATCCGCCGTCTTTGGAACCATCTCACATAGGCCTGGATTATACTGAGTTCACTGGTTTCGGGGGAAACAGAATTCTGAATCTGACTTAGCTCCCTATACTGGGTGGCAACAAACCGCGCCCAGAAGTCCGCCTCAAGGTTCCCAAAATCTGCGGAATGACCGGGGTATGTAGAAGTTTGAAATTTTCTTGCCCTAGTCTAAGGACCGTATCTACCAACAGGTGAAGCCACTTAGCATTAATGTACTCATTGATTTTTGAGCCTCCCTCAAACAGGTTCCCCTCATTAACAAGGTCCACGATATACTGCGAATCGGTATGGATGCACAACTTCTTTATGCCATGACCGATTGCCAGCTGTACTGCTCGAAACACTGCAAAGACCTCACTCTGATTGTTAGTCACCGCGGACTCAATCACTTGTGCCTCATTCAGGGCATGACCATCGGCAAACCACACAGAAAAGCCGGACACGGCCGCCTCTTGCCCATTACCTAGACACGCTCCGTCAACCCAGGCATGGACAAAGCCTTCGGCGTCATAGCTAAACTGCCCACGGCTCGGCCTTATGGTTCCTACCCTGAGAGCGCGGAAATCAGGTTTAATTGTCAGACGAGCTATTTGTCTCTGTACCTTCACTAGTGGGTTGGGAATGTGCCGCGGGACTCCCATGTCTTCCAACAGGTTCACTTCAGGTTTACCCATAACCTCGTTGGGAGTGTAGCCATGATCTTTCGGGGAACTATTAATACTGTGACTCACACGTGTTATCTCCCTGCTCCATGTGGTATGATCGATATGCCGGGAATCATCATCGTTAATAAGAAGTCTCATTTTCTCCGCGATGACCCGCATACAACGCTCACTTGGGTTGGCCGATGGGTTGTAAGGAGCCACAAACCGGGTCCTTATATCCCACTGTTTAGTGGTCGACTCCCACAGACGACTACGAAATTGTCTGCCATTGTCTGACAGCAGGCAAACGATTTTTACTCCCAGCAGGCGGTACTCCTCAATCACTTTCTGTAGGGCCCTAACGAAACTCTCTGTGACCAGTGACCTTAACGGCTCGAGCGAGATATATCCGGAGACCCACTGGGTATAGACTAGACTTGGCATGGTGCGGTGGCCACTCTAGTGGCCCCCCCCCAGTGGTAGGTCCTTTAGCCACTCATGCTGAGCAGCTCACAGTACAACTGAATTTTTGGATGATAGACTTAAGAAAAAATGTGCTTCCGCACAACGAACGACTCTTATAACAATTTCACGTTTTTCCGCACATCGAAAATGAAACCAACATTCTACAAAGTTTTACTCGGACACACGGCTACTTCCCGCTTATAAAAACACAGTACCGATTTTTCCGTGCTCGCCATCCACCTACACCATGCCAAGCAGAGAGGCACCTTCTCCCTCCAATAACCCCGGCACGTCCAAGCGACCGGACCAAACCGGTCAGCAATTGTGAACAACGAATATCGATAATTGAAACTCGTTATTCAATTCAATCGCCAACCGATTCAGTCCGTCCACCTCGGCCTGTGACCGCTACCCGCTCTCACGCTACACTACTATCTCGATGCGAATGTGCACGTATGTCAATTCGTGTATTGACTCGCAATTCGCAACTACACTCCTCATTATTATGTTGGATAAAGTTACGTTCGTCACTCGTGGAAAAGTGAGCCAACACTGCTCACTTTAACCACTTGTAACGAAAATAACTATTAATTTTTGTATACACTCGAAAACAGATGAGAAAAGTGATTCAGAAAGTTTATAGCCGAATCGTTGCCTCTCCCTACTCCTTCAGCTGAAAAGAATGTGAACCAAGACCCAAATTCTGGCACTGATGCGATGTCTGAAAGGGTAGTTTCTGGTGCTAGGGGTGCGGTGTCTCAAAGAGGCCACTTTGGCATGCTTGCATCGCCATACGTCCCACCACACCAAGACCCAAAATCTCTTTTTAAGTTCTACATATGAGGACTTATCTGTCAAAAGGGCCCCTGACCAATGGGGAATCCTATTCGTCAGGGGCCCTTTTGACAGATAACTCCTCATACATTTAAAGTGGAAAAAATAATATCGAAGTTAACACAGACAGCTTCAGTAGTATCTCAAAACACCTATAAGTATATTACGTGATCGTGCAAGGGCAGCGGATCTCATGAATGCTTTACCAATGATAACTCAGAGAGGGAAGGTTCGTGATTGATTACACACCATATTTTCAGTGGCGTTCCTTTTCTTTGTTAGATATAAACAAAGAAACTTTGTCAGAGGAGGTAATCAGATAATTACGGTTTATGTTAATGGAGCAAAGGAGTCGAAAATGCGTAAACATCCCGATGCGCAATCAGTTACCCTCGGTTACCCTCAGATTACCCTTGTTCCCCCTTAGTTACCCGGGTAACTGGTCAGATTTTGCGCAGCGGGATTGTAAACATTTTATCTTATATGGATTGCCTTTAGTAAGTCTTAACAATGTTTAGGGACCTAGTGGAACACAGAAACCTACGTGAAAAATGCTCTTGCCTCGGTCTAAATTTTTATTTTGTTACTCTTTCGCCGTACCTCTTTTACCTCCTCCCTCCGCCCTAACTTTTACATCAGCCCATAATTCCCAAATATACCTGCCTAGTTCTTATAATTGTACCAGCCTAACAGTCTTAATAAATCTTTGCAGAGTCTTTTTGAAATTTTGACACTTTAGAAAAGTTCGTCTGCCTGCAGTTTGCTTTCCATCTAACTGATTGATTGGCTAGCTGTAACTGTCCATTTGTCTGTCTACTTGTCTGAGATCATAAATGTGTAGCATAATTTCCCGAAAAATGTTAATATCCCATTCTAATTCAAAGGTCTGGCATACCAACAACAAATTTTGAAACCAAACACAAGGGGAAGGGTTCATTCGAATTCCCACCAGGGCTCTGTGGGGTAACGGTAAGAACTCAGTTTCGTAACCCGAAGGCACCGGGTTCGACTCCCAACGCCGGCACCGTTATCAGTAGTGCACGAAAGAACTCGTCACACGTCCTAACACCACATTCTGATAACGTACACAGAGTCACAACCACTTACAGCAGAGGCTTTCGAGAAGTGTGTAATCTGTCGCCAGTATCTAAAAGCTGTAAATGGGTAAGGCGCTACCTGCCGGTACTCGTTGAACTCACCTTCATAAACCACGGGGCTAGTGATATACGGGTATTCAACAGGAAGATAGCGCAGTTCACCTAGGCCGATTCCCGGCAAGAAGAGAAGAGGGCTAACGCAGCCCTAAGAGGCTCCCCGATGTCCCTGAGGTAATGCTCGAAGGGGCGGTTCCAGGGCTCGGGTGAGAGCACATGAAAAGAGAGGGATGCCTAAAAGTAATGCTTGGTGGTGGTCTGTGGTTAAACACTTATAAGTATGGTGATAGCCGGCTGAACGTTTCATTGCGAGAGTCATTAGCCCACTTTGTCAGTAATCTACTATCGGCGATTTCCCACAAGTGAGATCCTTGGAGGGATCTTATTCCGAAATTTGGACGGGGACATCTGGCTTTTCGGAAAATTATGCTACAAACGTTTCGATTTTCACTATAGGCGACAGATTTCTAGGCCGCTCCACCCCAGGTTGACATAATGCGTTGGAAAGGAATTGTTAGAAGCGATTAATGAAGAAGCCGATTTGCTAAGGAAACGTATAGCTTTATCTTTTCATCACGTCATGACCAAGCTTATTCGCCGACTAGAGTAACTAAGACCAATTTGAAAGAGAGACTAGATATGGGATAAAATAGTAAAAGGTTACATGGAAACGAGAAAATAATCTGCAGGAAGCCATGACATAATGCAAGGTGCTATGGCTGAGAGAAAAGTAACTCAGACCAACTTGAAAGAGAGGCAAGATATGAGGAAAGGATACATGGAGATGAGAAAATAGTCTGCAGGAAGCAATGATATGATGCAAAGCGCAATGGCTAAGAAAAGGGACTGCATGAGCGAAGGACAATTGGCGAAGGAGTTGATCCACAAAGTGCTTCTGACATTAATTTAGGAATGATTAATTCGGACCTAGCAACGTAATGGCTGACATCTAGCGGAAGTTTTTAACAATATCTAGTTCTTTTGTGTTCTTATCAACGATAGGATAAAGTCGTACATCTGAACGTTGATAAGAAATTCAATGGAAAGTCGTAAAATGAAATCAGTGTGCCACCACCTTTGAGTATAAATCTCCCGGGGGGATAGAAACCATGTTTCGTATGCTGCACCTGTAGAGCGCGCATTTCTGTCATGCAGATGCCCCCGGTGCTAATGAAAGCTTATGGCAATAAGTTTGTTAACAACGGGGCATTCCCATGACAGTAACGCGCGTGAACGCGCGCGTCACATGGTATAGCGCGCTCTACAGTTCCACGCGCGTATAATGTAAATAATCCGATTACTATCTCTCCAGGAGATTTATACTCAAAGGCCCCCACGCTGCTGGGTCCGAATATAGCGATAGATAGCATGATCCTTCACATATATCCATCTTTACGAATATGGCTGCAAGATTTAGTGGACAGTTAGCTCCACTACCCCCACAGGAGGTCTGATAACATGATACTACTTCCCTTTGACTGTCTTGATAAATCGCTTCCGTTCTTAACTCTTCGCCTTGTGGATTCTTCTCTCCGTACAAATTCGAGACCATGACGTATTCAGGAAATATTTGATCAACTTATTTGCTCGTAACTTTCATGTATGATACTCATAGAAATGTTCATTTCTAGAGGTTATCATAATGATGGATTCCCATTCGACGGCCGAGGACAAGTATTGGCTCATGCATTCTTTCCAGGCTCAGGACGAGGAGGCGATGCCCACTTCGACGAGGAAGAAATGTGGGTGTTGGACATCAACAGCGAAGAAGGAGGTGAGTATTCTATCTCCGTAAATATACGTTCTATCTTTGGGGGAAAACCGGAGAATTGTTGTTTGCTTTTTCTATTTCCTGTGTTGGTCGATCTTGTCGCATATGCCGGCGGATGTGCGATAATATCGAATACGAGTAAGTGCATCTGTTTTATCATTATCAGAGGATGTGAAGATAGCGTATTTTATAAATTACGAAATTACATTCATCTGTTTCACGCAGGTACCAGCTTATTCGCGGTGGCTGCCCACGAATTCGGCCATTCCTTGGGACTATCCCATTCGTCGGTATCCGGCTCGTTAATGTTCCCGTGGTACCAAGGGCTGAAAGCGAATTTCGAGCTCCCAGATGACGACCGGGAAGCCATACAAGTATTATACGGTACGGTATACAGAAGATAGTATTTCTCGAATGCAAATAGAACTGGCGCTTAACCGTGTTACGTGTCGAATAACTAACTCTGAAGTTACGGAAATCCTTCACGTGACACATATTCGGATTCGATTGCAGGTGCGAAAGAATCAGGAAGGTACCCGTCATATATACCTGAGAGACCACGCGACAAGCCAACAAAGTATCCTCCGTATCAACCACCAAGATATCCGCCTGTCGACACTCCTAGACAATATCCTCCGTACGAACCGCCGAAATATAATCCGCCGTACCAGCCTCCCCCGACTCCACCCAAACCACCGGTTCAGCCACCACATCATCGACCGTCGAGTCCAGATCAAGTGCCGAATACTTGCGATACCAGTTATGATGCCATCTCTGTGATACGAGGAGAACTTTTCATTTTTAAGGATAAGGTAAGATCGAGAGAATATTTATTCTGTATTTGAGTCATTCTACGTGAAAACATTCCACTTAATAAGTTTAGACTGCTTGGAGTTATATTCACAGTAGCATGAAAGTGGATGCGTTTTAGAGAAAATCTGATTTGCCCTGAAAGTGGATGACTTAGATACAGACAGCGAAATCAGTTGAAACCTGAAATAACCTTATTGATTTATTTCGGAGCTTAGCCCCAATCCACTGAAAGCCCCCTCCCCCCCCCCCCAGAAGACTGAAAGTTTATAGGAGTGAAAGGATTTTAGCATTAGTTTGATACTTGTCAGTCTCCTCCCCCATGCGTCCCCCACTCCTGGCCAGCTATTTGCGCGTATGTTTGACTGCACTGTAAAATCTCCAAACCTACAATGCGGGACCTTTTCATATAGAATGACACTTTTGTGTAGACCCATATGTGACCATTTTGACAATCAACGTTCTAGAAAGATCCCGTTCGAATAAGTACGACAATCAATATACTGTGTTACCATATGTTCTTACTTTTCCGCTGACTAGGTAAATTTCCCCTGCTTCGTGATTCTTACAGTCCATTAATTTTTAAAAATATAGTCAGAGCAGGGTCTCTAGGTGACCACATGTGGAGCATCTGCCTTTTAGGGTTACAGTAAGGAAGAGGGCGTAAGATTTTCTTCAAGCCAGAAAAAGTGTCATGAACAATGATGATGAGAAAAACAAGTGAAAATAAAAAAGCAGTATAGGTACTTTACTTTGAAACTTCTGAAACTTATTTTTTTACATTTCATTTACTTGTATATTTACAGTACGTTTGGAGAATAGGCGATAAGGGACTGTACCAAGGATATCCCACGCTAATTGAAAGACTGTGGAGTAGTTTATCTCGGGTTGATGCTGTTTATGAACGGTATGACGGAAAAATCATGTTCTTCGTTGGTACGTATTTAAAGTGATTGCTATATTATACTTCGTGATATAAATTTACTGAATAAAATTAAAGCTGAATGGGTAATTTTACAGAAATATCGCAGCTCGAAACCTGATGAGAATACTTGGCCCTTTGTATGTGTTTTGTCTCAGATGAAAGGTGTGGAAGTGAACTAATGAAAGTGAAAAGCCACTTTAGTAAACGTTAGGCTCTTGTTTAGTGGTAGCTTCAGTGATGAAAAGAACTGATGTTCAATGCAGTGGCGAATGAAAATAATAAGCAATAGCCCTATCTTCCAACTCTTATATAAAAATGTCAACTGGTTTACGAAGTAACCGCATCCGTCTTATCCTGTTCTGTGACCCCTCTTCCCTTGTCACTGCGCTCGAGAATGTTTTAACGCGTCTCAATATAGGTACACACGTAGGAAATTCCTTGAAAATGGCCACATTTTGAGTGAATGCGTAATACCTTCTCAAGGATGGAAGATAATGGAGAATTTTTTTCAAGGTCTATTAGAATATAATGCCAATGACAAGTTTCAGTCATTTAAGAGCTCAGAGAACTCCCCCCCCCCCACCCTCTTACCTTTCAGAATGGTCACCTAAAGCGAAATTCTCCACTACCGTGGATGTGAATCATCTCATTTTTTAACCTTCAACCTCTTAATAACTATAAGTTAGCTACTATTAAACTTTAAAAACTGCATTTTTTGACATAATGAAAGGAATGTTAATCTACGGATTCGGAAGTAAGAGTTAATATATTTGACACCAACGTCAAACACTCCTTTATCATCGTCCAAAAGGGGAATACATTTTGTAAATGCACTTTTATTCCACCACCGTGGCGATTTTTCGTTTGCTCCGCTGATGGTATCACTGATTTTTCTATCAAATGTTCTAATTGGCCGAATGGCTTCATTGCAGCGTGTGCACCAGTGCACAATGCCTCTATGAAACTTCTTAATAATCACAATCGAGTCGGTGGGGCACGACATTTTCGTAGAATTCTTCGAATTTACAAGTTCGCGTTTCCACCGGCATGGGTTATCAGTTATTAGGCAAAGTTGACTTGTGTGACCTGGAAATGCTGCAAATAACACTATACACAGCAGCATGAAAAACAATGGGATGAGATTATAGATTCATTTTGAATGCTGAATACGATGGTGTGTTAACCACGCGTATAGTTTTTTTATCAGTGGCAGTGGCGTCATCTTGATGATTCTAAAATTCGCATTTAAGATAGAAGATAAGGGGAAAAAATGAACTATAATCCAAAAATTAACATCGGCATTAAATTCCTCGTGGAAATATTTTCTTATAGTTCATATTATTATGTTTTCATGTCATTGTGTTTTACAAAATCTCAAATTGTTGTGTTTGTGTAATATAAATTAGTAAAGTTCTTTAATATTGCACACAAGGAAAAACTTATGAATATTTTCTACAGCTGTTATTTCAGAATTTCAACTCTTTTTCCAGGGGGCTGGTACGAAAAATTCTAGCCACCGACGTGGGCAACTAGAATTCAGTAACAACGGCGGTGGAAGAAAATCACGTTCTAAACAGTGTTGTTAGACATAACAAAACAAAATGACAAAATGATGAAATGACAATGGAGTTTTCAAAATTTTGTCGTGTGACAACACCTTAAATCGTTTTTTTTGTCAGGACTGTTTCATTAATGACATAATAAAAAGAAAAGAAAAGAAAAAAAATGAATCCAATGACAAAACAAAATTACCAAAAACAATGGGACGCTATTCAGCGTAAGGGAACCAACTAGCAAAATCTGTTTTTTGAGAACACGTGATTTGAAGTTCGAGAGCCGTGTAGAAACTATGTGACTTAGCATTTACCCTTTTTTCAACGTGAGTACACATTTTTGAATCGGGGGCCCAATTTTGAAAAATTCTACTTCTTATACTCTTTCCAACAATACTGATAACTCATTTTGTTTACAAATGTTGTTCGGTTCCCTTATGCTGAATAGCGTCCAATTATGTTACGACATCTATTGTCAACGATTAAATGATAAACTATGCTAAACGACATGATAATCGATAGCAGACTATGCTAAGTGACATTTTGCCGTTGCTAAGTAATATGACAAAAAGGAAGAAAAAATGATAAAATAATTTTGTCAGGACACAACCAAGTCATGAAAAACCAAAATGACAAAAAATCGTTTTGCTTAACAACATTGGTTCTAAATGTGATAACGCATAATGCTGCTATGTGCCTTTGTACTGTAATTTCATAATATTCATATTACTTCAAACTATATATATCCTCCCTATCATCCTGAAGCAGGCCCATTCGGGGCATTTCCGGGATAAAGGGTGCTGTGTCGCGGGGCCAATTTGGTATGCGTGTATCGCCATACGCCCCACTATTATCGACTTCATATTACATGTATATTGTGCTCATATAACTTTTCAACATGAATTTAATAACAACTTACCTAAATATTGCTTATTCTTGTTATCTTTGAGTGATGTTCGAGAATTCCTCTGCTGTTTTATGACCGTGGCTATAATCATGCCGATCAAAAAAAAGTGTGAGGTTCGAGAATTCCTCTGCTTTTTCCATGGTCACGGCTAACCATGTCGGTGGAATTTTCACAGCCGTGATGGTTGATGAATTCTGGATTGCTCTTAACCCCTCCCCCTTGATGATGAACTCAGTCTAATGGTAGGTATCAATACTCTCCAGGACACATAAATAATCTATTCCACTCAAAAAATGTTGAAAAATCAAGTTTATAAAACTAAATTTAACTTTGTCAAAATGTGGCTATTGTCAAACACTCAGATACAGTCTAGATGAATCTTAAAAATTCTTAATAGTCTTAGCAGTAAGTCTTCTTGCACTCTAAAAGAGTTTCGACTGTTGTAACAAGTTTGAAAATGTTTTAACGATTCTAAACAATCTTGTAACAGACCTACCAAATCGTGGCTTTCACTTGGATGATTTTCTCGTACCAGGTGCCCTACTGAGTCTCTGATGCATCACTTTCTATCATACACATACACAGGCAGATAAACTGTGACATGTTCGAGAGCAAGATAATCAGACAGATCTGAGATAGATGGATAGATGTTTTTCCTCCTGAGAAAGCTATGGAGCTCTGATTGTAGCACATAGAAGAAAAGTATACATATGGTTTCCTGCAAATGAAGGGGTTTAACCCCCTTTCCCTCTTCCTCATAGTTGCGACCATTGATCTGTTTCTCGTATCTGTATATAGCTCAATAAGAGATCTTATTTTCTGTTAATTTTGGTATCGCTAGTATTCGGCTTGGTATACGAACAGCAAATAGTGTAAACCATTTAATTTTCAGGTCGAGAGGTGTATTTGTTCCACGGTAACACGTTGTTAAACAGCTATCCGAGACCGTTGACATCTTTGGGACTTCCTCATTCACTGGATCACATCGATGCTGTCATGATCTGGGGGCATAATAGCAAAACGTACCTATTCAGTGGGACCATGTACTGGAGGCTCGACGATGAAACCGGGCGCGTTTTATTAGATTATCCCGTGGATATCATGCGCGTTTGGAAAGGTGTTGGATATAATATCGATGCAGCGTTCCAATGGAAAGATGGTAATGTTGAAATAAAAAAATATTATGATTATCCTTCCACGACAGAGTGTTCGACATTTCATAAGTTTAAAGTACCTACTCAAAAAGTTTACATGTATGTATTAGGTACTTTACATACCTAACCTCCGTTCGTGTTCCCCTTGTTACAGGAGCTACGTATTTTTTCAAAGGAAAAGGCTTTTGGAAATTAGATGACACCAAAATGCGTATTACGAATCCACAACAGAATTTATCTGCACCAGTGTGGATGGGATGTCCTAAAGCGCTTGCAGATCCACGTTTAACAGAAGCAGTGTCCGCCGACCGGGATTCCGTTGATATTCACAATATTTCGAAGGATGGAATATTTTCCATATCTGTATTCGCAGTTATCGCCGCTGTTGCAGTCTGTATTTCAATTTTGATTGCAGTGGTAATGATAATAATTAGAAGAAGAAAAACGCATTGTTACACACGGCCAAAACGATTTGGAAGATGAAAAATTGATTCAGTTGTAGACAAATAATTATAATTTGAGAAAAACCAAGTTTCTGACCTCGACATGTAACTTGAACTGTTTCTCTATCACAAGAACACACAAACTGGTAGATAGGAAGTTTGAAAAGCGTAGTGTTAAGCTGAATTGGTTTCAAGGCATAAATCAGGTCGATAGTGAGTAGGTACTATACTCGTATACCAACAAATTACTAGCTGAGACGTACCACAGAGTAATGGCTAGGGAGAGGGGAGTAAATAAAAATATTGCTAGTGCTGGGAAACGACCAGTTACCCTCGCGAAAAACGTCTGTGGTTTCCTTACTGATTTGGGTTGGAAAAACAGAAAAAATATCTCAAAGCTTTTCAAATTTTCCAGTTGAAGGCTTCTGATTTTCCAACTGAAACCAATTTTCAAACTTCTGGTGAAGGAAATTTCTGCCTTGTTAGTTAGTACGCCCTCGATTACAAGCTGTTTTAATTTCTTATCGTCGTTCAGACTAATAGGAAAACTGGATATTTTCCAAAACTGAGTTATATTTTTCAAAGTATTCAATGACTGACTGGTTCGTTGACGTGAAAATGTTATTGGCAGACGCTTTCTCAAACTGTAATTGATCTTCAAATAAAGAATGGATGATGTACCTCTGTACCTATTTTCTCAAATTGTATGATCTCTACTAATGAATGCGAAAAGAGGTCAGTCTGTATTACAAGCTGTAAAACTGCAAGTTCATCAACTTTACTTTTTTAATCTTCAATTTCCAGTTTGCATTTCACGTTATTCTTATTTTTAAGCTTTGAACCAACTATTTTTTGGTTTCTTTTTCACTTTTTAGTACCTACATATTTAATTTTAATACCACAACTGCCATTTATTGATATTATAGCGGTCGTAGATATCTATTTTGTATACCATGTTTTAAATAGTTTTCCGATTATAAGTGCATTTTACTTCAATTTATATGCATTTTATATGCCATAATACGGGCTGTGTGTGCCTTTTGTCCTTCGTTTTGGTCAGTGATGTAAAGAAAATAAAAGGAAACGAGTTTAGTTCAACGGCTTGTTGATACACGTTGATAGCGTAATGTTTCTTCTAGAAAGAATGTAATACATATCGTAAATGGAAGATTATGTTTAGCCTCTCACTGCAATTATGTAGAATGTGAAATAATATAAGAAACGCTGACTACGTGCGTATCTACATTTTTCTCTTCACCAGCAGTGAAATGCTATATTAATATTATGGTCATGAAATTATCTTTCCTCACGTAATTCATCTGCTGTCGTTCTTTACATCACTGATTTTAGTTGCTGTGATATTACTGTACATGATGTTATTTATATTTTTATAATTTCTATATTCCAATTTGTATAATATACAAATATGTTTGTATTTTCATTTTAATTTACATGTTCAGATAGAAGAAGAAGAAAAAAAAAAGAGAAAAAAAGAGATGGGAGTTTTATTAAATGTGAATCTATTCGGAGGACTGACATAAAGTACAAGAAGAGAAGCTAAACCGTTGTTTTTGCAGTGACAAGATATGTTCATTAACATTCAACATGATCTCGGTTCAGGAATCTCACTTCAAAAAGATCCACCTTACCTCTCTTCTCGCACTGAATAGCCTATATAGCCTAATGTGTATCGTTATACATTTTCTTATATTACCTATGATTAATTAAGCTTTTTTTTAAAAATAATATTGTGAACTCATACGGTTTGATTAAAATGAAAGGTTTATTTTGATTTGAGCAGCAAGCGCATATTTTTTGTTCATTGACTTTTGACAGACTATAGAAGCTAGAAGGTGCAAACAGGGATTCGTGACTGCAGTGTAGGGCTGGAACTTTGTTCGAAACAGATTCGGCTTCGAAATTAGCACCTATCAAAAAGCACCAGTATTCAGAGCCCGAGTCTCCTAACATACAAGCATCCGCATGAATGCCAAATACTAATCTTATAGCAATTTTGGCGTCCGGCTTCCCTTTCAATCCTATAGGAAGGGACGAGAAATGTGGAAGGGAAGTAAGCATCGGTGGAGGGAGAGCAATTTGAAATACCAGACATAAAAAGAATTTTTTTCAGAGCCCGCCGAAAAGCACTCGGATTATTCGGCCGAAATGTTTAAGGCCATTGACGTTTAAAAAAACGCAACTCTCGACAAGGAATAGTATTATAAAAATAGAAAACTACCCGGCTATCACAATTAGAGTTCGTATATAAATTTGAAATCGCAACATTTAAGGCCGAAACGTGTAAGACCGAAACATTTGTATAATACAACAGAACTACGTGACTATCAAAATTAGATTTTGTATCAATTAAATCCCTAAAAAACATCGAGTATACGTTTAATCGAGTCACTACTGAATACCCTATTTTCATTCAGGATTTTCAACGCTTCAATTTCCACTCGCACATAACCGTCAGTGTATAAAATAGACGTTTTTCGAAAAGATTAATCGCATTTCATTTGCTAATTTGAGTGACAAGTCGGCTCCTCATCAACGTCGATATTAAGTCGAAATCAGGTCGATGTAGCCAGACTCTTGATTGACTCAAAATCGACGTCGAAATGGATTCAAATTGTAGTTTCATATGAATTTTTTCTCGAAGTTCTTTTAAGAAAGTGAAGGTGTACTCGTCGGCTCCCATTTAAATCGCGTTCCCCTATAATCACGAACATGATGAATTTCGATACTCGTATTCGAATAACACGTATTTTGAAAAAAAAAAAAAAAAATCTCGTCATTGCAGGAATGTTACTCATTCCAACTAACGAGCCTGATCACGAAAATTTGAGTATACTTTGGAAAATATGGCAATAAAATCAGAAGAATATCATCGACAAACTTCGTGCCAGATCTCGTACCACGAAACACAAGAGACGATCACCGCACTCATGTATCACAACCTTCAAGTTCTAAGAATGAATTTGAAACGTTCATTTACAGAAAAATGTTTTTGACAATTTAGAAGGGTTTAACTGAGTGCTCAGTTTATAACCTCAATTTTAGGGAATCAAGAATGTTTCTTCTTTTTAGCAAGTCAGAATTTTTTTCACATTATGAAATTCCTTTTCAGAATACCATAGTCTATTCACAAATAAATTCATAGAATCATACAAACCTTATGTTTTCCTTGGAATGATGAGAGTGGTTGAAGATTTCAATTAAATCTTGTAAAACTGTAAAAACCTCATTGCAAAATCCTGAAAGTTGTCATCAAGTTACGCAAGTACTTTAGATAATTCAACTTCATTGAATCACAACCATGAAATATCCAGGAATATGAATGGAATTCTTAGGGTACATCTAAATCAACATCTTCAGAGGATTGTATTATAACTAGGTAATCAGTCATACATAAAAAAATGAAATAATAAAAAATGTATTTATTATGTTTAGTAATATTTATTCCAAGTAAAATATAATGAATTTTTCTAGAAACATATTTCACAGCAAATCATAAGTCAAATTGTAGGAAATCTAACTACAGACATTTCTTACAATGTTTTTTCTATCAACGGGCTAATTATTTTCCCCATAATATCAATACAACATAATTTATTAGATAAGTGGTTTTCCGACATTTTCTTTGATCAATTTTTTTTGCGCGAAAAAGTTCACAATGTATGACGGAATGATACCTATAATAGGCACTTTGACATTATAAAGCATTTTTTTTTCACCATTTTCATCGACACTTTTGCAATAAACTGCGTCTACACTTACTTTACACGTGGTACATTTGTCCATAATATTACCTATCGCCGACACATATTGAAGGACATCGTGTTTAGAGATTTTGACTGTTATGTTCGCATGCGGAATCATAGTTTGTATATCACTCCAATTCATATAAATTATGCACTTAATATTTGCTTTGAGAGTTATAAACATAATGTAATTACATGTCAAGCAAACATTGTAGTAGTATTCATGTATGAGCTGGCGCAGTGAAGCGCAGGGGGTGATTTCTCTAACGCAACCCGCTTTTTTCAACGTCCCAAAAAATTCTGGAATTTCTCTAATTTTCCTCACCGAATATTTAGCTGTTTTTGAAGCAAATATGAATCATTTCACTCTGATTTTTCGTTTCCATTAGTTCGAAAATTTTTGAACTTTTGTATCAAATTCCTGTCGTTTTTCTCTTTTTTAACCCTAAAAAAAATCATCGCAGCTGAACTTTGTAAGCGTACAAAATTAACCTCTATCTACTCAAGATATCTAGTTTTCATTCAGTCTTTTATGAGCTGGCGCAGTGAAGCGCAGAGGCTAATTTCTTTAGCGCAACCCGCTTTTTTCAACATCCCAAAAAATTCTGAAAATCTCGTATTTTTCCAAACCGAATATATTTAGCTGTTTTTAAAGCAAATGTGAGTCATTTCACTCTGTTCTTCCGTCTCCACTAGTTCAAAAATTTCAGAACTTTTGTATCAAATTTCTATCGTTTTTCTCTTTTTGGACCCTAAAAAAAAAAAAAAATCGCAGCTGAACTTTGTAAGCATACAAAATTAACCTTTATCTACTCAAGATCTCTAGTTTTCATTTAGACTTTTATGAGCTAGCACAGTGAAGCGCCGGGGCTAATTTCTCTAGCGCAACCCGCTTTTTTCAACGTCCCAAAAAATTCTGAAAATCCTCTAACTTTTCTCACCAAATATTTAGCTGTTTTTGAAGCAAATAGATTCTGTCGTGAGGTCGGTTAGCCTTTCGGGCTATTGAGTGTCGTTACCGTTGATAGATGGTGAACGATGGGGGTCCACAGCGTGGCCCCTGGGGCTGATTGGATCGAGCCCCCGATAACAGGTGATCGGCTCGACAAATAATGTGGTCGAGTCGGAGTTGAATTGAATAGGTTTATTGAAACTTTTCACCAATAATTTGAAATATACGTTAAATAGTAATTTCAGCAGTTGCTGTTAGGCTTTTAGGTTACCGACACGACAGAGTATTAATACTACACTTTGAGTTTAAATTTCTAAGTCCGAAAAGGTGCTGGATCGAGAGAGATCAGCGAGAGCTCCACCTGACATGAGCGATTTAGAACCAAGACCAAGAGTGAACCTCCGTACAGGAGTTATATACTAATGATCGATTATTTTTGACGATGATGTCTCCGCCTATGCGGAAGATGTCACCATGAGGTAAGCGGAGACACGAGGGACACGATGGCTATCTTTGAAGGCCGGCGCGTGTATGCTGCACGGTTCAGAGCGAATGGTTCGAAATATAAGTGCGAAATATAGGTATAGAAATTATACATTGTACTTTCTTAGTTTTCTCGGATTTGCTTCTGGCGCGTGTGGGATGGCGTCGAAATATAGAATCTGCGGCAGGCAAACGTTCGCGGGTATTTTGCACTGTCGAGGCCATGGCCATGAAGAAGAGTATCGATCGAGTTCTCAGAACTCGAGGAAGGCGTATGATTTTTCGATATTGCGTTTTAATTAGGATCGTGCGACCAGTGGCCGTCTTGGTGACAACCACATGAAGGCCATTTGAGCATACACGTGCCGTTGACAATTTCGGTTTGGTGAGAGATGCACACCGATTCTAGTGCGAACTAATACTTTGAAACTGTCCCACGAGATGTGATCGATCAAGGATTTGATGGCGTGAGCGAGCCATTGGTCGTCCTATTCTCTTTGTCGAAGAAAACCCAGTTCCTGCTCATTCCTTAGGAGCTAGGGCCAATGCAATTCGTGATGTCATCAACTCATTCTGAACTGTTTGGAGGAACGATTACCTGTCTCAGCTTCAGGTCAAGTCCAAATGGAAGCTGAGAAGCCGCAATCTGTCGGCTGGCGATGTTGTCCTGCTCAAAGAAGCCGATACGCCTCCGGCATCTTGGCCTATGGGCGTAGTTGTCGAGACGTTTCCTGATAGAGAGGGGACTGTCAGGACCATCGATGTTCGTGTATCCGGTAAGGTTTATCGTCGAGCTACTGGGAAGCTCGTGCTTTTATTGGAGTCCGATTAGGTTTGATTTTTAATTTTTGTATCCAATTTTTATGATTTTTATCTGATTTTTTGCCCGTTATTTTTGTTTGCATTTTTTTGAAGAAAAAAAAAAAAAAACCTTGCGAACGATTCTCTTTTTACGTCTTGTCTACTTCCCTTGTCTTGTAATTTAATAGGCGATTTGTTTTTACATTTTTAATCCTTTTAGTTCCTTTTTAGGTTTAGCCACACAAATTTTTGTTCTTGTCTTTATTTTTAATTTTAGTTATTAACTTCCACCCGAACGTTACTATTTCGTTTTTGATGTCTCATCTTTTGTATTTTGTTTGATTTTTTTCTGATAAACTATCGTTTATCCCCCCCGAGTTATGTTCTGGCATTCGAGTGCCTCCGTTATTTTCTGATGCTCCAACATTATTGTAAAAACTTCATTTTTCTTTCCTATGTTTTTATCTGTGAGATGTAGTGTTTTTTTCTTATCATGACGTTTTTCTGTTTTTTCGAAATGTACATAGCGTGTTGTAAATTAAAAGGTTTATTTTCGTGATTTTCCTTTTTACAAAATGAGTTACAACTAATAACCCTGGTCCCGGAAATGAAATTTTTGACCAGGAATTTTCAACTAATTCCCAGGAACGGGAATCCCAACTGGAAATTGTCTGCAATTTGGATTCAATGCGTTAAAAACATCATTTTTAGACCATTGCCAAACTTTTTTAATAGTAAATAGATCTTGATTCCCGAGAGAAAGAAAAAACAATAAACAAGTATAGATTTGCTGAAATGTTGCTCCAAGTCCAATGTCCAAGACTCCAGTAGCTGAATGCCGGGTTTTTAAATTCAGTGTTCTAAATTCTAATCTTTACTGATTACTGACGTCCGCACATGGAATTTATTTCTCAACTTTTTTTACTTTTTTATCGACACAGTATGCAGAATCCAGCCTACCAGCGATCAATTAATGAAAAAAAAATTTTTATTCCCGAAATTCCCGAAAACTGGGAATTCCCGGCCAAAATGAACCAGGAATGAAAATCGAATTCCCGGGAACTTTTTCCCGGGAACGGGAATTGGTAATTCCCGATGCCAACACTGTTAGTAACAAAAAGCCCTACTGCAAGCTGCAAGCTGTAAACCTTGAGGTATGAAGCCTCTAGCCTGAAGCGTGAAGTGAGTGAACGCTCGGCGGCTTGGTACAAGAAGTCAAAAAACATCGGGAACTTGAATTTCGTAAATTTTCAAAACATTTTGTGAGTGTTTTTTAGTTGTAATTGTGAAATTTTTCTAAAATTTAAAATTATTTAGTTTGTGTTTAATAATTTAATTTGATTCTTTGTGATTAAATAAGGATTTCTACGGTATGAATACAGGTGACACTCTATTATTTATATATTGATTGAACTCGAATAAATAATTCCCCGAGAATGTAACTATCGATGTATCATTTTCTTATGAGGCAAAACTTAGACGTATTCAGTTCCTATTGTCAGACTTCTTTTTATTGTAGTTGTAGGCTTAAGAAATCCTATCTATGCGCCATTCAACTGTTTGCTTTGATCATCATTACTGTATTGCAACGTTGGAAGTAGTCCCCTTCTGGAGATTCGTAACGAAACTCACCTGTCAGAGTCGCAGTAGAGATACAAGATTTGAAATAGAATGCTTTTCAGTCGCCTGTCAAATTAATTTCATCGTAATTAATTTTTTCGTGCTTATGGACCTCAATTTTTTTTCTTCGCAGATCAATTCTAATTGGAGTAAATATTCTATTAATATGAGTAACGAGATAGTAACATTGCAGTTTGGTCATTATTCGAATTTCATTGGTGCTCACTGGTGGAACATTCAGGTAAATATCATTTATTGAGTTGTTTGTTATTTTCTGTTACTAATGCACAGTGAGTAACGTGTATTCTCATTTTACCGCATGAGTTTCATTTGTTAAATTTTAATAATTACAGGAAGCATCTTTTGTGTATAAAAGTGATAGCATACCGGAAATCAATTATGACGTTTTATTTAGGGAAGGCGAAAATATTAGAGTAAGTTATTCTTTGTAATCAAGTAATGGTTATTGCCCGACAATTCATACGTAAAGTGACTATTGTTTCTTTTTCTTTTGCGCAGAAAGAAGTAACGTACACCCCTCGACTACTTCTTACGGATTTAAAAGGGAGCTCCGGAAGTCTTCCGCTCCATAGCGATTTATATGACGAAGTTACCGTGCCTGATGTATCCGATGATACCGTATTATGGCCTGCTGAAAAAACTCAGGTTGAATATGCAACTAAAAATGAAAAAAATGCATTTTTGGCTGACCTAGAAAATCGAAACAATAAAATGAACGTAGATGAAACTCGTAAGGCGAATTGCTTATGAAAATAGAACTTAAGTTTGGATTTAAGGAAACAGAAATTGAAGATTTACATTTGTATCAGTTCGGCCTCTTCACTCGAAAGGCTCAGTGCTGGGATTTGTCAAATTACATTGTTGGTTTGCACAGACTCTCACTGCTTTTTGTAGTGACGTTTCATGAAGATATGACTGATGCCAGACTATACGTACTGGAAACGTTAATCTATTTCGTCCGTAGTAGTTGCGATTTTTTATTAATGAAATAATGGAGGGATTTGGCTGTCATTACTCTTGGTGGCTGCTCAATTAATATCTGGGAATGATGCTTTGTCTTGCTGATCTTCAGTCGGAGCAAAGAACTCCTTAAGTTTAAATTTAGCAATTCATTTTTTACAGTATCTGAAATATGTGAAGAAAAATCAAACTTTGCTTTTTCCCATGCCGACGTTTCCATTAAAATATTACTACCCTTCAGTTAAGGAAAAAGGATCTAAGTTGAATGTGAATATAGTAATTATTAATTTTATTCGTTAGTGTTTCCCCGTATGTCTTTCAGCCTATGTCCCTGTTGTTCCAAGAAGGGTGTATCTTACATGATCTTGGAGATGCTCTATAAAATACGTTTATGTTACAGTACTCTCATTCGTATCACTAATAATATGAATTCTGAATCGAGATGTACATTTGTTTGTTTAGCCTCTTTAAAGGATCTCACGAATCAATACGATTTGGATGACGAAGTGCGTGTTTGGTCTGATTATCTTGGAACAAAGTTTCATCCCAAAACAGTGACCATTGTAAATGAGTTTACGCATGAAAGCTGCGAGTCAAGTTTCAATACTTTTTCGCAAGGAGTTGATCTCTGGAGAACAGATTTATTTACAGAGGAATGGACTGACAGATGTAGAGCGTATGTCGAAGAATGCGATTATTTACAAGTGAGAATTTATTGTCTTTTTTTTCCTTTTATAATGAAACATGATCTCTATTTCTTCCACCAGAATGAAGGGTCGATGCGATTACCTGTCTGAAAAATACGACGTAGTACAGGGTCAAACATGTATTATCAACTGCTAGTCAGTAAGTTATTCTGCCAGCTAGACAGACCACAAGCAGATAAAGAACCGAAAATCAAAGCGAAGACTTCTTCAACTCTGTGTATCCTGGACCCATTATGTTAGTTTCTACACTCAAGTGACTCAAGAACCGAAAGCCAAGAGTTGAGACGAAAGGCTGGTAGATAGGCAGATAGCTGCTTGTATCTTATTTACATCCTCTTGATCTATCATATCTGTTTGTATATTTCCATATCTCTGTCTCATTATCTTCTTTATCAGTCATAATAGACTTTTGAAGGAGTTGTAGTTGAGTTTTGATCTCGTATTATTGACAGATCTTCATCTATATGAAGCAGTCTTAACAGCGTTTTGACGAGAACTGGAAGAGTATGAATGTGGATTAATTGATCCTTTTGTGTTAATTAATCTTCAGCAATATTTACAGAGTCTTGAGAAGTCTAAATAAGTCTTCATCAGTCTTAAATAGTCTGGATAAGTATGAATTATTTTTTATGAGTTTTTGCAGGGCTTGAAGAAGTCTTAATTGAGCCTTTTTACAAAGTCATAAGTGGTCTGAATGAGTCTTAATGGATTTCAAGGGCATATGAAGGTCTATTTTATGTTTAAAGTTCTATACTTGTACTAAGAACTGGCCTTATTTTACTTTCCTTCTTCTCAGTCATGTCTTAATGCTTCTAAATCTTCGCAAGTTTCGAGATTAAAGTAATAGAATTTTTAATGATTTTAGGGGTTCCAAATTCTATTTGATTGCGTCGATGGATTTTCCGGATTATCATTTTCTGCATTAACGTATTTGCAAGATGAATATTCATCGAAATCCGTTTTTGGTTTTCCGAGTATGACTTCCGCATATTCTGAGGATAAGTCGAATCAACATTCGTTGAGAATAGTCAACAGCGTTCTAAGTCTATCCGAACTACCCGAATTATGTTCCGCATTTGTTCCACTGTGTACTGATGTCAATGGTTGGGATGAAACAGGAACGCCCAGAACATTTCAACACTTGCACTATAACGTTAGTTCACGCGACATTGAAGTACCATGTCTAATCCGTTTTCCCGATTATTTACCATATTTTCTTGTTGCAGAACAAATTACCTTACCACAGTAGTGCTTTACTCGCAGCGTTTTTGGATTCAATCAGCATGACCTACCGTTTACGAAAAAATATTACTCGTTTGTCTTCTTTGTTGTCGAAAATGAGCCCTTGTGGACGGAAGTTATTGATTGGGACAGTGAGGCTTCCATTTCCGGTGTATCCAGGATTAAGTATTTTGGAGTCTTTGGAAGAACTCGAAAGACCATTTTGGACTTCACTAACACCAAAAACGGATGTTACTGCGGATTCTGCTCCTTTGCAGGAATTATATGCTCGTGGGCTGTCATCTTTTAGTTTATTACCCAGGTAAAGTGAATTTAAAGAGAATAAGGAGGGACCTTCACGGTATACTTTGGAGAGAGCTAGAAGTTCATTTTAATTTTTCGGTCTTGTACTTGGAGGAGATCGGGGTTGTGTTTTGAAGAGTATTACTAGGCAAATCATGAAGCCAGTACTATACGATCATCATTTTAAAAATTGCAAAAGATCGTGGATACGGATGAAAGAGATATCGTTATGAGAACTTTTGAATGTCGCAAAAGATCAGGATATTGCGATTTTTTTATTTCCGTCTTTTGATATGATCTGAAAAGCAAATCCTCACGAATCTAATCATCTTTTTATGATCTCAAATCTTGATCTTGAATTTTTTTTTTTTTTCAAATGTACTAGGGGAAAAATATATTTCATCAGTTTAGTCTTCAGAAAGTTACGTTTCCAGCTACGTCTAAATAATACAGTGTGATAATATAGGGAGGAAAATAGCCGTTTTCCCCTAGTGAAAAAAGTGATTGTTTTCTTAACGATATACCATTAGGGTGGAAGTAATTGTGATAAGGCAATATTTCCAGCTGAAATTGGTGACATTTTGAAACAACCATTGTTTGCGACAGCGTCGTGAGGAAAGCGATATCATTCATGCGATTGCAGAATTTAGTCAAAGTCGTACTTCAAACTTTACACTCGTGGAAATATGTTCCCCTCTTTCCGCGTAGAAAAGGTACGTCCACACGAGGGTGATCAGTGTGTCCTACTCGGGTGATCAGCCTGGGCTAACCGGTCGTGGATGAAAATGCGTCCATGTCCACATTTGTTCGGCTTTTTGCATTCAACCAAACTATGAAAAAAAGGGAAAATAAAGCTGAATGGATGAGCAGAACGTCCAAACTATTCATCATTATTTGAACAAACCGATATCAGGTCGATCGAAGACGAAAGGCTGATTGTGGCTGCTCAGTTTCAATTAGCTAATCATCTCAACCTCCACACTACATTTATCTGTGGTTGATCAAAGCTGATCATCCTCTTGTGGACCCACCTTAATATACTATTTTCATCCTTGTCGACTACCCACTACTATGCAAGTTAGAAGACCTGGTTACATAATTTGACTTCATCTTAAAGTCCCTTCTAATTTTAATGTATTTTCGTCTATGGAACTTCATTTTAAACTATATAGTTGCATATTTTTGTAGCCTGGAAAAACGCAAGTTTAATCCTGCATACGAGTGCCAATCCGTCGACCAATTACTCGCTATGTATTTTGATTTTTGTGCGGTTACGTCACAAAAAACCATGACCAATGTGAAATCATTCAATATGCCGCTGAAAATTCCTGTATCATTTCCGAATATATTTGACGACACTGTCACACGTATTGGCTGCATATCGTCGGACCCTTCGCCTCTAAAATTTGGTGAGATATTATTAATCTTGCTTTCAGAGATCCGCGAATCATGAACTTTTATTTGAAATTTCTATTTTTATAGCGGTAGTCGAAGCTCCTATTCTTGCTGGATTACATAACTGTTCTTCAGCTTCGCTTTTGCTGACTCATTTGCATGAGAAAGCGTCGAAAATAAACTTCCGAACACTTCATCAATTTTCAGCCACCGGATTTGAGCATCTGGAATATTCCGAATCTATGGAAAAGCTACTGACGTTGAATGATAATTATACGTAATTCGTTAGTATTTGTTGTTAAGTTTTCCAGTACCCAACGTAAATCTGATTAGTGTACTTTCATTTCATTTAAATGTTGTCACTGTGTCTCATTTTGATATCATTTTATAAACTCTTGAGCGGATCTATCAAAAATGTGTTTATTGAATGCTACTGATTTTGGTTGGTATCTATTGAAAGTACTCCTCGTATTTTTCTCTGCGGCCGTATTTTCGTTTTAAATTATTGTTGAATATTATTGAATTCATGTTTACGTAGGTGAAATGAAAATTTGCTGCATACTTACGCACGCAGTATTGCGCGACAACACAGCAGGATAATATTGACGTAGTCGTTATTTAGTGGTTAGTTTAATTACTTTTACGCGTTACGACGTAATTTGCTTTTTACAGACCCTGTGGAACTTTCGAATAACAAAATCAGTTTAGTAATTTCTAGTCATAATCTAATCTCCAGTCTTATTAGTAAGAAACCACTAGCCATTGCTGAGTCGCTGGAGAAGAGTAAAACAATAATTTACCAAGATAGCTGGCCAAACTTTTTGAATTTTTTGCCAATTTAAAAGTAAGAGTGGGGACCTTGTGCTCTGGTCGCTTGTCGTTCAAACTTCATTGCTGACATGAAAGGGCATTACCGTATGTCTTTCCTTAAGAATAAACCAAGTGTGAGACATGATGCGCTGCACTGTGGTCCAAGACCTTAAACATGCGATTGAGCGTGAAACTGAAAAATGATGACATTGTGGGTGCGCTTCGAACCAACGTGCGCTGCTTGATTTCGTTCACTTTGGTTATCATGGAAAAAAGATTGATGGAAGTTAATAGTTTTTAGATTTCAGGTCCTAGATCTTGGCTCTCGGATCTATTTTTCTGAAGGGATTGGCGAAGGCTAGGTTCTCATTTATCATATTGTTGACAAAAACCAAAAATACATCGTATTCCTTCTCTGAAAGATGAAGACAGAGAAGTGAGATCTTGGAGTCGAGAGTCACGATTTCTCTGGTTTTGCATTGAGTTATAAAACCAAGAAAACATTCTTATGTCGGTGCAGTCGGTGAAGCAGACATGAAAATGCTCTCTCGTGGTTACAGACTCGTCTGCAAGATGCTGTATTAGCAGAGCGTAGTGCTCGCAGGCTAGTACAAGGAATGTGAAGCTCGTAAGGGAATATACAGGCTGATACAAGGAGTGCGGTACTGGCAGGCGAATGAAATGTTGAGTTAGTCAGTCAGAAGTTTTATTATTATTATTATTATTTTTCGTCACGCTACAAGTAACGCTTTTTTTCCGTTGTGGGCCAAAGTAAAGACAAGAAAATGTCAAAATGAATTTCCATGAAAATGATTATTTCATTGATCTTCAAGCGTAACGCGTAAGAGTAACGTTTTTCCGGTTTGTGTGTCAAAGTAAAGACATGAAAAAGTCAGAAGATTCAGATGTCTCGAAGAGTCTTGAGTTGTACAAGTACCTGCCTCTCCTTAAAAGAACTTAAGCGGAGAACTAAGATATCTTGATTTTTAAAAGATATTCTACATACAATAAGTACCAGCTAAGCCGTACACATGTAATTAGTTTTGAGAGATCTTGAACGAGGAACCAGCTAGTTTTTTAAAAGGTCTAATTCTTACTACCTAACTGTAAGCAAAGTTTTGACGCATCATGGCGAACCGTAATGACTCTTGGTATTCTTAATAAGTAGTCCCAGCCTCTTTGAAGGAGTTTGAAGAGAGACTAGATGCGTCTTAACGGCTTCTTAATAATTTTTTGTAAATTTTGATGACTTTTGCTAGGGTTCTGATGAATCCGAATGATTCTTACCAGTGTCCTATTAAGCCTTGAGTCTTAACTCGAATGCTTCTAAACTGGTTCTGAACCAGCTTTGACTGTGTCTTAACGAGTCTGAATGCGTCATATCAGAATCGGTACGAAAGAAAGAAGAGTCTGAGTCTTATAGTTATACTTCGCTTTTCGTTGGGATGATTTGGGAGTTGGATCTCCGCAGTTCACAGCCCATAAAATATTTCGACTTTCTTTGGATTTACTCTTCGATTAGGGAAATGATTCAGTTTTTGTGGTTTCGATTTGTACCTTTGACTTTAGTTGACTTGAGGACTCGCGACTCAAGATGGAATTGACAAGGAAATATAATGAGGAATGAGAGGTTAATCCAATACGTTTATATCTGATAACGCCCACGTTCGCTGGGTCTGCTACACTTTGCTTCTCATTTTCCACAGTACACTGTTTTAGTTTGCGAATGAAATAATTCGCTAAACTCATGAATTTGAGGTAATCAGCTATTCCACCAACAAAAAATACCACCAGCACGCTAGCCACACGAACGGATAGGCAGAAAAAGCCGACCCGAGTGTATTTTGACCCTTTTTGAAGTCTACAGCTCAGCTTGTCTTTCAATTTGATAACATTATTCTTTCAGCATCGTTTTCCATGGTCAGCTCACTGGATGTGTTAACTGTGTAATAACGTCAGATACTAAACTTAGTTCATCGGATTTTCAGTTTTTGAATTCTTTCAACATTGCTATTTGACGCTCTTTCATCATCTTTGAATTTTCTGTTGGTACGTACACTATTAAGTGAAGCTGAAACTTCAATTTCTCTCTTTCAAAAAAAAAAAAAAAAAAAAAGTGAACCGAATGCAAAATTCTTTTGACTTGAGAAATAGGATGTAAAAAAAAGATTTTGAGTGTCGGAGGTTTTTCGAGGAAGCATCAGTTTACGGATTTATGTTTTGAGGACATAGCGTAGAAGTATCCACAAAATTAAATGAATGGTACAATTTTCATTTTCCTATTAAGGTAACAATTCAAGTGCCCTTTCTGCTTTGAACAACTCGAAATACTCGTGTCTGATGAAATTGCTGATGCAAGATAAATTCGCAGCAGACACTTCCACAGCATTTATAACAGTTAGAGTGCAAATTACCTCACAGATGTACAAAAATCATAGCCAACAGGGCGAACATTATTTACATTTGCCGTGTAAAACCGTGTGATCAAATATTACCGTATTTCAATTTTTTATTAATGTCTTGACGCCTTTTGTATTACGTTCGATACGATATGGTTAACGTAATTAGTGCAAATTTCATGCATATGGTCTTACTTGCCCCTAAATTACCTGTTTCTGACAGTCAACTGATTCAGTTATTTAATTTCGGTATTAGTATAAAGAGAAGGTATCTGTAACGTGATCTCAGTATTAACCGCGAAAACGATGAGGACGAAAATGTCCAAATTAAAAGTGACAGTGAAGTTGATCCTAACTTTCTGGTTCCTGCAAATCAGATTTGCGATTGGAACCAGCAACAATTCAGACCCATCGAACCAGAACATTATTAATCCGCCACATGGGACATTTTGTTTTATCTCATTTAGCGAATTGGTGTTTGAATGGAAAATGCAGCAAATTGCATCTTCCGCCCAAAGCGTCGGAGCTGGAAGACTTGCGGTAAGTTTCGAATTGATTTTTACATGTTTTAGAAAACTAAACGCGAGTAAGTAATGAACTGAGAAAATAATTGCAATCAAGAAAGAATATTTAAAGAACTAAAAGAGTACATTTTTATATGTGATGTTTGATGAATGCACTTACATTATCTAATTTAAATTTTGGGTTTCAGACTTCAACTGATAAGGATGCACATGATGCACATTGAAGCGATTTTGGGAGAAAGGGGTCTAACTATATACTAATTAAAGTAAAAAAAACAACAAAAAACGATAAGCAAAAATGCTGGATCTTTAAAATTCTGTTTGAAGGTTGACTTTGCTTGATTTGCCATCTAACAAAAACGTTCGGGAGCCCCTGTCTACCTTTCGGTGCATCCTTGACTCGAATACGTGTAGGTTTTCTACATTTTGGTTAATTTATTGGCAAATCTATTCCAAAGATTATTATAAGCAGGGATGTAGTGAAGAGTTTTTTTTGGAGGGGCAAAAATTGTTAAATTCCCAACTGACTCAAGTCAAAATTCCCAAGTATGAAGATTTTTTTGTCTTAACAAAAAAAAAACTTGACTTGTTGGATTTTCCTAACTTTTGATAACTGACTCAAGTCCAAAGTCCCAAGTATCAAAATTTGTATATGTATTAGCAAAAAACTTTTTGATTTGTTGGATTTTCCCAACTTTTGATCCATCTATTAAAATTTCCCAATGTCGGCGGAGTCTTGGAGGGCACGCTGCCCCCCGTGCCCCCTTATTTTCGTCCCTGAGATTAAGCTCATCATAAATATCGTAGAATTCAGTTGGTGATTTTCGCGGGGCTAACCTGAGTTAGATCAAACAGTTGCATAGGTATTTGTATTTATTCTAATTTATAGATCAGGGAGTTCATGTTTATCAATGATTTATTTCAGGATATGAACATGATTCAGTCAGGCAGTTCTCAGCAAATTTCTGGCGGTTCCGGTCAAATTGAATTTATGGCTGTCTATGGAGCTGGTTATTTCATCGACCAGAATGAATATTCTTCTGTAATCCAGTAAGTTTCTTCAAATAACTGTACCTTGGAAATTGAAATTATTTCTTCCTACTGCACCAAAATATCTCAGGTAGTAAATAAAACAAGACTTCTTTGGTATCATTGTGCATACCCAGTTCTGATTGTTTTAAATCTGCGAACAAAAACTATCTGTCATTGCCAACCGTCATAAGAACTATTGTACTTGAAATTAAACAATTTATGCTATCGTTAATATGAAGTTCGCGTTCCATAATCTTCCTTATTTTCTTTCGGAAAATTCACTGCTAATAGAATATAAAAAACTAACCAAACATTTATTTTTCAGGTATTGTCAAAGTAAATACCCAACGAGTTACGTATCTGAAGTGATCGTGGTCTTTCAAGGAAACATACAGTGCAAGTGTACTACTGTCGAATTAGGATTACAACAGGATACGTATCCTTATTTAGACAACTCTGGAAATGGACCTAGTCCGAGTGCTTTTCAGAAGCAGATGGGAAGACTCGGCGCTCCTCCAGAATATTTACAACAGCTCCAGAATATGCAGCCTTCACAATACTCGAATTCTCCCCCCGACAGTTATCCTAGAGATTTGGGTCAAACTCAGCTGTATCCAAACTCAATGCAGTCCACTCCTCCCGGTCCACTATCCCCTGATCAACAATATCCGTTAGCGAATACGAATAGTCCAGGTCGTGTGAATCCTGATGGCACACCGGTAACACCGATGCAGTATTCGACTGCTCCAGGACAGAATCAACCGCTCCAGTCTCGCGTTGGTCCAGCATTGTATTTCTCTCCGTTACGAGAGCAAATAGAAATACCAGCTCCATCGCCCGGAATAGTAAACCCCGATGGTTCTCCTGTAAGTCCAACGACGCCATTCGGTTCGCCAACAGGAGGTAAGACTTCGACAACGCCTTACCTGCAAGACCACCCGCCCTACTCACAGAACAATGAATATCCACCGATGACACCAATGTTGCCAGGAAAACATAATTTCAATCAGGTACCAATGAGTGGTCCGTCGGGGACCGGAATTACACCACAGGGGCCTTCTGTGGAAGACCTACCATATCTGTCAAATTCGAAAGATACACCGATGACTCCAGTATCGCTACAAAACCAACTATTGAATACGCCACTAGTGGGTCCTCCACAAAATAATTCCGGTTATCCATTTAATGGGACACCCAGTGGTCCAACTTCGAAGTCGCCTTACGTGGAGGATCTACCCAGTCTACAATATCTGAATGGTACACCAATTACTCCGTCAGGAAATCAACAATCGAATAAGCCGCCATCAACAGCTTCTTCACCATATACACCAAGCTACCCGCTAAATGGCTCCAACTGGAATGATCTGCCAATGAATAAATCGCCTGTAGAAAGTGAACAACCTACACTTTACGGGCAGAATTTTTCACCAATGACTCCAACAACAGGAAACCAACCAATGACTCCAACAACAGGCAACCAACCAATGCTTCCGTCGAATTATGGTAATACTCAACCACATATTCCAGGCTTTGGCTATGTTCCTCCAAATACTTCTGATCAGTATGGCACACCTCGAACGATACCCCGATACCCAATGAGTATCCCGAATGCCAGTTGTGCTCATACATCACCAACATCTGGGTCTGGAGGTAATCCGTATGTATCAGACCTTCCACAAAGTACTTCTCCAGCGAGTGGGAATGCACCGATCTCACCTTCTTCGTTCCTTTATCCACCAACTGGAAATCGAATGCAACCGCCAACTTTACCTTATAACTATAATCCGCCTCCTTATATGAATGGTGGACCTCAAGGAGGTTCCCCCAATAACCAGCCAACTCAATCTCAGCTTCCTCGAAACAGTAATTACACGCCGCCTGAACTTCCTCGAAATCAGGTTGGACTGAATAACCAATTACCGTGTGGCCCTAACGGTTTATACTTAACCTACAGCCCTATACCTGGATTTAGTCCAATATCTAATAAGGGTAACAGCAAGTCTATTCCTTCGTTACCACCAGTATCTCGAACTGAGCGTACGCCGACGTATATAACACCAACCCAACAGCATGTTAATGATGTATCACCACTTCCCGGTGAAAGTCCTCCACAACCGCAAAACCCAGCCAGAGAATTACCGCCTCAAATATACCAACCCGAATCTGAAAATCAATACCAGAACAGTGATTATATACCAGGTTTCAGTATCGCTTCTCACAGCCCACAGTTTGGTAATCTTATTGGTCAGGGACGGAGTTCTACTTTCGTTCCTCCTGATGCTTATCGTCCTAATAGTGCCAGTTCTCCAACTCCATCAACTTTCAGCGATAACCAGCCTCAAGAAGAATTGATAACTCCATCACCTTACGACTACAATGGTACAAATTCTCTGACTCCTATGGCTCCCAGAAGTAACTCCCAGACACCAGAGGAATCGATACCCCAAAAACCGGTCATGCCATCTCCCAGTAGCCCTGGAAACTCGCCCTCGTCATCATACAGCTACGGCAACGCAAAATCTCCGACTCCTATGACTTCCGGAGGTAACTATAACTACCAACCAACCCTAGAGAAATCGGTACCCCAAAAGCCGGCCGTGCCATCTCCCAGTGACACTGGAAATCCAACTACGTCACCTTACGGCTACGGTAGTGCAAGTTCTACGTCTTCGGCGTATTTTAGTGGTAACGGCAACAACAAAGGCTATGACCAGCAACCAATACCGCCTCTCTCTAATAATGGAAATCCGGGAGGTACTCCCCCTTGTGATAATAGAAACCCAGTCAAGTCACCTACTACTAGTAACAATGAAAATGGTGAAGATGGTACTGTAACTGTTTTTGCAAGTCAGCGATCTTCGCAAACAGTCGAGGAAAGTGCGTACGTCCATACTGAGGATGGAGGAAATGAAATGACGGCAGCTCGCTCAAATCAGGCGTCAGCTAATCAATCCGGGACTCTTATGTATCAAGCGTCCGTGAATTCTGACAACCAGTGATTATTTTATTTAGATTTAGATAAGCCAACTAAATATCTATTCAATATCAATAATTTCTAAACTGTGGTTGCGTTTTTTTTTGTTTTTTTTTTTGCGTTATTTCATAATCATGTAATAAAATTTTGGCGGTTAGAAAGATTCGTTTTTGTGCATTAAATAGTACAGGATTTTTTCAGCAGTAATTTACGAATTGTGTGGACTCAGAGGTCTCGAATCTAATTTTTGTTCATTAATATTTAGACCATATTAAGGACGTGACCTATTCCGAACGCTTGCTCTGGGTTTCTCATGAATTTACTTTTTCGCTCAGAAACTACCCTCGCTTAGTCAATCCACAGTCCTGCGACAGGGCCACAAACCGTCGCTGCAATGCCACATTTCGTGGTCAATAACAACATTCTCGTATGCAGGTACTGTATATTGTCATCAACATAACCAGATTTTCCTTCAGGATGGAAGAGGAAGACACTCCTTCCCCCGTTTTGTAAAAAACATAACTTCCTTAGGAAAATAATTTATTATTTGAAAATCCAAGATGGCGAATGCCCCATTTTGCTAACTACAGAGGCGCTCAGGTACATCATATCGGTAGGTATACCTACCAGTTACAGTTTACATTTACACCAAAAACGTAAAAAATGCCAGCTGATTTTCATAACATATTCTACACTCTTTTTAATTGCTACCGAACTAAAAAATCGAGTTTGTTACTCCCTTTCCTGCGGAAATAATTAATGATGTTCAGCATATATCTGTCACAACTGAAGTCAGAAAACGGATACTGTCAATTTTAACCGGCTAAGGTTGACATTAGCCACAACTTCGAAGAAATGGCGGTGAATGTCCAGGGAAATATGTTTTTCACGACACACTAACAGTATCCAGCGACGTTTAGCTAATGTCTGCTCAATGAACAGATTGCACTAAGGTGGCCATTTTTCTTTTATCGCATGCAGAAGCTGAGAATGAAGAGGAGCTGCAAACAATTCTCAAAAATATGGCTGCTGAGAGTCGGAGCCGAGGGGAAGTTTTCAAGAAAGCACACAGGAGTCGATAACGGAACTTGGTGTACAGGATTCAACCGAACAAGAAGAAATAATAAGGTATCAACAAAATGCTTCTGTTCTTATTATATGGAGTTCCTCTCCTTGCAAACGAGGGAATAACCGTAGTAGATGAGGGGATCTTCTGCAACCTTTTTGTATAAAAAAACGATAAATTGGGCATCATTGTTCAGAGACTAAAGTGAATTTGGAAGTTCAAGCTAGGAAGATAAAAACAAACTCGAACAAGTCCTTTCTTCCAGGTGCCATAGGTGATACAGTTTGAGTTTACATCCCGAAAGTTGACAGAGCAAAGGCGGACCCGCAAAAAACGCTCTTTTTTGCCGTCGTCGAGGTTATAGATCATCAATTTTATGCTTTGGCGAATGAGCATAGTAAGCTCTCGCAACCAGTTCACTACTTGCCCTGCTAAATTATCAGAACTTGATGAGGTTTCGCAAGAAAAGAAATCGCTTCGGGAAATTGGCGGAAAACAGTCGCTTGTAGGCGGCGGTCAGGGTTTCGAAAGGTGTCAATGTAAGACAAAATGTGAAACAAAGAAATTTACATGCCGTGCTTCTGGAGTACTTTATAACAGTACTTGTCATTCTAGCCTCGATTGCAAAAATAAATGAGTTTACGTTTCATAATTTTAATAGGGTCAATCAGGGGCGGAAACTTTGAGGGGGCTGAAGCCCCAGCACCTAAAATCTTCTATTATATAAAAGTGGATGTATATGTATATGTATATCTGTCTGTCCGTGTATGTCCTTCATATTTCCATGGAAATTTCTGTTAACAACACGGTTGCAGACTTTACTACACTGTTCATCCGATCGCCATGAAACTTTGGGAAGTTGTTCAATACACTCCTGCAAAGGTTTCAGCAGTGGGGGTGGGAGTATGCTCCCCTGACACGTTCCTGTTACTATGACTTCATACCACTGAGTATACTTGAGCGAAAAGCAAAAACCGTGCCTCAGTGGTTGACATTTCTATGGAAATTTCAATTAACAACACGGCTGCAAACTGCACGTGTCTCCTGCAGAGACACATATTGTAACATTTTATATGCTTTCGTACCTATCCTATTAAAAAAAAAAAGGTTCCATGGAAATTTCTATCAACAAAACACGGCTGCAGACTGTAGTCGCGCAAGGCGCAGCAAAGATCAAGATCGATGAGCACATGGCTGGAAGAAAAATAAATTTCCGTGGAAATGTCAACCACTGAACTGAATTGTTACCATGAAGAGCTAAATCATACAGACTGGCATCAAACCGGTCGTAAGACTGATACCATTGTTATCATCATCATTATATCATACTAAACATGTTCTGGTTTTCTTTTGAATTTGTAGAAAGATCTATAGTCATTATTACGTGGAATGTACGGAGCAAAATGTGGATTTACGTGGGTATTTTCTTTTGACTAATGCTTGGGAAAAAAGGTTCTCAAACAGCTTTGAACTTTGTACTTCACTTACTTTGGGTACTCTCATACACATAATCTATCTTGGTCTTTTTCGTTATCAGTGGGATCATGATTAAGCTCCTCTACACTCTTTATCCCTCGAAATTGGAGGGTGATAGTATTGAACTCTCTTAAATAAACTCACTTTAGCCAACTCACTTAAGCCCACGGTCTACGGTAACTTCATAAAAATGCAAAAATCACTCCCCCCCCCCAAAAAAAAAATAGATTTTTCTTTGTAATACTTCCTTTGAAAGAAAGAAAAAAAAACCAACATCACAAACGATAATAGCGGTACTTGTATAGTTTTCATTTTTCATTTAGGGGAGTTAATTTTGAAACTGGGGGGGATTAGCCCCCTCTATTTCCACCCCTGGGGTCAATTATAGAACTATAACTTTTATTATTAACATTTTCTGTTGTACAGACAGAAAATGCTCATTAGATTGAGAAATTTTCAAAAATGAACCTAGTTTACTTTTGCGTTTTTTAAAACTTCCAATACATACATTTTTGTGTGTTGTACCACGTTTTCTCGGGTACATTTCAGTTATCCGATCTCTCTTGGATAATATTAACCTTAGCCGAGTAATATGAACATTATCCACCTTTCCGGAGTTCAGCCGTGACATATCTACTAGGTACCTACTAAATATAATTTGCGATTCAAATATTCTGTAGAAAACTACCCCAACAACCACGTTGTATGCTCATTTATATGCGGGTTTGAATGCTTTCATTCACTTTTAATGGTCATCCAGCTCCTCGTTTACACTTGAATATTCAACATCACGAACAACATTAAAATTAGTAATATAAAAATAAAAGAGTGGAATGATTTGTACTCATCTTTAATATACAAAACAAATAATACTTCATAGTTATACTACGAACACCTGAGATAAAGTAATTTCATTTATTGTAGGTACAAGTATTCCCAAAAAACGAAGCGACAAAAAACTATAGGTACCTACCTATATTTTGCCCAGTTGGCTTGGGAGATGATAAATTGAGATTCATAAACATGGTATCTACTAATACATACATTTGGTCGTTTTTTAGAACGAACTTGAAAATGTCTTCAAGTAAACGTCACCAAGTGGCAAGCACCTCTTGCCCGAAAATTACTCGGAAGATTCTCTCAGGACAATTCATATTGTAACAAACACTCCGCTCGCATTATTTGGCTATAACGACAAAACACCTGAAAAATATTGTGGTTGTCACACTTGAGATTTTCAACAAACTTATTCCACGCTGAACTAACTGGCCCATTCTGACGTATAGATATAACTTTACCGTTCAAGTAGGTAGTTAATACATTGTTGAATGCCTAGAATTACTGTTCATCATCGACTCAACTTTGTTCGCGGTTTCCTTCAACGCATCTGGTATATCGGGCAAATCTAGCGTTATATGGGCAGAAAATCTTTTATACACCGAAAGAGGCTCTTTTTTATTCCTAGAGGGAAAAAAAACTTCAATATTTTGGTTATTATTCGGGTATCAATGGTTAATGTATTCATGCAGATTTCATGCTGCTAGTAATTAACATGTCCAATTAATAAATATCAACGTGTATTATCATGTCAGCCACTACAGGTAACTTTTTTAAAAACAAGGCAACAAGACTATCCATATTTAACAAAGTTCATAAAAATTATAAATAATCTAGTTTTACTATAGGTCATTCAGTGAATAATAAATAATTTAATTGTATTCTCTTTACCAAGAAATAATGAAGTCAACACTATTTTGATGGTCTAATGATGGATTCACATTTTATAAAGAAATTCGGAAACCTTTTCGTTTGAAAGTGTTGAAAACAAAATGTTGGAATTCTCAATCAGATAACCAGCATTCAACAGTGTTGACAGAGGTGATGCAATTTTGTTATCATTATGAATCGTTTGAAAAGTGTAATACTTTTTCGACAATAAAGTTTGTCGTCGATTTGGGTACTTCATTATTTACTGGGCACAGCATCATGAATCTAATTATTCAATATTCATGCACGGAATGATGGAATGAATAAAAAAAAAGAATTTACAAATGAATAAATAATCAATAGTTGACCTACTACATGCACAATGAATACTAGCAAGCTCATTTTTCTCCAGTTAGGTTAAAATTTAAATCAACTTTCAAAATCCTTTTGGTAACTGTACCTTTTGGTTTGTAAATATTTCACTTGTTGTCTCAAAAATAATGCAGTCTTGGACAATTCCAAAATATTCTTGAATGTATCTTGCGTTTTCTTCATCGTATTCAGTTCCCTGAAAAAGAAATTATTTCTTTAGTTCAAGGTAGAGGGACAGTTATCAAATACAAAGTACATATATTCAGTTCTTTACCCAATAGCATATTCCAGGTCATAGATACTCCCTTGAAGATCGCGTTGTAATTTCTCAGCTTCAATTCTTTTATCTATCATAGGAGGTAAGGATTTACGAATATTTTCTTGCAATCTATAATAAGCTAGAGATGGTTCATTCGCCAATATGTGCATATTTTCCGAGATACGTTCCTTAGCTGAGATAAAGATACTTTTGAAATGATGAAACTATAGAGATTGCCTTGTAGCAATGGTATTACAGGAAAATAATGTAAATATGTAAACAGATACCTTTTCGGACTTTCTCCTCCAATACAGGATCGATTATGATGGCGTTATAATCTTTCATTCCAGATTTGGAACCCATTTGAAGAGGAAAGTTGTTGAGTTATTGTGAAGCGTGATTGCCTATTCCCAATTGAGGTTTCACTGAACAATATCCGACGATAACATACCAGAGTTGATGGAACATAAAGCAGTAAGAAAATTTAAAAACTGGTTTTCAGTAGCATGGCCACAATATTCGCAAATCATCGAACAATCATCAATAATTTGAAAACCATGAGAATAGATTAATTAGTTAGTTTCTTTAATGTTTTAAAGCAGTGGATATTTCAAATTAATTAGCAAAACTTATCAGAACACAGCTAAAATGCTGACTAGTACCAGTTTTCAAACATAAAAATAATTGTCATAGATAAAGTAGTTATATACATATAAGATATAAGGTCCTTTCTGGTTGTCAAATAATATGTACATTTCGTTTTCATTGGACGTAATAATTTACAAAGTTTTGAATTTATTCATCCGGCTACACTGACGTCCACACATCGTTGAGTTCCCGTGAGTTTCCTACTTACCGATTGGGGATTATCATTGCTTCAATCCTTCAATTGAAATTTTTATACTAACTTCGGGGTATCCATTGTAACAGAATTTTCCGGCATTGATCCTTAATTAATGTAATATTCTGATTTCAATTAAAAATTTGCGTCTCTGTTGCTCGAAATGATCGGAATCATCAGGTCTTCGGTTAGATTAACTTCAAACAATAGATTATTTGATGCATTTGTGCGAAGTTTGAACACGGAGTATGGAATGAGTCGGCTTTATAGCACAATTTGGAATGTGCCTGTGAAATCCATTACAAATGTTACATCCCAGTCAGTTTCCGTGTGGAATAATTGTAGCCGTAAATTGAATTCTTATTCCACTAATAAAAGTGAGTAATAATTATTAGTTGAAGTAACCCAGAGCGTTGTACATTCGAGCACGTTTCCAGTGAATTGTCCATTTATTCTTATAAATTATGGTCGAACTCTTCCCATAAATGATGACAATGGTATTTCGCGGAAGAATTATGTAATGAGCATGAGACTGATGTTGAGTAGATATTCAGTCGTAGTCCCTGGGGCTTTGCTGATTCAGTTATTTCAGTGTGAAATTATCAGCCTTTACGCTTCACGTTTTTAGGTGACGTAGAATTATCAGAATTTTTGGAACAAGAAATAACTATGGAACAAGAATTACATAAGACTAGAACCATTCCATCGAAAATAGATGATTTTGAAGTCAAACTTGACGGTGCCGAAGTTTCTCTCTTGAAAATTACCCCAAAGGAAAGGTAACAGTAATTTTAATGTTGCCGCATTTAAGTATTGCATATTTATTCATGTGATGTAACAAACTTCACTTTGATGTTGAACTGTCGTATAGTATTGATCGTTATCGTGTGCTGTTTTTCCGTAACAATTTTTCAAGTTTTCATTTTCTAGTTTATTTATACTGCCAATAATGTTGTTGAACGTCATCTTTACCATGTGTTAAATTTGTTATTGGTTCCATAGCATTACAGTGAAATTCAACATTAGTCGCTCTGTTCAATCCGTGAACTCTGAGGTGGACGAGAATGAGAGTCCTGATGTTGAGTTGAAGTCCACACCTGATTTTGATATAGATATTAAAAGGGATGGTACAACCTTAGGATTTAATTGTTCGTATGTTCAAGACGAGGAAGAAGAAGGTAAATAACGTCAGGATGAAATTTTTTGTGTACTTACTGGACAATTTTTACTCATTTTGTTACACTTGCAGATATGTTTGTGATAAATGAAATCACATTGTTCACGGGAGAAGAGTCCGAAAAAACGTACTGTGTTACGGGAGAAATTCTTGATGGAGTAATATAATTCTTTTAATTCTAACTCTTGTCTGTTTCTCTTTGTTCTTGTCAACTAATGGAACTTATGTTTTCTAGTGTCTGTACGACTTACTGTTGAACTTCTTGGACGAGAAAGGAATTACCAATGAATTTGTGGAGAAAATGTCCGAATTGAGTACGGCATACGAACACAGTTCATATATTTCGTTGCTGAGAGGCCTGAAAAAATATATTTCTTCGTAAGCTGAGTGTTTCGAAGTGCATGGAGTAATTTTTTTGTACCTGTATGTCATAGAAAGAGGTAGACAGTGTATGTGTGCTCTTTTAAAAATAATAATATTCATTAACATACCTGAGATTTTCCTTGGAATGATATTTCATTTTTCGAAAATGAATTTGTAGAGTTTTCACTGGCGACTTACATTAGTACAAGGTACAATCCGAGAAATCGGTCAGCATGCGCCTCTTTTTTTTCCTTTTTCCTTTTTTTTTTTTTTTTTTCTTCAATGAGCACTCAGCTAAAGGCTCTAGTTATTTATTAAAATGAACTTCAGAACCGTACTGCAATTTCAGATACACTCGAAAATACAGAAGAATGTAGGAATGATTATGGTAATACTGGAAAATTTGAATATTTTTCGAGTATTGACAAAATAAATAGAAAGTTCAGTAATCATTATCATAATATAATATTGGTGTAGTGACGGTAATGTTCCTGCGTAATAATTGTCATCGAACTTTTTCACCTTATTTCCTTAAATGGAGTGGAGGGTTGCCATTGTCCTCTTTTCTCAACAAAACTCAAATTTTACATAGAAAAGCTTAAGAGGATTTGTGGCGTTTTATCTTGCTTATCCAACGTCTTCTAAAACTTACAAACCTGTTGACTTGTCCAGATTTGTTTGGAAACACAAGACTTTCCGACTTCAAAACTCGTCAGTCATTCCTGTTACAGGTTAGATTAAGGCTTTTTTATTATTTTAACTATTTTGTTGAAAACATCGAAGTTCTTTCAGACTTAGTTGTTGAAAGTAATTTAGGACTTTTCGAGATTCTGACATTCAAGATTACTGAATTCCAATTCCGAGGTTTATGTGAAACATCAAAATATATCACTCAGTGCCTGCTCCACATTCCCTTTCGAACATGCAACTTCATTCTCTTTTTTCTCATGGTTTTTTCATTTTTCATATCGAATCTCTTCAAGCATTCCCCAGGATACCGGTTTTTGATTGTCTCGTATGTGGGAATAGCTTTCCGTGTCGGTGGATTTAAATACAAAAAAGAATGACATTCTAGACAGATTGATGACAGGCGTGAAGAATGAAGCCGGTGAAACTGAAGATGAAATATTACTTTCTTGGATACCTCAAGCTGATAATTGGAAATGAGCCTTGTCTACATGTGTGACCGTGTTTCAAGAAAGGGTGTATAGGTACTAGCGTCTTCGTCTCGTTTTGAATCATGTCAACCCTCTATCGGTTACCAGTGGTTCGGAACCTAGCAAGCATATCGCGGAACGAGAAAATGAAGTGTGCATAACTTAATTCAAACAAGAATGAAAATTTCAATCGCGTTTATCGCTAAAATTTGTTTGGTATCCTGTCCATTGGCACAATGAAAGGAAATGTGAAACAATATCAATGTCATACTCACATGATAATGTTGGCAAATTTATGTGTGGGGATATCATCTAGATACTCAATGGAAACTGGAATACCACAGTGGTGTTCTGGTACATATCACAGAGCGATTGATTCTTTTTTACCGACTTTTCGAAGAATTCGAAAGGAGGTATTGTTTTTGTTCATAGGGTGGGGGTTTGAGGTCAGAGTGAATTTTCTTTACGTTTTGAGGTGTGAGGAGTTCGAAAATATCATTCATTCAATTTCAGGTATCCTTATATATATATATATATATAGGTATATATATGTACAAAATTTTGAAACTGGAATAGCTCGAAGAGTGTAGGATCGAATTTTATGAAAATCAGATATGTTATAGAACAGCACTTGAAGTTGTGCATGTGAAATTTTGGTGAGGATTCGCCGAAAGGGGGCTGTGGGGGAGAGGGTCAAACATTTCTTTCGATTATTTCTCATCATCTCAGCTTGGGGACGAAAAAATATACTGGAACTCATTTGAAGAAAATTTCATTTTACATATTTTTAGTTATTATCATTTTTCTCAGCACCCCAAAGGGGAGGGAGATAACCGGGGTAGAAAATTGGGGTTTAGTGTTAAAAATGTGGTCAATTTTTCTACGTGTCGAAAATGTCGAGATATCGACCTTTCGATATAATGCGTTTATTCAGATTCATTCCCAACAATAGTTGTTAGTCGTCGGTACTGCTATTGTTAGCAAGATAAGCAGTTACTGGTATCAGTTCTTTTATTTGAACTCTGTCCATGTAAATTCGTGTTGCCTGCATTTGAACTACCACGCGTCTAAATTCGTGCTGTGTGTATTTGAACTATTTGTGTTTGTTTTGAAGTGCGTCGCTTGTTTTCCTTTAACGTTATCCCATTTTTGCTGTTTTGTTGAGTTTTTGTTTTATTTTTCGAGATCTCTGTTATGGTTGTTTTTATGGTTAAAAGTTCCTCTTAGTTATTTTTTTCGGTTTTTTCTTCTGTTTCTATTCTGTTGAATTTTTTGCATACAGCTTTCATTTTTCCTAGTCATCGCCTCCTTTTTTCTATTATTATTATTATTATTATTATTACTAATATTATTATTTTGCTGATTTGGGATTTTTCTTTTATTTTTCAGGATTTTTTTTATGTAAGATACTAAATTTGAAAAGTCGGTACTGCTGTCGCTGCTGCGACAGCGTTTTTTCTTTGTTATCTTTACATATCACCACCATATGTCCAATGAGTACCCAGATGATGCCGTTCAGAAATCTCAGATTACTATCATAACTAAAATACGGTATTCTACAGTTCCCCTTATTTTCTTGTGAGCTGGGTACTACTCTTCCTTATGGCACAGTCAAATGCACATAGGGATGTACGCATGGAAAAGAAAAGCAAGTTGATAGACCCGTCCACAGCGAATGGAAGTTGGAAATTAAGAGTTCACCAGCGAGTAAAATTGATACAATGCTCGCCTCTTCAGCGCGTTTCTTCTTTCAGTTTGCTTACTCTGAACCTTACGTTACCCTGTCGGTGGTTATAATCTTTTCAATTGTGACAACAGATTTAACTATTTTTCAGTTGCATTTTACATTCCACGCGGTGGAGTATAGCAACGGTAACCAGATTTGTCACATTTAATTTAATTTCTCGTTTCAAGTTCAACATCAACTACAGCCCACAGGAAAACACGAACGTGTAAACGATAAAAATATTTCTATTACACTGGGACTTGCAGCAACAAAATTTAATTACATGAGAGATATACAAACTACTTATAAAATTCGTGTTCCAACTCGCTCTTCTTGATATTATTCTTATAACCTTTTTCAAAATCTTTGGCTAAAACGATGTAGCGGTTTTCACGAACAGCATGCATACCAGCCTGAAACATTATAAACTATCAATGTTGATGAGGAACTTCAACGAATATCACATTCTTAACAAAACACGATAATTTGAGCTCATTTATACCACTAAAAATTTTGTTATTAATATAATTTCCCACTAAATGAATAGTAACGACACATTTAGGAAGTTTAAAAACCAGAAAAGCTGAAGTACAAATGTGAAATCCAGCACTTAGCGCTCTTTTCAACAGTAACTATTGATTCTATAATAACTGGAGTTACCACCTCTTGACAAATAGCATTAATGTCCGCTCCTGATATTCGATCCGGACGAGCAACATAATCTTCGAGGTCGACTTCTTCGCTCAAATTCATCTTTGAAGTAATCGTTGAGAAAACTAGCCGTTTCTGCCTACGATCTGGCAACGGGAATTCAATCTTACGATCTAAACGACCAGGCCTAAGAAGCGCCGGATCCAACGTATCTGCTCGATTCGTCGCCATGATAACCTGTGTTGTTCGTAACAACTCGTATTAACTACTTAGATAGGAAAATGCGTATTTTGTCAATTCAAATCTAAACCCACCTTCACATTAGTGGTTTGATCGAAACCATCCATTTGGTTTAGTAACTCTAACAGAATTCGCTGCACTTCTCGATCGGCACCAGTTTGAGCATCAAATCTCTTCGTCGCAATCGCATCAATCTCGTCGATGAATATGATGGCCGGTGCGTTCTCTTTGGCCAGACGAAATACATCTCGAACCATACGAGGTCCTTCGCCGAGGTACTTTTGCACGAATTCGGAACCGACGACGCGAATAAATGCGGCTGTAATTAAAAATGAAATCGTGAATACCTATAAGAGGAATGCAAAACGAATTTGTTGCTGATAACTAGTATTTAACAAACCAGTTGTATGGTGAGCCACAGCCTTGGCTAACATAGTTTTGCCGCAGCCCGGAGGACCGAACATGAGTACTCCACGAGGAGGGTCGATTCCTATTTGTTTGTACAACTCGAAGTGAGTCAGCGGTAACTCCACCGCCTCCCGAATTTCTTGTTTTTGCATATCCATTCCTCCTATATCTGAGTATTGGACGTCTGGTTTCTCATCTGCACAAGAATTACTAACTAAAGTAAACGAATAATTCGTTTTATAGAGCTTCCCGAACATGAAAGACCAACTTACCAGCTTGAAGCATTGAAATAGAAGAGTCCGCTTCAGGCGGGAGAACATCGACTAACGCATTAGAATGTTTATGTAGAGCGACGCTAGCTGATGGTTTCAGTAGTTCTCTATCGATGGTCGATAGAATTCGAACGTAGTAGTTGGAGCCTGAAGCAACAAAGTATTCTCAATACTACGGTTTGTCGAAAATATAATAAACATGAATCAAAATAGCACTAAACTCACCAGTTGTGCTGCCAACGATACCAGTATTCTGATCAACAGCTTCTAAGAACTGACCGATGACCAGTGGAACGCTTTGAATACGTTTAACTTCTTCTTGCGCGTGCAAATATTCTTTCTTCAAGTTACGTTGCTCATCTTTTATATACTCCTCTTGTACTTCAAGAAATTCAAGCTGCCGTTGTAATTTCTGTAAATGGAAACGAAATGAAATCCCGAGATGCAATATAATACCTACTACAATTCTCCAGCATTGATGTATAGAGTATACTCACTTTGAATTCTTTATACAAGTCACTTTCGTCAAGCTCATCTAGTTGATGAATGTTCGACATACGAGCCGAAGCTTGATTTTTGTCCAATGTATCATCCTGAAAGAACACAGACCTAATAATTATTTGGTTAGGTTGGGTTAGGAGACAGCACAGCGACATTTTCAGATAAACTGAACTGTTTCAACGAGAATACATCTATTTTATTATTGGATTAAAGTAGTAATGCACTGATATTCGGTAGTAACAAATCATATAACTATTAACAGGTTATAACATAAGAAAACTGAATCTAAAATTTGAGACCTTGTCCAAGACGATTCCAATTTCTTCCATTTTGGAAAGCACGGTGAATGTATGATGAGTAAGAAGGGAAGACGATTGATATGGAAATAAACTGGAAAATTACGAAAGGAACCTCATCATAGAACGACAGAAATTTTACTCTACAATTTCGAACACTTTTCGATTCCGAATTTTCGGACCCGTAGACCGGAGTACGCTTTAGTGATAATATATGATAAACACAGAACACTGATTGGTGATTGGCTGATTTCATCTTCAGCCATTCCACACTCCACATCCCACAGCAGAGAGCACAGAGCAGACTGTTGTTATTTGCTCGTTTTCTTTTGGCTTTATCAAAGAATCTTTTTGCCAACTGTATGGAAATACAAACCTTGACACCATCAACCTTGAGCCTTCTGAATATTTTTGTCTGTGAAAACTGTAATGTTGTTCACGCTGTCGAATTTCATTATTATGTTGTTGTTGTCTTCGAAAATGGAATCGTGAATATAAAAAAGTATAAAAATGTAGCACTTTCATTTATTTGCTCTAACAAAGGTTATGGGCCCAGATTGTGGTCAAAATGATGTATCTTTATGTAATAATGGTTAGTGCGACTTGTTTTGCCGATGATAATTTCTTCTGAAGTTGTTCGTGTTGTGTGGAGCTATGGCCGCAAGTGTAGTAGACAAAAGCGGTATCAAGCCATTTGATGGATCCGGTTACGACGCGTGGCGGTTCCGGATGAGATTGCTACTGAGAAAAGAAGGTGTAGAAGAAATTATTGATGAACCCGTTCCGTCTGTCCGAAACCAGAGTAACGAGTGGAAGTCAAAAGATGCAAAATGCGCCAACCTCGTGGTGAGTCACTTAGCGGATAACATGCTTGACCTCGTGTGCACTCACAGAAATGCCAAAAGTATGTGGACTGCAATTGAGCAGAACTTCAAACGGAGGTCGGATGATAGAATAGTGGAGCTTCGAGATGAGCTCAGTGAAATGCCATTTAAGTCTGGAGATGACATGAGATCGTTCGTCACAAAATATCGCACCATAGTCAACGAGCTGGGAACCCTAAACTGTGCGATTACAGTGAAACAACACATGCTCAAGCTACTGAAGAAACTGCCTTCCGATTTCTTCACTATTCGAATGCAGTTGGAGCAAGCTACAGAGATGCCAACCTGGGATGATTTGACAAACCAGTTAGTAAATGCACACAAAGCAATCTGTGGAACCAAGACAACTACTGCGGCTGCGTTAACAACCCCGGCTGTGCCCAATTCCAGTGAATCTACCGGTAAAGTCGCCATGGCTGTCCAGGGTGAGAAGAAAACAGTTGTATGTTACAGATGCAGCAAGCCAGGCCATGTGAAACGAGACTGCAGAGCCCGAAGTGGTAACTTTGTTGGTAATTCTGGTAATCACGGTGGTAATCCAAAACCTGGTCATTTTAATAATTTCAGGAATGTGCGTTGTTTCAGTTGCAATGGTACTGGTCACGTTGCAAAAAATTGTCGCGGCTTTAATAATAGTAATTTTAATAATAATCAACGAAATCGTGGTTATGATGGTCGTAACAATCATAACAATGGTAATTATACACGGGAGTTTCATAATCATGGTAATTATTCTCGAAATTTTCGTAGTCACGATAATCAAAATAATTTTGGTGGTGATTCTCGTAGTAATGAAAACCAACGGAATGTAAATAACGCTAATTTAGATCACAATGTGGTAGTTATGAATGTTGGGTGTAAGGATAGTAACACAAAATGTCCGAGTGGTATGCTACAGTTATATCTAGATTCTGCAAGCTACAACCACATGGTCAATACTGACAAATATTTTGATTGTTTTATTGAGTTGAAACATCCAGTCAGCTTTAAGGCGGCAAATGGTCAGCCTTTGGTAGCAACTAAGTTAGGCCATATCAAATTTAACCTGAATGGAAGTGAGGCCTATATAAAAAATGTGTATTATGCCGAGAACCTACTCCAGAATCTGCTATCGATGGCTAGAATTTGTGATAATGGTCATAAGGTAATTTCATCTGATAAGAGTGCAGAGATAGTGGACCAGAGTGGTAGGACGCTTTTAACAGGTATGAGGAAAGGGAACTTGTACGAAGTGTTGATTGAACCGATTATAAGTGGAGGAATGGTTGCTGCAATAGATAGAGACAGTACCACTTACCTGTGGCATAGGAGACTTGGTCATTTAAACTTTCGTGATTTAAAGTGTATAGGCGATCGGGAAGGACTTCCCATCAAGTCCATACCAGCTGATGAACTGTGTGAGTACTGTATTTATGGAAAACAATGTAGGAAACCATTCAAGGAGAATGAAAAGCGAGCTACTAGACCTTTGCAACTAGTCCATTCAGACGTTGTCGGTCCCATTACTCCCATCTCACATGACGGTAAATCCTATTTTGTGACCTTTCTAGATGACTATACCCATTTTTGTTATGTTTATCCAATTACTGCAAAGTCCGAAGTCTACAAGAAGTTTCTAGAGTTTCGTGCGTTGGTCACAAATCGCTTCAACTGTGAGATAGGTGCTTTACGCACAGACAATGGTGGGGAGTATGTTAATAGTGAGTTTGATAACTTTACAAAGGATCATGGTATAGATTTTCAACACAGTGTACCATACAGACCTCAACAGAATGGTCGAGCTGAACGATTAAATCGCACGTTACTTGAGCGAGCTCGTACAGCTTTGTTGGAGAGTGGCTTAAACACCACTTATTGGACTCAAGCAGTATTTTACGCTGCGTACACTGTTAATAGGTCACCTACAGTAGGAGGCAAGGTACCTGCAGAGTTATGGTTTAATTCAAAAGTTGACTATAAGATTATGCACCCGTTTGGCTGTGCAGCATATGTGCTGAAAAATAACACTGAATCTAAGCTCAGTTCAAAAAGCAAGAAAATGCGATTTGTTGGTTATGCACCAGGAAGTTACAGGATCTTAGATGAAAAAAGTGGAAAAATTACATTGTCGAGAGATGTAATATTTGATGAAGCGATTGTTTGTGAGCCTGATCGTGAAGAAGCTAATAGATTTCATGAGATAGACCTGGAGAGAATTGATGACATTCCAATCGTTGGATGTGTGTATACCGTTGAAAAGATGCTGGATAAGGTACCAGAAAATGTTGGAGAAGCTCGAAGGTCACCTGAGTGGAATTGCTGGAGGGAGGCAATGCAGACTGAGATAGATAGTATCAATGCACAAGAGGTGTTTGAATTTGTAGAGAGACCCAAAAATGTGACCCCAATCTCAACAAGGTGGCTGTTCAGGAAGAAAAGTGACAAACTATTTAAGGCTAGACTCGTTGCAAGAGGGTTTGAACAGACAGACTTGGAGTGTGATATCTATGCACCAGTGGCCAAATTGTCTACATTCAGAGTGCTATTAGCAGTGGCTGCCCAAAAGGGGTATTATGTTGAGCAAGCAGATGTGAAATGTGCATACTTATATAGTCCACTACAGGAGTTGGTTTACATTGAAATCCCTGAAGGTCTAGTGACAAAGTACAGTAAAGAAGACTATGTTATCAGATTAAAGAAGGCATTGTATGGGTTAAAGCAGGCACCTAGAGCCTGGAATGAACATCTTCACGAGTTTCTTGAAAAATTAGGCTTTAAATGATCTCTGGGTGATGCTTGCTTGTATGTTTTGGAAGTTGAAGGACAAGTTATTTATGCTCTGATATTTGTTGATGATTTTGTAATTGTGAGTAGTAGTGAGTCTTTACTCCAAAAATTCAGAGTTGAAGTATGTGAGAAGTTTACAATGTCAAGTTATGGAGAGATTGGTACATTCCTAGGAATTCAGGTGAGGTATGACAGAGAGAGAAAGATTGCTACACTGGATCAAGAAGAACTGATTAAGAAGATGAGTCTGAGGTTTGGAATCACTGAAACAACACAATTTGCTCCTATGGAAGAAGGTTTAAGATTGGAACCTGTTGAAGATGAACTTGAGAGGACGAAGTTGCCATACAAGCGCTTATTAGGATGTTTAATGTTTTTAATGCTCGGTACTCGACCAGACATCTGTTTTTGTGTGAGCTACTTGAGTCGATTTCAAGACAAGGCGAGTGACACACATTTTCGTCACCTAATGAGAGTACTAAAATACTTGCATACTACAAAGAACCAGAAACTTGTGTATGACTGCTCAAGGGAAGAAAGTAAACCAATCACTGGCTACGCTGACTCTGATTGGGCCAATGACATTATGGACAGAAAATCCACCTCAGGCTACTGCTTTAAGGTCTTTAATGCCGTTGTAAGTTGGTCCAGTAAGAAACAGTCGCTGGTAAGTCTGTCAACTGTAGAAGCCGAATATGTTGCCTTGGCAGAGGCCAGTGCTGAACTTTTGTGGTTGAGGAAAATTTTGTGGAGTTTGAATATTGCTACTGAAGAGTCAGTCATCCATGAAGATAATGTGAACTGTATCAATCACGTCAAGGATATTAATAACGCCTCTAAACGTACCAAACACATTGATGTCAAATACCACTTTGTAAAAGATCTAGTTGCAAAAAGGATCATTCGTTTAGAGTATATCTCTACCAGTACGCAGTTAGCCGATATATTTACAAAAGCTTTGTCTCGACAAGCACTAGAAAAGTTTAAGAGTTTTATTCCTATAAAATAAGTTTAATGATCAGTTGTATTATTATTATTATTATTTTTTAACCTTATCACTATATTGGTGGTTCTTTTATTGGTTCCTGTTAAATAGAATTAGTGTATCAAGTATTACATTATCCTAAAATATGTATTTGTCAGCATATCAATTTCATACTGCATACACCGTAGTATTTTTATGTTCAATGTTCTAACTTAGATGCCTGTTATCATTTTGCTATACTATTCCATTTTGTTTTTGTTTCTTGTAATTTGTTAGTGTCAAGGTTTGTGGGGGAGGTGTTGTTATTTGCTCGTTTTCTTTTGGCTTTATCAAAGAATCTTTTTGCCAACTGTATGGAAATACAAACCTTGACACCATCAACCTTGAGCCTTCTGAATATTTTTGTCTGTGAAAACTGTAATGTTGTTCACGCTGTCGAATTTCATTATTATGTTGTTGTTGTCTTCGAAAATGGAATTGTGAATATAAAAAAGTATAAAAATGTAGCACTTTCATTTATTTGCTCTAACACAGACAACACCCAGCCACACACCCAGTCGAATTCGGGCCGTGCATCCGTCAGAGCGCGTCGCTATCGAGTCGAAGTGATGCGTAGCAAACGAAGTGCGTTTACACAAAATAACTCGGTATTTTATTTAGAAGATGCCTGAAAACGGAACACTCGCAATGTAAACTTGTTTTAGGTCGGTCGTGGATTGTGGTATTTGCGGTATCTCTTTGCCGAGACGGCGATGTATTAATGGAGAACACTGTCTCAACTTACTATATGCAATATTTTTGCACGTGCAATAAATTTAGTTTGCAATTTGTTTTTCGAAAAATTAATGGTAATGACTTTGGATACACTGAACCAAATTCAATCAATGATGGTTTCTTGAAGTCCCCTAGCTCAGCACTTTATCTGACATAAATTACTCCCTCCCCCTTAAATTAGGGGAGAATTTTCAAATTTTCATAATTTTTTGATGTTGTATAGCGCCTTCAATTTCAATGATAGGCTAAAATGTTACTTCACTTTTTTTGTTGGAAATTAAAAGTAGTTCAAGTTTCATCAACAACATTTTACTCTATCTCAAAAATTATAGCGGGTACACTTTCATGTACACTTAATTTCCTCCAATTTGAGAAATTGAGAAAATGGTACTAAGGTTTTTTGTTTGTCTCGGCGAGTACTATCACCACCTCTCGGCTTTCCCATCCAAACTGGGACACCCTGTATATTCATCATTTGAGAGGACGAATAAGATTAGTGCAAGCGGAGTACCTTCACCAAAACCAGTCAAGGTTAGAATCACTATGGAAGGTTTGGTCGTGAGTCTTTATAAGGATCCATGCTCGCATGTTGTGTGTCAACCCAAAAGAAGGGTGACTATACACAGCACCGATCACTAATGCAGTGTAGCATTAGTTGTTTAACACTCAATATGTTAGCACATCGTGGTTGATCGGGATCCACTGAGTAAGCAACCATGTTGAAGTTTTGGTCGAGCCGTGTGACCTTATTGCTTCAGGTAGATCAAGCAATGATCTATCACTTATAAGAATGATCAGGTGTAGATTGTGTACTTCGCGAAGATAGACTGAAGGGGGAAATGTTTACCGGAATTCGTTAGTATAGGTACACAGCTCTGGGTCGAACCTATGTCATATATGTATGAACTATGACGTGTGAACAACCTTCATTAATGATATTATAGTAGTGGGATACGTTTGTTATCTCCAACACTCTCTCCTCAATAGTAAGCCCAGGCCAAACAGTCGCTCCAAAATTCATATACAACGTAAACATGGGAAGAGAAACTGAAATAAAAGGGTCGGCCTTATATACTCAGAGATCCAGGCAAATCGAACGTGCCTGTCACCCGATTGATCGCATATAGCAATCTTTATTGGAAAATGCATTACTGTACAAACAAAATAAGTACATTGGAAACGAAGCCAAGTTGTTACATATTATTATATCTGTACAGTAACGAATGTTACACGAAGATTTATTCCACGTTTGCCGCCTGTTGATGTCATATGTGGGTAATTTTCCGAAAAATGGACAATTCATGTAAATAGGCTGTAACTCTGCCACTTATTATCAGAATGCTATGCGCAATATATCAAAATTGAGGAAATGAATTCTTTTGATGGAGACAGTGGTAAAAGCTCTCCCTAGTTCAGCAGAACATCATTAGAAAATCGAAAATGTACCTGAAATGTCCATCAGCGTGTGTGTCAACCTGGCCTAGTTCCGTTTTTTTTTTTGCTTGCTGGAAGGGTTTAATACATCATTTTCAGGAACTACTGTTTCCCATTGTTGAAGAGGTAAGTTGAGGCAACACGGTATAGGTCTTACAATCTTTTTCTAACCAAGTTAAGTAACCTTTAGAATACCTCAAAGTTGTGTCTAGGAAGAGATATGTCCTTCAACGTGGATAATTTTCAAACCTCTCTGTAGGGTTCCACTATAAGCATAAACTTCTCTCAAATGCTCATATAACTTCCTCATAACTTCCTCTAGAGGGCTGTGTAAGAACTTATGTGAAATAATGATAATTTGTATGCTAAAATACTCATTTATTGCTAAGATCCTGGTTTCTAAAAAAAAAAGTGTCCTTCATCGTGGACATCAACAGCCATATTGAATTTATAGCTCCGAATTTGTAAAAACGTAATAATATAACTAATGTTGGCCACATTACATTCAGCAACATGTATCAAATATTTTCCGCATATTTACCCAATGGGAAAAGGGAAAAGGCGATTTTGTCCTTAAACGTGGACATAAAATATTATTCAACGTGGCTACTCACGTATTTCTTGTATCCACGCTGAAGGACGTGAATCTTTCGACACTTAGAAGCAGTCTGTAGAAACAGCCTTTAAATCTTCTTCGTGCAGAGACTACTTTCCCAGATGAATTTTTGGTACTTCATAAAACCGTGATCCGTGAGATTGTAACCCACGGTGCCGCTGTGTGATCGTACAGCCTCATCTTATCACACTATGTAAACTTGGAAAATTTGTCTGTCAACGTGGACAACAATTTTTTTTTACAACCCTCCAAAATCAAATTTAAGCCCGGCCGGTACCGGAATATGATTTCTCAATACCCCTAGTATCGATTTCAACGAAAAAAATTTGAAAAGTGAACCTCATTTTTTTTGGTTTTTGTCCACGTTGAATTGTCCATTTTTCGGAGAATCACCCATGTACAGCTTGGTGTGGCCGTTCTTGGACTGGGCTCATGACTGAGAGGGGAGTGTTAAACAGCGATCACAAATACAGTTGTATTGCGGTATGAGGATAACAAAGGTAGCTGTTTAACGGAAAAATAAAATTATCAGTACAAACAACCAGATGTCACATTCCAACCTCGCTGTATATGTTCAGAGGCGGATTCAAAAGAAACCATTAAAAGGCTCGAGCCTCCGAAGTCATCAAACATGAACTAAATATTACAGTTTAAAAGAAAATTTTCTAGTCAACTCCGACAGAAAAGAATCTCTTTTGAGTCAAAAATTGTATTTTTCATAGAGTAAATGTACAACTATAGACCACCCTAGCTTCTTTCTCAGTAACTCGGTTCAAAATTATCCGATTTTATTGCGCAATGTGTCAACAAGGCATATTGTATAGTTGTATGGATGAAGACATTTTTTTAAAGCTTAAGTTCCTCTATTGTCAACATTTTTGTGAAATTGAAAACTGAGGTACTAATGTGGACCTAGCTATAAATATGAACCACCTTTAAGTATTCACAAAAATCATCAAAAGTGCGTTTTCCTGTTAAAAAAATAGAAAATTATAAAATTACGAATAGTATTCACAAAGAATAAGTCACTTCCAGCTCCTGAACATTCAATATGAGCCTACTGTTGACCCCTTCCAGAAAGTATATTGAATCCAATCATCTCCCTACCTGGTATCTTCATACAATTCCCCGCAGATGAAGCAATCGCAGGCTTTATCGATGTTTGGTATTTTCATACTCACTTCGTTATCATCGTCATGGTGTGAGTCCATCAGCGGACGCGGTTCGTCAGCATTTTCAACGTACGTTTGGCTTATAATTGTACCTTTTTGCTTGAAATTTGACAAATGTTCATTCGCTTTCCTTGCGAAGACCAATTTATTATTATTTCTACGGGGCGACTCTCTCCCCCTTCGAAAATATCTGCCACTTTCTTGATTCAATAACCTCCCGTATGAGCAATGCCTTCATTTTTCTTTACAAAGTTTAGCCCTTTTCAGAATGAAATCCTAGATCTCCTATACTTGTATGTGTAGAAAAGATGTATTTTTTTTTTGTAACATGTACCTGTCAGCGAGTCAATGGCTATGACATTAGATCGATGAACGTCTTCCACCTGCGATCGCGTATTGGACTCATCACACAGGAGCCATCTCTTTTCAATGCATCAATCAAAGACAACATTGCGTACGGCATGTCTGCAACTGACAAACTACGCTTTGATGACATCCAGGAAGCAGCCAAAGTTGCTAATGCCCACGACTTCATTATGGCATTACCAGATGTAAGTGACGGCCAAAAATAACACTGTAATGTTTTCACTTCAATATTTATAGTTCTAATCTCGGCGGAACATGTGCAGCGATACGACACCATTGTTGGTCAACGAGGAGTGCAGTTATCGGGAGGTCAGAAGCAGTGTGCTGCAGCTGAAAGAATCAGCTTCGGCTTTTGGCTTAAACTTCTGACAAAAATATAGCTTCGGCTTTGGCTTTTGGCTGTTCAAAAAAATTTTGCTAGCTTTTGGCTTTTTTTCGGCTGGCTTTTGGCTTTTCAATCAATGGGAAAATTAGACAAGATCAGGAGAACAGGATCTCTGTTAGAGGTACAACGTATAAGTACAATGGTACAAGAGAAGAAGAATAAGTTGAAGTTGAAAAATGAAAAGAAAAACTACATCTATAATATGTTTTCTTTCTTGATACAGGGCTGAAGGAGGAAAGAGGAAGAGAAGGATTAAAAAAGGATGAGGAGCCAGTTTCAGATGCTGAATCGTTAGCTAGTTCTTTTTCCTCTGATATGGACCAAGGAGAGCAGCGTTGGGAAAATATGTTACAGTCAAAACGTCGAAATAAAGTTCATCATACTACTGCAACTGCAGAAGAATTTGAAGTTCAGTGCCGAACATTGAAATTCCCAGACAGTAAAATTCGATTAAAGCAAAATGTTCTGAAGTTTTGGGAAACTCATAAAAATGAGTATGGCGAATTGTATGATGTAGCACAGGTAATTTTTGGAGCTCCAGGAACTCAGGTGAGAGTTGAACGCCTGTTTTCCCTACTACGTGATTTGTTAAGCCCTAAGCGTTACAATTTAAAATCCTGTACAATCCACAAGATTTTATTTCTGAAAGTAAATCTCAACATTTTGTTGCAATTACAACAAATATTGTAATTTGACTGGAGAGAAAAAAATAAATGAAATAAAAAAGACGCTTTTTTTTATTTATTTATTAAGAAACATGTTTTTGTACGAACTTCTCATAACTCAGAAGAGCCAAAAGCTAGTCGAAAAAATTTGGCTGAATTCAGCTTTCGACTTCCATAGGTGCGCTTAAAGCTGGCTTTCGGCTTTCATCTTATCAGTAAAAATTCGGCTGATTTTGGCTTTCAGCTTTCGGCTTTCGGCTGGCTGCAGCACACTGGTCAGAAGCAAAGAATAGCAATCGCTAGAGCCTTGTTGCGCAATCCGACGATATTACTAATGGATGAGGCCACATCTGCTTTAGACACCAAAAATGAAAAAGTGAGTTTTTTTTCAATGTACCATTTTGGTGCCAAAAATAAGGAATGCGATACTGAGTACTGTGTTTTCACAGAATGTTCAAGCTGCGTTAGACAATGCTAAACAAGGCCGAACGTGCTTGGTTGTGGCTCATCGCTTGTCGACTATTCAGGATGCGGACAAAATTTGCGTTATCAGCGACGGAAAAATGTTGGAAAGTGGCACTGATGAAGAACTGAAGAAACTGAATGGACACTACCTACTACAATTTGATAAAGAGACAAACGTAGGGAGGGAGATGAATGAATTTATCATTCTTGCAATAACTGACCTGACAAATGAAGTGATGAAGAGAATTTCGAGAATTATTTGTACAATTGCAACTTTTGTTACGGTAGATTTTGAAAGCAATATAGAAAGATGATGACTTTCTTCTCCTCGCTTCTTTGTGATTATTTTGAATTTATTTTTAAAATCTATTCACTAGTAGGACTTGAGATTAATGGACAGTTCTGTATATGTTGCATCTGCAATTTTCGAAAACCAATCCGCTTCCTTCTCCCATATCTCACTGCGATCGATTTGTTTCCCAAAATTCGTGCTGAATATCTCGAATTTTGGAAGCTAAAAACCATCCACTTCATGCGATTTTAAACACAAGAAATTTTGTCCTAGCACCCTGTTTGTTACCAGAATAGTGTTCTAAAAAAAAAAAAGTTACAAAACACCCGTGAGTACATCCATTATAATTATTAAGGGCAGCAGTTTTTAATGGCAATGATTGTAACACTTTATAAAGCTGCCAGGGATTATTAGCCATAAGCTGTTGTTGTTATGCACCATTCAGCCCAGCATGGTTGCTAAAGTCGGTAGTCGGTTACCTACATAATTACATATGATGTGGCTTATTATTCTGAATACAGCTCCCTTCTATCTGAGGTAATATGATCTTAGTTCATCAGTCGTTTCTTATTTCAGTAGTTTTACTCTCACCAAACCTCTTTTCGTGCCTGAAATCCGTACACACGAGGTCCAGGGTTCTTACCCTCTTGGCCATTTTGTTTGGCAAAATCTTACTTAGTAGCATATTTTCAAAATGACGCATTTTGGTCGAAATGTAAAAATGAAAATGTTTTCAATCGCTTTGCTCTCGAAAAATTTACCACCATCACTATTTGCAACCCCTGTCCCTGATTCAAGAAACTGACGATGGGGCTGGGTGGATCCAGTTTCGATGTTGTGCGAAAGTAGTTCAGTTGAATCATCGTCATACCTACGAAAGCAGTTGTGCCCTTGAGACTGCAGGTGGTAATTAACGAGCTCGTGTGTAAGCCAGGAACAAATATTCGAGCTACGGTCGCAGGGCCCATGTTTGCTAATATTTATTCGATATGAAGCTACTGTGAGTCACAAAAATATTCGGAAATACAGTTTTTTTCGCAATATTAAAAGAAGAATGGGCGGAAAAAATCCGAAAAAGTTGTATGTGACAGAAGGTAGAGTAGGGAGTCTTGGAGCACCAATTTTTTTTGGAGAAGTACCAAAAATTATGCACAGAAAAAGAAAAACACGAAATATGTAGCCACATTAATATTCGGACACCGTGTATTTTTTCCATAAGAAATCCGACTTGATCTTACATTTTCCTGAGTAAGATTCTAGAAAATGTTCCTTTGATGATCAAAAGTTGATACCTGAATAATTGAAGTATTGCAGATTATGAGTTAGGTAATTACGACATCGTAGCATGACTGAATGCGAAGTTAGGTATGGGTTGAAAAAATATGCAACAAGAAAACTTCCTGCGTCCGCCCATTATAATAAGCATGCAACCCAAAAGAAACAAAATATAGTTATGACCCGTTTCTAACTCAACCAGTACAGGAGCGATGATGATGTGGGTTAAAATTTCGTATTCTGTAAAGCTTCTAGTTTACACAAATTACTTGTGATCATCAAAGGAACATTTTCTAGAATCTTACTCAGGAAAATGTAAGATCAAGTCGGATTTCTTATGGAAAAAATACACGGTGTCCGAATATTAATGTGGCTACATATTTCGTGTTTTTCTTTTTCTGTGCATAATTTTTGGTACTTCTCCAAAAAAAATTGGTGCTCCAAGACTCCCTACTCTACCTTCTGCCACATACAACTTTTTCGGATTTTTTCCGCCCATTCTTCTTTCAATATTGCGGAAAAAAACTGTATTTCCGAATATTTTTGTGACTCACAGTACGTACCCACTCTATTCAATTGCGTTTGACACTGGTACCTTGAAAACTGCCATAAGACCTTGACTATCATAATGAAAAATTCAATATCTAATGTGTGAAGTAGGTAATTTAATGACTAATTATTATCACTGAAAACTTTTCTTTTTTGTTCAGCGTTCAAAAGTCCGAGTTTGAAAATGTAATCTCATCACATATTATAAATCCACTTCCCATCTAGAAGAAATAGTCTTCGAGTTTTGCCGTGATCCTGAGATGAAAAATTTTTAATCCGAAAAGGAGCTTGAGCTGTACATACCTAGTTTTCAATTCTGTCTGAACCTTTGGTGCTTTATAACGAAGCGAAGACCATATGAGCGTTCTTACAAATGTATGTCATGAGTAAAGCCACCTAGTGATGCAAATATCGTATAAAAAATATCGTTATCTATCGATAATTTTTCCGCTGAATATCGAATAATTGAGTTTTTCCGATTATCGGATAATGTTCGATATCTATCGATATTCTTATAGGAAGAGCGATATTTCAATATTTTGAAAACCTCCAATACAGTGTGACTGATTAAGTTACTTTACTTCTTCCCTGTCGCCAGACCGGCTGTCTGGAAACGCCAAAATTCCTCAAAATTCGCCAGTTTCGCCCTTTCGCCAGACAGTGTTAATGCAAAATTTTTCTAATAATACATTTTTTCCCTTTTCAAGTTCTCTAGTACCTTATTTAAGAGAAAAGCCCTCAAGTAACAGATTTTCAGGTCCTTTTCCTCGAACGATTCACTGATGATGATATAAGTACGTACGTACTAAAAAGGCCTGTAAGTTCCATTGTTATAAAGTCTCTTTTGATTAAATTTCAGTTTTTCATTGTTTTTTTCCATTATTGAGCCAAAAATGTGATAACAGTTTTAACTTTATTCGCCAGAAAACTGTTGATAGTAATTTTGATTTTGATGACTAGATTTGCTCAAAAGTGCTTCAAAGTGAATGTGTTTGTTTTGTAAATTGTAAGATTGTAAGTTGGATTTTAGAATATTAAATGGACAAGTACTTGAAAAGAGAGAGGCCGAGGCCAACTCGGGCAACTGTACTGGATTCCGCTAGTAAAATATAGTGGACAAGTATTATAGTTGAGTCCGTTGTTCAAATTGAGCTAGAGTCCTTTTTGGACCCATTTTGACCACATTGTCGACTGTATTTCGGCAACGGATCGTCGCTGTCAAATTTAGACACCGCATTCGAACTCAGCGTGAAAAATTGAGTCAACTGACTCAATTAAAAAATTTCCAAGTATCAAAGCAAAAAAATAAAAAATTAAAAAAAAACAAAAAAACTTTTAACCTTTTGGATTTTTCTAGCTGACCAAATTTCCCAAGTATGAAAACAAAAGTAGGAAAACTGGAAAAACTTTTTGACTTGTTGGGTTTCCCAACTTCTCAACTCAATTCACAAGTATCAAAGCAAAATTTCCGATCAAAATATCAGAAATATCGATATTTATAAAGTACAAAATCGATATTTTTAATTATCGTGATAATAACAATATTATCGTATCGATATTGATTTTCTCAATATCTTGCATCATTAATTTCCAGACTCTAATAATTTTTCAGACCAGTGGCTCCAAGCTTGCGATTTGCGAACTGTCTTTCAAAAAATGACAGTAGGTAATTTCCTTGCTAACGAAAAATCAATTTCGAAGAAAGTTGGCTAATATAAAATTATAAATGGTGGAGGGGTTGCAGGTGGTCCGTAGCGAAATCAGTTAACAAAAAATTTATTTCAGTTGGTCGTTTGATTTTCTAAGTTATATCAATGATTGAGGGACGAGGGGACTCGATACGCAATCAGTTACCCTAGTTATCTGCGGAAAAGTTACCCATTTGCAACCCTTAGTTACCTTCCTCAGATTGCCCAGAAACCCGTCAGTTACCCTTGGTTCCTCTTTAATTACCTGGGTAAGTTACAATTTGCAACCATTAGTTACGCTCAAATTACCCATAAACCCGTCAGTTACGCCTGGTTCCTTTTTTTATTAGGGTAACTGGCGGGATTTTGCGTTACCCGCGGAAAAGTTACCCATGTGCAACCCTCAGTTACCCTCAGATTACCCAAAAACTCGCCAGTTACCCTTGGTTCCCCTTTAGTTACCTGGGTAACTGGCGGGATTTTGAGTATCGAGGAGGAGGTTGGAGTTTTCTTACAGATATGAATTCAGGGCAACATTAAGTATATATAGTTTCCCTATAGCATGCGAGAGGCACACACTTTACCACTGAAAGAAAGAAAATTCTTTTGATTTATGTAAAAACCAGACCTTGCCCAAGATCCTATAATTTGTGGCAAGCCAATCCAACGACTGAAGAGACTTAGATCGTGGAAATTGAGTCGGTCTGCTGTGCAGTGGTGAAAGGAAAAACGAAAGAAAGCCGGTAAATTGACATTTCTTCGCTATTTTCACCGAGTTCAGCTCACTCTTGGAATAAAGGGCGCAATGCCTCACACCCCTGTAGAGTGCATATTTGATATAATACTTACAAGCTGTGTCAAACATGTTGAATTTTTGTTTTCGGTACTCCTTTTGTATAAGTAGGTGACCGCAGCTCCCTTGTAATTGGAAACTACGGAACTATTCCAAAACCCCCTTTTTCATTAGTGTCTCTGCTATCGCTACTTAGCAAACAGCTGACCTAATTTAGTTTCATGTTGTTTTCGAAATTACGAAACATACGCCAGAATTTCGGTATTAATTTACGATTAATTATTAGACAATGGCTGGATTTATAATATTTAACGATGAGCCGTTGTTTTTCGTAGATGAAAATTCGCACGCGAAATTTGAACAGATGCACCGGGCGCGGATTATTTAATAATCTGGCGGACATATTGGACCCTTTGTTACCATAAACGCAATAATATCGGTAATTTAAATACGATACTATTACGTCAACTCCATTATTTATTATACTCGCGACAATAATTACCCTTATTTATGTAGAAAACTATTAGTTCAGTTTGCCCGTTAATAATAATTGCGATTATTTATTTGGTATTGACGTTTCGAGCTGCAATTTTTCGAGTATAAAAGGCCCCCTTTTGCCCAATCGTCAGTATGTTTTTTCTTAAAAAAAAAATTATTTTTTTAAAAAAAGATTGTTTTTTTTGTTGTTTTTTTTATAATTATTTTTTTAAAATTATATTATTGTTTAGTTGAACTCAATAATGAAGAAAAGACGCATAGGTACAGCTATAAATTATAATCGTAATAAGCAGGTAATGGCAGACACACGTTACACCTTAGTTAGAAATTACAAAACTAAACGAATACAGGATAAAGTAAGCAAACGAGAACACACACATCAGTATGACCACATAACAAGTACAAATACATTTTCGATGGTAACATTACTCCCCCCCGGATGAACAAGGTTCATCGAAAGGTAACAAAACAACAGAAGTAACCGCACGCTGCTTGAGAGTATTCTTATGGCGTACGTTGACAGTTCGAACAATTCCATGAGAATCAGGAAACACCTCCTCAATCAGGCCGAGATCCCAATTAGCAGGCTTGATCAAATCATCGCGAAGAATAACTACTTGGCCGACTTTGATATTGGGTTCAGATCGATGCCACTTGGTACGAGTTTTTAGTTGCGATAAATAATCCTTCGACCATAAATGCCAGAAGGATTTAATTTGGCATTGTAATAATTCATATCTCTTGGACAGTTTCACATTAGATTCCTCCGGCTCTGGTAGTGATGTAATCTGATCGCCGATGAGAAAATGGCCTGAGGTTAATACAACGGACGCGGGGTTGCTTCTATAGCACAAGGGTCTAGAATTGAGGATTGCTTCAATGCGGGTTATGAGTGTAGAATACTGCTCGATATTGAGAACTTGATCCTTGGTGACACGGACGAGATGATATTTCATAGACTTGACGGCCGCCTCCCAAATCCCACCACGATGAGGGGCGCGAGGAGGGTTAAACCGCCAGGAAATACCCTCGGAAGCACAATGATTTTGTAGTTTGTCATTACGTAAATCAAGAAAGTTGGAAGCACCTCTGAAATTGGTGGCATTATCCGAATGAATAACCTTTGGCAGTCCGCGGCGCGAGACAAAGCGATGCAGGCTGTTCAAAAAATCCTCGGTGGACAAGGATGTCACAAGCTCCAAATGGACCGCCCTTGTTGCAAAGCATGTGAAAACCGCCACGTAAATTTTGAATCGAACCTTGGACCGACTCATTATGGGCTTGCATAAAAACGGACCTGCGAAGTCAACTCCACATGCTGTAAATGGACGGCTAATGGTGCAGCGATCAATGGGAAGATCGCCCATAATCTGGCTTCTTGACTCGGCTTTATAACGGATACAAGTAATACAATGACGCAACTCGGCTTTAAGAACATTCGTTAGGCTACCAGTAAAATGATATCTCAAAGACAAATATGTGAACATAAACGAACGGGTAGCGTGAAAATATTTAAGATGAATATGGCGAACAAGTAGCTTAACAAAATAACTACCAGTAGGCAATACCACTGAGTTTTTACGATCAAATGATACGGAGGCATTGGCCAGACGAGTAGATAATCGAATTACATTATTTCCATCGATGAATGGGTTATGAGCCTTTAACATACTCCGTTTACTCAGCGGCTTATTTTCCGAAAGACACAAAAATTCCTTTGGATAAGAGGATTGCTGTACAAAACTAATTAGCACATATTCAGAATTCGACAAATCACTGGCTGTTAAACGCACAGATTGCGGGTGTCTCTCCAGTTTACAAGGAGACCTTAACTTGTACTTCTTGGATTTCAAATTACGAAAATACAACAACATATAAGCATAAATGCGCACTAACTTACTAAATTCGGAAAAGCGGGAAATAAATACATTAAACACATCAAAATTATTTACCACAAGATTACAAGAATGTTTAGGGTTACATCTTTCTAAATCTAGGTCGTCATCGAATGTGCGAAAATTATTTATATTGAATGGATAAAACAAAAACGATGATCCGTTAAACCATAAATCGGCACTCAACAATGATTTGACAGAGCAACCATGAGTAGCTACATCGGCGGGGTTTTCGGAAGTAGGTACATATCCCCAATTTTCAAATGGTATCGCCTTCACGACTTTTCTGACACGATTCGCGACAAAGACTTTCCATATTTCAGGAGGTTTTGCAAGCCACGCTAATACTACTTTAGAGTCTGTAAACGCGAATACACTGCTTAAATGAACTTTTAATACCTTGCGAACGCGATCTAATAATTCAGATAGTAGAACTGCTCCGCACAATTCTAATTTTGGAATCGACACTGGTTTCGAAGGAACAACACGGGTTTTCGCGCAGACAAGACGCACACTTTTTATTTCTGACGCACTAATCGCACGGATATAAATGACCGCACAATAAGCTTTTAATGATGAGTCTGAAAATCCAACTAGGTCAAAACTATCCGTATTGCAGATGGAGAAAGGCCTTGGAATTGAAAAGGACTTTAATAATTGAAGCTCGCTGCGGAAAGCGCGAAATTCGTCAACTAATAGCGCAGGAACTTCCTGATCCCAGCCTAAGCCCTGCAGCCACAACAATTGGATTAACATTTTTTCTCGTATCATTACCGGTGCTATAAAGCCAAGAGGGTCAAATATTTTAGCAACCTCTGAAAGCAGTCTTCTTTTCGTGATTATATTCAGCTTGGGCATGGAATCTGGAACTTTTATCTGGAAGGTATCCTCAGTTGGAGTCCAATATATACCGAGAACAGATATAGCTTCATCACCTCCAATAGTTCTAGTTAGATTGGATTCAATCAATTCAGGAGGGATGCTTTGGAGAAGATCAGGCGAGTTTGATTGGTATTTCCGCAATGAAAAATGCGCAGACTTACAGGTTTCATGCACACTCTTCTGGAGATCCTTGGCTTCTTCAACCAATGAGGCACCTGTTAGTAGATCGTCCATATAGAAATTGGACTTTATTGCGGAGCTGACTCTGGCATCCTTTGCTGATTCGGCAAGCACTTGCAAACATTTAGTTGCAAGGAAAGACGCTGGTGCAGTTCCATATGTGATAGTATTTAATTCATAAATCTGTGGTGGGTTGGTTGGCTTGTCTCTCCACAAAATGGACTGAACTGGCCTGTCCTCAGGATGCACTTCAATACAACGATACATTTGAGCAATGTCTGCAGTGAATGCCACGGTATATGTGCGAAATTTCAACAGGGTCTCAAATAATTCCGGCTGTAACTGTGGACCAGTCATGAGAATATCATTTAAAGAATTCCCACTTGAAGTCTTGGCTGAACCATTAAAAACTACTCGCAGTTTGGTTGTGGTGCTGCTAGGGCGAAGCACCGCATGGTGTGGTAGAAAGTATCGACCTTCTGAAGATGAGGTTGCAAGGCTCATATGATGAAGATCTAAATACTCCTTCATGAATTGCCTGTACATTGCAGTTTTAGGCTCGGAACTTGAGATCTCTGAACGCCGCAAGCAGGCCAGAGCGCGGCTGTAATTGTTGGTTAGCTCTGTTCTTGAGGCTTTGAATGGGAGTCTGACCATAAATTTCCCAGTAGGCAACCGCTTATATGTTTCATCAAAGTGCTTCAGGATTTCCTCGTGCTCCTTGGATTGTATTGCCGAGGCAGGCTCCGTCATCTGCTCTTCAGAATTGAACAACAGCTGCAGACGATCATCAATATCTTGCATGGACAAGTAGCACACCTCATTAGGATCTGCTAAAACTTGGATTGGGATCTGGGTAGGTTCTGAGCTTGGTCCCAGAACTGTCCATCCAAACTTTGTGTCGGATAGCATAAGTTCATTTACAACTTTAGTCTCTGATTGCATCACCTTGGGTAGATATGCAGCGCTTAGAAGTAGGTCGACACTTGGAATATTAACAATCCTTTGGTAGAAGGCGCTATCTGCGAGACTATAGGTTTGCAGATTCTTCGCCTGCTCGTCCCAGGCTAGGTTGTGGATAGCATAGCTAAGTGCGTTCCCAGGTACTACATCAGCTACTAAGTTTAGGATAAACTCCCCGAACTTGGATTGTAAGGTTAAATTACATTGCTTCATTGCGGCTACCTTCACTCCACCAACAGCTACTGAAATTGGATTTGGAGATTGCTGGGTGTTGATCCGGAAACGACGAACAAAGGCATCTGAGACAAGGGTAACCTGGGAGCAGGAGTCCAGCAGTAGACGAAGATATCCTCGGACAGTGTTGGATTGGAAATGTACAACTGCTGACGGCAAAATAACTATGTTGGATTTTTGGGCTACTGCCTGGAGGCATGTTGGATTGGGTGTTGTACTCGGATCTGGATTGGCCCTGCTTGGTTCGGGCTGCTTAGGTACTTCGGGTTTGGATATCTGCTCATTCTGCTTATTAATGCTTGGTTGACTGGTTTCAAAACGGATCAGTGTATGATGTTTCCGAGAGCAGACCTTACATACCTTTCGGGATCTGCATTGGTAAGCAGTATGCCCAATGTTGAAGCAATTAGGACATAAGCGATGTTGACGGATGAGTGCTGCTCTATCACGGACAGGTTTGGCTTGGAAAACATCACACTCGATAATTAGGTGCTGCTTATTACAAATTACACATGCTGACCTTGGTGAAACTAGAAAACTCCTTTTGGATTCCGTAGGTTTGCTCTCCCTTTTGGTGCAATCAGTGGAGAGTAATGGTTTGACTGCGGCGGCGTTGGTTTTCAAAAAATTCCAAAGATTATCCCAGTTGGGGTATTTAGAGTGGTCTTGGATAGTTTTCTTCTAATCAGCCTGGGTACGTTCATCTAATTTGGTATAGACAAAATAGGTTACAATACCAGGCCATCCACTAGGTGTCTCACCAGATAGCTCAAGGCTACGAATCACTGAATCAATTTGATCCAGGATATCCCTAATTTCCCTTGGTGATTTAATTCTTTGGATAGCAAACAGCTCACTAAAGTGGGATTCGACAATAAGGAATTTGTCTTCGTAGCGCTCAATGATAGTATCCCAAGTCCTTTGATAGTTTTCAGCACTGGTGGGGATATCTCGGACTAGTCTTTCAGCCCTTCCACTTAGACTGCTTTTCAGGTAGAACATCTTATCTTTTAGGTCTATCTCTTTATTGTTGTGAACCAGCCGTAAGAATTGGCTCTTATAATTTAGAAACTTTTGTTCGTCCCCATCAAAAGTTGGTAACTGAACCTTAGGTAATTTGTTACGGATTAAGGCTGATGAACTTTGTGAAAGATTAGGCATTGCTGTCGAGTTTCCCCAAGAATACCGCTGAGCTGGATTTTGTTCTGCTTCCAACAACATTTGCTCGTTTTTAGCCGCTATGGTTTTTTGGATATTACGGACCTGACCAGTTATACGTGCAATCTGAATAGGCAGTTTGTCGCACTTTTGGATCTCCTTCTCTTCAGTATCACCTAGTTCGTAAGCACATGCTTCACTGATGAGGGTGTTAAGGCGTTCTTGGTAGGGTTTTATCTGCTCAAGGTTTGATACCAAAATTTCGCATTCCTCGGCTGAGATTTCTTCCGATGATAGGGTTTGGGTTGAGGAATCGATAAGACTGTTCACATTCCGGAGAACATGGCGAAATTCTCTCATAATAGTTTTAAGTTCGGCCATTCTTACCTTTGGATGCGGAGGTTGCCTTTGCTTTTAGTTTGGATGCGCCTTTACTTCGGAACGTTGCGAAAGACCGAGCGTCTTGATAAATCCCAGTTGGACGAGTTTCAGTTCCCGTTGGAAGCGTTCTAGCAAGTAATCACTGAGTACCTACTTGCTGCAGCATGAATTTTCCTGTTTGGCTCCCACTGCTAGCACAACCGGCATTGAATACGCTCAATATACACGACAACAAAGTACTTCGATTTAAATTCACGACACTTCATCTGGTTAATTGTTATCCGGCCCGGAGGACCATAATGTTTAGTTGAACTCAATAATGAAGAAAAGACGCATAGGTACAGCTATAAATTATAATCGTAATAGGCAGGTAATGGCAGACACACGTTACACCTTAGTTAGAAATTACAAAACTAAACGAATACAGGATAAAGTAAGCAAACGAGAACACACACATCAGTATGACCACATAACAAGTACAAATACATTTTCGATGGTAACAATTATTAAAATATTATTTTAAATTATTAATTAATATTTCAAATTTATTTTATAATTAATAATTGTGTTTTAGTCAATCACCAGAATTGGTAAGTCCACCTTATGTTTGTTTTCCTTAGGGCTGTAATACTTCAGTTATTCGATTTTTACTAGAAATACCTTTTCGGTTAACTTAAGGCTGGATATAGCATTTGAAAATTATACTTCAAGATAAATTTCAAAATTGCAGACATAATTTAAGAAGCTTTTTAAAACATACTTATAATTAATAATAATTTCAATTAAATTTAAAGGTATAAATAATAGAATAAGGTAAATTATATAACTGTCAAAATTACAAGAAATCAATAATTCTGATCATATCAATTTATTGATTTAAAAAAAAATTAATTCTCATACAGTTTATTAAAAAAGAAACGTTAATTTTTATTTTCATGAAGATTATGTCCCCCTGTTTGGAATTTTCAATACAGTAGGCAAGGCTGGACTTCGGAAAATCAAAACTGGAATCGAAGTCTAGTCATCAATCTCCAATACAACTCTGTAAATTTGTAAACATCTAAAATTTACCTAACTGATCCAGATTTTTGAGGTACAAATTAGGTATCTTGGTGTTTATTAAAAAATCCCTCGATCAGCGCTCCCACCCCCTGGAAATTGTTTTAAATAATTTAAAACATTACTGAAAAATTTTTAACTAGATTATATATAATGTTAATTCGTATATCGAGTCAGTCAGACTTGAGCTTTTTTGGCCACAGTGATTTTAAATCAGAATATCGAACAAATAAGCCGATTTGTATGACACTTGGGTGTGGTTACGTGAGATTCTTACATCAAATTCGAAAATTATACTCTTTATATTTATCGGTTTTGCCATTGTAGGGACCAATGTGTGTCAACATCAATTTAAAAAAAAAATAATTATTTTAATCCCCCCCCCCCCCCATATTAAGTGATATACTGTAACCGCCTAGATGGCATTCACCTATACTGTTGAAATTGTACATTAAATGAAGAATTTTTTTATTAACAAATGAGATTATCGCAAATTAACAGTGTATATACTTAAAGCGAAAGTAGTGCGGGTTTTTCGAGTTTTTGTTCGAGAAGTATTTAGTCCAGACCACAGTGGGTCATTCAAAATCACAGAAACGAGAGTTTGTAAAAAAAGCGCGGATATTAATTGAATTGACTGATAGCAAGAGTAAGTCTTAATGAGAGGTTAAAATATATTATGAACTACGTATGGCTGAACTAAACCTATATCCTGCTTGGTCAATCAAGGGAGAGAAAGAGGAGTGAGTCATGAGAAAGAAGAACGTGGTTCAGAAAAGATCACGTATAAGAAGTGCAGGTAGGCAGGAGACAAAAGACGTTTAAGAGAAGATCGCATCGTGTTATGCAGTACAAAGCCAGACAGGACAATTAAAAAAAAATGCACATTGGAGAGGAGAGGGTCACCGCAGTGTAATTTCAAAACAGGATTTTTAAAGCGCCTGTTTTGAAAATTAGTGTGAAGGGGGAAGACAGGAGAGAAGATTGGAGACGAACGGTCATAAAATAGAAAAGTGATTCTTGAAAAAAATCATCCTGTTTTTTGTTTTTTTTAAACTTAGGTAAAATGTTTTCTGAGGTACAGCGATTCATCTTCACCAATTTTGTCACAGAACTGATTTATAAAACGGACTTGAACTATGTATTTTAAATAGATTTGAAAAAATCTTATATACGAGTTGAGGTGCGTCGTAAGAAAAATTAAAAAATTTAGGAGAGCATTGTAGAATCTTCAAATACTTGACAAATCTTTAAGGACGTTTAAAGACCCTTCAAGGAATCTGAATGAGTCAAACTAATCTTAAACGGAGTTTAAATAGTCTTAAAACAAACAAAAAAATCGTAAGCAGGTTCGAGGAAATCTTACCGAAACTTAGCGAATTTTAATGTAGTAGCAAATCTTAAATGAACCTGGAAGAATCTCAAATAACCATAAAAGGATCCGCGACGGTATTCAGGAATCGTACCTATGTATGGAAGGGCCTTACAGAATTTTAAATTAATCCCGATGAATGTCGAAAAGTTTTAATGACCTAAATAAGTTTGAAAATTTTTTAAAGAGTCTTAAGTAAGTCCAAAAAAGTAATAAATGAGCCAAATGTGGCTTGAAGAGTCATAGCAAGTCTTCAGGAAGTTTTGAAGTGTTCTGAGGAGTTTTAAATACGTCTAGGCACTGTGGGCAGGTCTGAAAGAATCCTGAGTAAGTCTGGGAGAGTCTTGAGAAAAAAATGAGAATATGTCTTAAATGAATCTTCAACAAGCTCAGAAGAATTTCAAATTGTTTGCAACCAAGAAACTCGAAGAATTGTATTTGTACTCATAAAATTATACGGTTCATGGTGGTTTCTCTGAAGCGGTGAAGTAGTGGAGTTATTTTTCCGATTGCAGTAGAGTCCATCAGTTGAGTACGCCTGATTAGATACTTTGCAGTTTACTGGGAAGACTATATTCCCCTTAATTTATTTTTCCATTTATTTATAGTTTTCACTTAAATTGACGGCCACACAAAAAGTCGCTTATAACATTTAATTTGTCGCCACTCAGGTTACTGTGGTAATTAATTTTTAGCAGTACATTGTATATTATTGTCGTGCATCATATTTCGTGTAGTTTAATTTATTTTTCACGTCGCCCCACTTATTTTTTTGTCGAATATTCATTTTTTTATTGTTTACAGCGGAAATTGTCGTTGGACCCATTAAATTGTCGTATTTGCGTTTGTTCCTGTCGTTGTATCCCTTTTTTTTGTCGGACCATTAAATCAGACCCTTAAATTAATAGCCATCTACTCGATAAAATTAGTCCGAATAAAACATATAGTTTGTCGGGATCATTGAAAATGGAAATTCAAAACCACAAGTTGGATGAGTCGTAGAGAATAAACGTCAGCAGACTACAAATAAATTGAGGACGCTAAGAGTTCCGATACCTTACATTTTCCATAAAGTATAAACTATAGGTAGTTCTTAAAAGTTAACAAGAAAATAGTAAAGAGATCAGCAAGAGTAAAACCGAATCAAAAGATGAAAGTTTCAACAGCTTTCGGTTTTGTAACTTTCATTATCGTTAGTCGTTAAAGTACATAGTATTAATATTGAAATTGACAAATGAAAATCAAGGGAGGTAATATCCAGAGTGACAAAGGAACCGATGTCACTGAGCATATTGTATCTCTTCATTCTCGTCATCTAGTACAGTATTGGTCATAATGTCACAAATTAACAGAAAATTAGCCGGGCACTAAAGCGCACTTACTGATCGCTAATTAACTTATCGAAAATGGTTCGTTGAACACTGTTCAGACTTGAAAAATAAAGCGGTTCAGGGTACGTTTATAAATGAACTTTTTCTCAAACAAAACTTAATATAATAAATAATTCATTCAATATTAATTTATTAATAAATATAATAAATATGAATTTGTTGACATCTGGTGGTTGGGGGAGGTACGAGCCCCTTAATACCACAGTGGCAGCTCCGTCATTGAATAAAACACAGTGCATGAAATGAACTTCGTATAATATCAAATCATAAGTGTAACAAAGGAAAAATCTAATAAAAATGACTTTTGTTTATTGAATACAGAACAGATAAAAACCTTTCGAACTTGTCTATAACTTCCGGCGGTTGTATCCTAGAAGGCTGAAATTTAACTTCTTCAGTAAAAGGATCAGCATTTAACGTTAAAAATTGAGGACCATGCCACCATAAGTTACTATTTTTCAATTGCTCTGCTGTTACACCTCTCGATAGCAAATCAGCTGGATTTTTATTTGTGCTAATATAATCCCACTTGGCTCCTGCTTGATTTTCTTGAATCTTTTTTACACGATTAGCCGCAAAAGGACGCCACCGAGAATATACTGAATTAATCCAACATAAGCTGATTTGAATATCTAACCGAAGTCTAATTAAATTTATTTTGTGGGTTAGTGTTACACTTTTTAAAGTTGTTTGCAAAATTTCAGTTAGCACTAATGCTCCGCTTAATTCCAATCGAGCCATTGACACTTTTTTGAGGGTAGCCACTCTTGATTTTGCATAAAACAAATTACATTGTGCAATCCCATTTTTGATCACTCTTAAATAAATAGCTCCGCCATAGGCCTTTTCAAAAACCATGAATTTCAACAAAATCAAAGCTACTGTTATGAATATACCGTGGAATAGAAATGTGTTTCAAATATTCGAGATCTTTTTCAAAATCAGACCAAAATTTAAGTAAATTATCTGGTAAAATTTCATCCCACTTGACTTTCAATTCCCATAACTGTTGCATAAAAATTCTGGCTCTAATAGTAATAGGCGATAAAATTCCAAAAGGATCAAAAATGTGAGACGTGTTCCCGGACCGGATCCTTTCGGTCCAACGACCAAAAGGGTTGAACACGTTCACTAAAAAAAAAAATGTTTGTTTAACGTGGTGTAGATGCCCTAGAAGGACAATCTACCACACAAAGGAGTTCAGCAATAGCAGCGCGCTGGCATGACGGCAGAACGCGGAAACGCGCTAGTCCTCTAACTTGGTGTATCTAATGACTTTGATCTTAATCTTCATCAAAAATGTTTTTTATCACAATATGCAACATGAATCGAAAATTAACTACGGTGCAGTGAGTTTTTCTTATCAAAAAGTCGTGGTATCACCATAAAAATTCGGAATTGGTGTTGAATGATTTTGAACAACCATTTCCTGGTGTCACACGACCCAGGCGAGAAACAATTTACCATTTGTGCAAACGATTTCGCGCTACTGGAAGTGCATTTTTTCATTTTTCATTTTTCGGGTTAAGCGACTTTTCCGCCACCCTGTATTTTGAATTCCATCAGGACCTGGTGCCTTACCAATTTTCAGATTTTTCAGTACTATTTCAACTTCATGTTTTAAAATTGCTAAAATTGGTTCGTCTATCTGTCGCTCTTCCTCACTGTCTGTGTTATTATTAATTGATCCCCCTTCTGGGAGGCTATAAAGTTCCTTATAGAAATCCGTGGCAACTTGTATAATTTCCGTCCTATTCCTTACCTTTCTGTCTTTTTTGTTTTTTAGATCAATTATGTCTAACAATCGAGGATGGCAAAATGTTGATAAGATATGTAAGTATTGTTTTATTATAATTACTATGGCCAATACTCCCTCCTCATTGATCACTCTGCTGATTTTGCTGTCTGTCTGTCTGTCTGTCTGTCTCTCTCTCTCTCTCTCTCTGTCTCTCTCCTCTCTCTCTCTATTATATTATAGGTATACCTACATACTAGCCACTCACATAATATTCAAACTACACCTTTCATTTCCAGACAAAAGAATCGAAGAGCGAGAGCGGCGGGCCGCCGAGGAGGCAGCCCGTCTACTGGCACAGGAGGAGGCCAGTCGACGAGCCACCGAGGCGGCCCGGCTTGAACAGCGGCGTCAAGCGTAAGTAATATCATTTTTATCCAACTACCAATTTCAGTGCAACCTTCCAAGTTAAAGGTCAAACAGACCTTCAAAATGTTTGTACCTATAGGGGAAGTTTTGAAAATTGACCCATTCTGTTTTTTCTCGAAAGTGCATAATGACATACCTTCCCATTTAAGATGCCAAGATTGGTGCTACGTTCCAGCCCCGCAAAAAAAGTGGGAGAAAAGTTTCTGTGCTCGCGAAAAACTAAGCCTTGCTCAAATACGAAACTCACCCTGTAAATGAATGTACATCCTCGCTAATAAACGATTAACCGACATAATAAGACATAAAATGACATAATTAACTATAAATACTGGAAGTGCATTTTTTCATTTTTCATTTTTCGGGTTAAGCGACTTTTGCACCATCCTGTATTTTGAATTCCATCAGGACCTGGTGCCTTACCAATTTTCAGATTTTTCAGTACTATTTCAACTTCATGTTTTAAAATTGCTAAAATTGGTTCGTCTATCTGTCGCTCTTCCTCACTGTCTGTGTTATTATTAATTGATCCCCCTTCTGGGAGGCTATAAAGTTCCTTACAGAAATCCGTGGCAACTTGTATAATTTCCGCCCTATTCCTTACCTTTCTGTCTTTTTTGTTTTTTAGATCAATTGTCAGTTGCTCATGTCCTCACGGGGGTGGCAGAACATAGACAAACTCAGTAAGAATTGTTTTATTATAATTACTATGGCCAATACTCCCTCCTCATTGATCACTCTGCTGATTTTGCTGTCTGTCTGTCTGTCTGTCTCTCTCTCTCTCTCTCTCTCCTCTCTCTTTCTCTCCCTCCTCTCTCTCTTTATTATATTATAGGTATACCTACTTACTAGCCACTCACATAATATTCAAACTACACCTTTCATTTCCAGATGAAAGAATCGAAGAGCGTGAGCGGCGGGCCGCGGAGGAGGCAGCCCGTCGACTGGCACAGGAGGAGGCCCGTCGACTGGCACAGGAGGAGGCCCGTCGACGGGCCACCCGTTCTGTCTTTTTTGTTTTTTAGATCAATTGTCATCAGTTGATAGGTATGTCATCTCGCGGGTGGCAGAATGTGGACAAAATTAGTAAGTATTGTTTTATTATAAATACTATGGCCAATACTCCCTCCTCATTGATCACTCTGCTGATTTTGGTGTCTGTCTGTCTGTCTCTCTATTATATTATATACCTACATACTAGCCACTCACATAATATTCAAACTACACCTTTCATTTCCAGATGAAAGAATTGAAGAGCGGGAGCGGCGGGCCGCGGAGGAGGCAGCCCGTCGACTGGCACAGGAGGAGGCCAGTCGACGGGCCACCGAAGCGGCCCGGCTTGAGCAGCGGCGTTAAGCGTAAGTAGTAGCATTTTTATCCAACTACCAATTTCAGTGCAACCTTCCAAGTGAATGGGCAGACAGACCTTCAAAATGTTTGTACCTATAGGGGAAGTTTTGAAAATTGACCCATTCTGTTTTTTCTCGAAAGTGCGTAATGACACACCTTCCCATTTAAGATGCCAAGATTGGTGCTACGTTCCAGCCCAGCAAAAAAAGTGGGAGAAAAGTTTCTGTGCCCGCGAAAAACTAAGCCTTGCTCAAATACGAAACTCACCCTGTAAATGAATGTACATCCTCGCTAATAAACGATTTTATTTAGCAGATTATACGATTGTAATTCCTCGTCCAAATACTCTTTTATATCCTAGCTAATAAACGATTTTATTTCCATGTCCAAATACTCTTTTGAGAAAAGTTTCTTTGCCCGCGAAAAACTAAGCTATGGCACAATAAGATTGCAATTATTTCGGGAGAGATCCGGTAATTATTCGAGAAAAAAACGGGCGGGGCTCCATTTTCGAAACTCACCCTGTAAGTGAATGTACATTTGTGTATATAAGTGTTTCTAACGATCCGCAAAAATTGTTTTCTGTTTACAGAGAAAGACGCCGCAGAAAGTAGAGACGCGCACTGAACTATACCTTTGACTATACATATAAATAGTAGGAGACGCGTGACATAACGGTAATCGGTTTCAATACGGCGGCTGTTCGGCTGCTCTGATGTCATTATTTTTACCTGGTTTGGTCTATCACTACATTATTTCCTGCTCGTTACCTGTAATTTTCTTACCTGTAGCATATTGTACCTTTTGAAAACATGTTCAAAAATAAACATGAATTGTTCAGCAGCGTCTCTATTTTCAAAGGAATTTTTCATAATTTTAATTATTGTACTTCAAGCTTCAACTTCATCACAAAGCGATCATGTTTTTGTCTTTGTATTTATACAACTTCATTTTATAATATGATGAAAATGAATTCGATTTTTTAAATTTTTGTCGTCTGTTATACTTTTACCAAATAAAAGTTGTATATCTTTCTAAAAAATAATAAAAATTTCAAGTAAATTCTGTGCTCTTTGTCTTTAAACACTCATCAATGATTCAGACATCGTGGAGTGACGAAATTGCCAGGTACGCTGGGATTCTGTGGGGCAGAATCGCGATAAATCGTAAACCCTGGCAGAGAGCGTATGCCCAAAGGTGAGCGGACTAGGCGTGACAAAATGTGTACTAAATTACGGTTCGTGTGATTCGTACATTTGCTGTAATGTGCTGATCCAATAAACGCTATTTTTTTATTTTATTTTATTTTTTCGGGCATCGCCTTGCTTAAAGCTCATTCTATGGTACAAAGTACTTTACAGGACCTGAAAAGTTATGCCAGAGATTTTGAAACAGTAAAGGAAGCTGCAAAAAATTTTGCGAACCGGGTCAATAAGAAGTGGTTACTTCATTTGGCATCTACAAGTGGGAGTGAAACGAATGAGATTACAATAGGTGATATTGACAATATGCCTCAAGAGTCATTATTGATGCACACGAGTTTACCAGTAACACGGGATAGAAAGAGAAAGACGCATTTTTCTTAGGAATGTCAGGATGAAAATGTATCATCTGAACCGCTGAAGCAGTTCGAAGTAAATACATAATATAACGTAATTTTGGATCGCGCCGTGAGCAGCATGACGTCTCGATTCGAAGTACATGGGGCTTTGTGTGCTGATTTTTCGTATCTTAACCCTACGAGCTTTCCCTTGGCAGAAAATTTACCCGAAGCATCCCTCAACAAAATTTTTTAAATAATAAAGCCGTTTCTACCTCCAGACTTTACCTCAAGCAGTCTACAGTCAGAGTTGCGAGATTTTGCATCAAATGGAAAATTCTGACAAAAGAGCCTGCATCATTTTATCAAGTTTTGTCCACGTCTGATTGAAAAATTCGTGCAAAATGATTTTCAATAGAAAATACCGATGATTCTCCGATGCTGAAGTCTCCAACACATGATCATCAAGAACTTTGAATAGTGGCGTTGACAATTCATTCAGGGTCTTAATAATCAGAAATTGCATAATTCCTTTATTTTCGTAGCCGAATACTATTTTATATCCTAGTTATTAACAGTTTTATTTCCATGTTTCGATATAAAATCAGCTCAGACTAATTAACATTCCAAATTAAGTCGACGTGAATACGAGATTAGAAATCCATGTATAATTGAACGCGAGAGAAGAGAGAATTTTGGGAGACGTGTTGTTGTAGGAGGCGCAATAATGAATCGGTGAAGTCGAACCGATAATCCACCGAAACCAGTTATAGAACGCGCAAGCTGGCCTCCGAAGCAACCGATGTACACTAGACCACCTTGCGAACCTCGAAGACGAAATACAAAAAGCATTCAAAAACCGACAATCCCTGTACTCCGTATTCTTCGACTTGGAAAAGGCCTACGACTCAGCATGGAGATACGGCATCATAAAAAAATTACGAAACACCGGCATGAAAGGAAGGATAACGCAGTTCATAAACAACTTCTTAAACGATAGAAAAATCCAAACCAGAATAGGAAACTCCTTCTCACAAGAACACGAATTGAAGAACGGGACGCCCCAAGGACGTGTCATCAGTGTTCACTGCTTTCTGATCCTCATCAACGATATAATCCAGTGCATACCTCAGCCAATAACATGCCGACTGTTCGCCGACGACCTTAAAACCCTGGTATACTAAGGTGTGTAATTTTTTACACCCTGCTTTAACAGAGCGCCAATACCAAGGTGTGTAAAATATTACACCCCCATGTAGACAAAGCGGCAATACCAAGGTGTGTAAAAAATTACACCCCATACTAGAAAGTGTTTAAAATAAAAATATTGTGTATTTTACGTTTATACAGTACATCTCCCTATCTTATCTCACTATCTATGTATATCTTAGCGTATCTTATCTCTACTCTCTAATATACATGATGGAAAGTTGCCCAACCCCTATTTTTTCGAACTGATGGCCGGATCTTTCATGGACACATGGTGACCTTCTTGTAGCAAGGTCTAGTTTCTTAGGAGTCCAAAAAATGTCTCCCCCCATTATGGGGGGTAGGAACGTACCGTACCATCAACTTTGAAATCTTAAAGGGGAAGGTATGTCTTTATGCATATCGACCTGCGAGCGTGGGAACCATAATTACTGATTCACCTGTGTATTAAATATTTATTTCAAAGTTTGATTCTATACCTACAATACAAAATTGAGTTTGTATTTTGAATTCCATCAGGACCTGGTGCCTTACCAATTTTCATATTTTTCAGTACTATTTCAACTTCATGTTTTAAAATTGCTAAAATTGGTTCGTCTATCTGTCGCTCTTCCTCACTGTCTGTGTTATTATTAATTGATCCCCCTTCTGGGAGGCTATAAAGTTCCTTACAGAAATCCGTGGCAACTTGTATAATTTCCGCCCTATTCCTTACCTTTCTGTCTTTTTTGTTTTTTAGATCAATTGTCAGTCGGAATGACTACTCGCGGGTGGCAGAATGTCGATAAGCTAAGTAAGTATTGTTTTATTATAATTACTATGGCCAATACTCCCTCCTCATTGATCACTCTGCTGATTTTGCTGTCTGTCTGTCTGTCTCTCTCTCTCTCTCCTCTCCCTTTCTCTCTCTCCTCTCTCTCTTTATTATATTATGGGTATACCTACATACTAGCCACTCACATAATATTCAAACTACACCTTTCATTTCCTGATGAAAGAATTGAAGAGCGTGAGTGGCGGGCCGCGGAGGAGGCAGCCCGTTGACTGGCACAGGAGGAGGCCAGTTGACGGGCCACCGAAGCGGCCCGGCTTGAGCAGCGGCGTCAAGCGTAAGTAGTATCATTTTTATCCAACTACCAATTTCAGTGCAACCTTCCAAGTGAATGGTCAGACAGACCTTCAAAATGTCTGTACCTATAGGGGAAGTTTTGAAAATTGACCCATTCTGTTTTTTCTCGAAAGTGCGTAATGACATACCTTCCCATTAAGGATGCCAAGATTGGTGCTACGTTCCAGCCCCGCAAAAAAAGTGGGAGAAAAGTTTCTGTGCTCGCGAAAAACTAAGCGTTGCTCAAATACGAAACTCACCCTGTAAATGAATGTACATCCTCGCTAATAAACGATTAACCGACATAATAAGACATAAAATGACATAATTAACTATAAATACTGGAAGTGCATTTTTTCATTTTTCATTTTTCGGGTTAAGCGACTTTTGCACCATCCTGTATTTTGAATTCCATCAGGACCTGGTGCCTTACCAATTTTCAGATTTTTCAGTACTATTTCAACTTCATGTTTTAAAATTGCTAAAATTGGTTCGTCTATCTGTCGCTCTTCCTCACTGTCTGTGTTATTATTAATTGATCCCCCTTCTGGGAGGCTATAAAGTTCCTTATAGAAATCCGTGGCAACTTGTATAATTTCCGTCCTATTCCTTACCTTTCTGTCTTTTTTGTTTTTTAGATCAATTATGTCTAACAATCGAGGATGGCAAAATGTTGATAAGATATGTAAGTATTGTTTTATTATAATTACTATGGCCAATACTCCCTCCTCATTGATCACTCTGCTGATTTTGCTGTCTGTCTGTCTGTCTCTCTCTCTCTCTCTCTCTGTCTCTCTCCTCTCACTCTCTATTATATTATAGGTATACCTACATACTAGCCACTCACATAATATTCAAACTACACCTTTCATTTCCAGACAAAAGAATCGAAGAGCGAGAGCGGCGGGCCGCCGAGGAGGCAGCCCGTCTACTGGCACAGGAGGAGGCCAGTCGACGAGCCACCGAGGCGGCCCGGCTTGAACAGCGGCGTCAAGCGTAAGTAATATCATTTTTATCCAACTACCAATTTCAGTGCAACCTTCCAAGTTAAAGGTCAAACAGACCTTCAAAATGTTTGTACCTATAGGGGAAGTTTTGAAAATTGACCCATTCTGTTTTTTCTCGAAAGTGCATAATGACATACCTTCCCATTTAAGATGCCAAGATTGGTGCTACGTTCCAGCCCCGCAAAAAAAGTGGGAGAAAAGTTTCTGTGCTCGCGAAAAACTAAGCCTTGCTCAAATACGAAACTCACCCTGTAAATGAATGTACATCCTCGCTAATAAACGATTAACCGACATAATAAGACATAAAATGACATAATTAACTATAAATACTGGAAGTGCATTTTTTCATTTTTCATTTTTCAGGTTAAGCGACTTTTGCACCATCCTGTATTTTGAATTCCATCAGGACCTGGTGCCTTACCAATTTTCAGATTTTTCAGTACTATTTCAACTTCATGTTTTAAAATTGCTAAAATTGGTTCGTCTATCTGTCGCTCTTCCTCACTGTCTGTGTTATTATTAATTGATCCCCCTTCTGGGAGGCTATAAAGTTCCTTACAGAAATCCGTGGCAACTTGTATAATTTCCGCCCTATTCCTTACCTTTCTGTCTTTTTTGTTTTTTAGATCAATTGTCAGTCGGAATGACTACTCGCGGGTGGCAGAATGTCGATAAGCTAAGTAAGTATTGTTTTATTATAATTACTATGGCCAGTACTCCCTCCTCATTGATCACTCTGCTGATTTTGCTGTCTGTCTGTCTGTCACTCTCTCTCTCTCCTCTCTCTTTCTCTCTCTCCTCTCTCTCTTTATTATATTATAGGTATACCTACATACTAGCCACTCACATAATATTCAAACTACACCTTTCATTTCCTGATGAAAGAATTGAAGAGCGTGAGTGGCGGGCCGCGGAGGAGGCAGCCCGTTGACTGGCACAGGAGGAGGCCAGTTGACGGGCCACCGAAGAGGCCCGGCTTGAGCAGCGGCGTCAAGGGTAAGTAGTATCATTTTTATCCAACTACCAATTTCAGTGCAACCTTCCAAGTGAATGGTCAGACAGACCTTCAAAATGTCTGTACCTATAGGGGAAGTTTTGAAAATTGACCCATTCTGTTTTTTCTCGAAAGTGCGTAATGACATACCTTCCCATTAAGGATGCCAAGATTGGTGCTACGTTGCAGCCCCGCAAAAAAAGTGGGAGAAAAGTTTCTGTGCTCGCGAAAAATTAAGCGTTGCTCAAATACGAAACTCACCCTGTAAATGAATGTACATCCTCGCTAATAAACGATTAACCGACATAATAAGACATAAAATGACATAATTAACTATAAATACTGGAAGTGCATTTTTTCATTTTTCATTTTTCGGGTTAAGCGACTTTTGCACCATCCTGTATTTTGAATTCCATCAGGACCTGGTGCCTTACCAATTTTCAGATTTTTCAGTACTATTTCAACTTCATGTTTTAAAATAGCTAAAATTGGTTCGTCTATCTGTCACTCTTCCTCACTGTCTGTGTTATTATTAATTGATCCCCCTTCTGGGAGGCTATAAAGTTCCTTATAGAAATCCGTGGCAACTTGTATAATTTCCGTCCTATTCCTTACCTTTCTGTCTTTTTTGTTTTTTAGATCAATTATGTCTAACAATCGAGGATGGCAAAATGTTGATAAGATATGTAAGTATTGTTTTATTATAATTACTATGGCCAATACTCCCTCCTCATTGATCACTCTGCTGATTTTGCTGTCTGTCTGTCTGTCTGTCTGTCTCTCTCTCTCTCTCTCTCTCTCTGTCTCTGTCCTCTCACTCTCTATTATATTATAGGTATACCTACATACTAGCCACTCACATAATATTCAAACTACACCTTTCATTTCCAGACAAAAGAATCGAAGAGCGAGAGCGGCGGGCCGCCGAGGAGGCAGCCCGTCTACTGGCACAGGAGGAGGCCAGTCGACGAGCCACCGAGGCGGCCCGGCTTGAACAGCGGCGTCAAGCGTAAGTAATATCATTTTTATCCAACTACCAATTTCAGTGCAACCTTCCAAGTTAAAGGTCAAACAGACCTTCAAAATGTTTGTACCTATAGGGGAAGTTTTGAAAATTGACCCATTCTGTTTTTTCTCGAAAGTGCATAATGACATACCTTCCCATTTAAGATGCCAAGATTGGTGCTACGTTCCAGCCCCGCAAAAAAAGTGGGAGAAAAGTTTCTGTGCTCGCGAAAAACTAAGCCTTGCTCAAATACGAAACTCACCCTGTAAATGAATGTACATCCTCGCTAATAAACGATTAACCGACATAATAAGACATAAAATGACATAATTAACTATAAATACTGGAAGTGCATTTTTTCATTTTTCATTTTTCGGGTTAAGCGACTTTTGCACCATCCTGTATTTTGAATTCCATCAGGACCTGGTGCCTTACCAATTTTCAGATTTTTCAGTACTATTTCAACTTCATGTTTTAAAATTGCTAAAATTGGTTCGTCTATCTGTCGCTCTTCCTCACTGTCTGTGTTATTATTAATTGATCCCCCTTCTGGGAGGCTATAAAGTTCCTTACAGAAATCCGTGGCAACTTGTATAATTTCCAACCTATTCCTTACCTTTCTGTCTTTTTTGTTTTTCAGATCAATTATGTCTAACGATACACGAGGATGGCAAAATGTAGATAAGATAAATTAGTATTGTTTTATTATAATTACTATGGCCAATACTCCCTCCTCATTGATCACTCTGCTGATTTTGGTGTCTGTCTGTCTGTCTGTCTGTCTCTCTATTATATTATATACCTACATACTAGCCACTCACATAATATTCAAACTACACCTTTCATTTCCAGACAAAAGAATAGAAGAGCGAGAGCGTCGGGCCGCCGAGGAAGCAGCCCGTCAACTGGCACAACAGGAGGCCAGTCGACGGGCCACCGAGGCGGCCCGGCTAGAACAGCGGCGTCAAGCGTAAGTAATATCATTTTTATCCAACTACCAATTTCAGTGCAACCTTCCAAGTTAAAGGTCAGACAGACCTTCAAAATGTTTGTACCTATAGAGGAAGTTTTGAAAATTGACCCATTCTGTTTTTTCTCGAAAATTGCGTAATGACATACCTTCCCATTTAAGATGCCAAGATTGGTGCTACGTTCCAGCCCCGCAAAAAAAGTGGGAGAAAAGTTTCTGTGCCCGCGAAAAACTAAGCCTTGCTCAAATACGAAACTCACCCTGTAAATGAATGTACATCCTCGCTAATAAACGATTAACCGACATAATAAGACATAAAATGACATAATTAACTATAAATACTGGAAGTGCATTTTTTCATTTTTCATTTTTCGGGTTAAGCGACTTTTGCACCATCCTGTATTTTGAATTCCATCAGGACCTGGTGCCTTACCAATTTTCAGATTTTTCAGTACTATTTCAACTTCATGTTTTAAAATTGCTAAAATTGGTTCGTCTATCTGTCGCTCTTCCTCACTGTCTGTGTTATTATTAATTGATCCCCCTTCTGGGAGGCTATAAAGTTCCTTATAGAAATCCGTGGCAACTTGTATAATTTCCGTCCTATTCCTTACCTTTCTGTCTTTTTTGTTTTTTAGATCAATTATGTCTAACAATCGAGGATGGCAAAATGTTGATAAGATATGTAAGTATTGTTTTATTATAATTACTATGGCCAATACTCCCTCCTCATTGATCACTCTGCTGATTTTGCTGTCTGTCTGTCTGTCTGTCTCTCTCTCTCTCACTCTCTCTCTGTCTCTCTCCTCTCACTCTCTATTATATTATAGGTATACCTACATACTAGCCACTCACATAATATTCAAACTACACCTTTCATTTCCAGACAAAAGAATAGAAGAGCGAGAGCGTCGGGCCGCCGAGGAAGCAGCCCGTCGACTGGCACAACAGGAGGCCAGTCGACGGGCCACCGAGGCGGCCCGGCTAGAACAGCGGCGTCAAGCGTAAGTAATATCATTTTTATCCAACTACAAATTTCAGTGCAACCTTCCAAGTTAAAGGTCAGACAGACCTTCAAAATGTTTGTACCTATAGAGGAAGTTTTGAAAATTGACCCATTCTGTTTTTTCTCGAAAGTGCGTAATGACATACCTTCCCATTTAAGATGCCAAGATTGGTGCTACGTTCCAGCCCCGCAAAAAAAGTGGGAGAAAAGTTTCTGTGCCCGCGAAAAACTAAGCCTTGCTCAAATACGAAACTCACCCTGTAAATGAATGTACATCCTCGCTAATAAACGATTAACCGACATGATAAGACATAAAATGACATAATTAACTATAAATACTGGAAGTGCATTTTTTCATTTTTCATTTTTCGGGTTAAGCGACTTTTGCACCATCCTGTATTTTGAATTCCATCAGGACCTGGTGCCTTACCAATTTTCAGATTTTTCAGTACTATTTCAACTTCATGTTTTAAAATTGCTAAAATTGGTTCGTCTATCTGTCGCTCTTCCTCACTGTCTGTGTTATTATTAATTGATCCCCCTTCTGGGAGGCTATAAAGTTCCTTACAGAAATCCGTGGCAACTTGTATAATTTCTGCCCTATTCCTTACCTTTCTGTCTTTTTTGTTTTTTAGATCAATTGTCAGTCGGAATGACTACTCGCGGGTGGCAGAATGTCGATAAGCTAAGTAAGTATTGTTTTATTATAATTACTATGGCCAATACTCCCTCCTCATTGATCACTCTGCTGATTTTGCTGTCTGTCTGTCTGTCTCTCTCTCTCTCTCTCCTCTCTCTTTCTCTCTCTCCTCTCTCTCTTTATTATATTATAGGTATACCTACATACTAGCCACTCACATAATATTCAAACATTCAAACTACACCTTTCATTTCCTGATGAAAGAATTGAAGAGCGTGAGTGGCGGGCCGCGGAGGAGGCAGCCCGTTGACTGGCACAGGAGGAGGCCAGTCGACGGGCCACCGAAGCGGCCCGGCTTGAGCAGCGGCGTCAAGCGTAAGTAGTATCATTTTTATCCAACTACCAATTTCAGTGCAACCTTCCAAGTGAATGGTCAGACAGACCTTCAAAATGTCTGTACCTATAGGGGAAGTTTTGAAAATTGACCCATTCTGTTTTTTCTCGAAAGTGCGTAATGACATACCTTCCCATTAAGGATGCCAAGATTGGTGCTACGTTCCAGCCCCGCAAAAAAAGTGGGAGAAAAGTTTCTGTGCCCGCGAAAAACTAAGCCTTGCTCAAATACGAAACTCACCCTGTAAATGAATGTACATCCTCGCTAATAAACGATTAACCGACATGATAAGACATAAAATGACATAATTAACTATAAATACTGGAAGTGCATTTTTTCATTTTTCATTTTTCGGGTTAAGCGACTTTTGCACCATCCTGTATTTTGAATTCCATCAGGACCTGGTGCCTTACCAATTTTCAGATTTTTCAGTACTATTTCAACTTCATGTTTTAAAATTGCTAAAATTGGTTCGTCTATCTGTCGCTCTTCCTCACTGTCTGTGTTATTATTAATTGATCCCCCTTCTGGGAGGCTATAAAGTTCCTTACAGAAATCCGTGGCAACTTGTATAATTTCCGCTCTATTCCTTACCTTTCTGTCTTTTTTGTTTTTTAGATCAATTGTCAGTCGGAATGACTACTCGCGGGTGGCAGAATGTCGATAAGCTAAGTAAGTATTGTTTTATTATAATTACTATGGCCAATACTCCCTCCTCATTGATCACTCTGCTGATTTTGCTGTCTGTCTGTCTGTCTCTCTCTCTCTCTCCTCTCTCTTTCTCTCTCTCCTCTCTCTCTTTATTATATTATAGGTATACCTACATACTAGCCACTCACATAATATTCAAACTACACCTTTCATTTCCTGATGAAAGAATTGAAGAGCGTGAGTGGCGGGCCGCGGAGGAGGCAGCCCGTTGACTGGCACAGGAGGAGGCCAGTTGACGGGCCACCGAAGCGGCCCGGCTTGAGCAGCGGCGTCAAGCGTAAGTAGTATCATTTTTATCCAACTACCAATTTCAGTGCAACCTTCCAAGTGAATGGTCAGACAGACCTTCAAAATGTCTGTACCTATAGGGGAAGTTTTGAAAATTGACCCATTCTGTTTTTTCTCGAAAGTGCGTAATGACATACCTTCCCATTAAGGATGCCAAGATTGGTGCTACGTTCCAGCCCCGCAAAAAAAGTGGGAGAAAAGTTTCTGTGCTCGCGAAAAACTAAGCGTTGCTCAAATACGAAACTCAGCCTGTAAATGAATGTACATCCTCGCTAATAAACGATTAACCGACATAATAAGACATAAAATGACATAATTAACTATAAATACTGGAAGTGCATTTTTTCATTTTTCATTTTTCGGGTTAAGCGACTTTTGCACCATCCTGTATTTTGAATTCCATCAGGACCTGGTGCCTTACCAATTTTCAGATTTTTCAGTACTATTTCAACTTCATGTTTTAAAATTGCTAAAATTGGTTCGTCTATCTGTCGCTCTTCCTCACTGTCTGTGTTATTATTCATTGATCCCCCTTCTGGGAGGCTATAAAGTTCCTTATAGAAATCCGTGGCAACTTGTATAATTTCCGTCCTATTCCTTACCTTTCTGTCTTTTTTGTTTTTTAGATCAATTATGTCTAACAATCGAGGATGGCAAAATGTTGATAAGATATGTAAGTATTGTTTTATTATAATTACTATGGCCAATACTCCCTCCTCATTGATCACTCTGCTGATTTTGCTGTCTGTCTGTCTGTCTGTCTGTCTCTCTCTCTCTCTCTCTCTCTCTCTCTCTCTGTCTCTCTCCTCTCACTCTCTATTATATTATAGGTATACCTACATACTAGCCACTCACATAATATTCAAACTACACCTTTCATTTCAAGACAAAAGAATCGAAGAGCGAGAGCGGCGGGCCGCCGAGGAGGCAGCCCGTCTACTGGCACAGGAGGAGGCCAGTCGACGAGCCACCGAGGCGGCCCGGCTTGAACAGCGGCGTCAAGCGTAAGTAATATCATTTTTATCCAACTACCAATTTCAGTGCAACCTTCCAAGTTAAAGGTCAAACAGACCTTCAAAATGTTTGTACCTATAGGGGAAGTTTTGAAAATTGACCCATTCTGTTTTTTCTCGAAAGTGCATAATGACATACCTTCCCATTTAAGATGCCAAGATTGGTGCTACGTTCCAGCCCCGCAAAAAAAGTGGGAGAAAAGTTTCTGTGCTCGCAAAAAACTAAGCCTTGCTCAAATACGAAACTCACCCTGTAAATGAATGTACATCCTCGCTAATAAACGATTAACCGACATAATAAGACATAAAATGACATAATTAACTATAAATACTGGAAGTGCATTTTTTCATTTTTCATTTTTCGGGTTAAGCGACTTTTGCACCATCCTGTATTTTGAATTCCATCAGGACCTGGTGCCTTACCAATTTTCAGATTTTTCAGTACTATTTCAACTTCATGTTTTAAAATTGCTAAAATTGGTTCGTCTATCTGTCGCTCTTCCTCACTGTCTGTGTTATTATTAATTGATCCCCCTTCTGGGAGGCTATAAAGTTCCTTACAGAAATCCGTGGCAACTTGTATAATTTCCAACCTATTCCTTACCTTTCTGTCTTTTTTGTTTTTCAGATCAATTATGTCTAACGATACACGAGGATGGCAAAATGTAGATAAGATAAATTAGTATTGTTTTATTATAATTACTATGGCCAATACTCCCTCCTCATTGATCACTCTGCTGATTTTGGTGTCTGTCTGTCTGTCTGTCTGTCTCTCTATTATATTATATACCTACATACTAGCCACTCACATAATATTCAAACTACACCTTTCATTTCCAGACAAAAGAATAGAAGAGCGAGAGCGTCGGGCCGCCGAGGAAGCAGCCCGTCGACTGGCACAGGAGGAGGCCAGTCGACGGGACACCGAGGCGGCCCGGCTAGAACAGCGGCGTCAAGCGTAAGTAATATCATTTTTATCCAACTACCAATTTCAGTGCAACCTTCCAAGTTAAAGGTCAGACAGACCTTCAAAATGTTTGTACCTATAGAGGAAGTTTTGAAAATTGACCCATTCTGTTTTTTCTCGAAAATTGCGTAATGACATACCTTCCCATTTAAGATGCCAAGATTGGTGCTACGTTCCAGCCCCGCAAAAAAAGTGGGAGAAAAGTTTCTGTGCCCGCGAAAAACTAAGCCTTGCTCAAATACGAAACTCACCCTGTAAATGAATGTACATCCTCGCTAATAAACGATTAACCGACATAATAAGACATAAAATGACATAATTAACTATAAATACTGGAAGTGCATTTTTTCATTTTTCATTTTTCGGGTTAAGCGACTTTTGCACCATCCTGTATTTTGAATTCCATCAGGACCTGGTGCCTTACCAATTTTCAGATTTTTCAGTACTATTTCAACTTCATGTTTTAAAATTGCTAAGATTGGTTCGTCTATCTGTCGCTCTTCCTCACTGTCTGTGTTATTATTAATTGATCCCCCTTCTGGGAGGCTATAAAGTTCCTTACAGAAATCCGCGGCAACTTGTATAATTTCCGACCTATTCCTTACCTTTCTGTCTTTTTTGTTTTTCAGATCAATTATGTCTAACGATACCGAGGATGGCAAAATGTAGATAAGATAAATTAGTATTGTTTTATTATAATTACTATGGCCAATACTCCCTCGTCATTGATCACTCTGCTGATTTTGGTGTCTGTCTGTCTCTCTATTATATTATATACCTACATACTAGCCACTCACATAATATTCAAACTACACCTTTCATTTCCAGACAAAAGAATAGAAGAGCGAGAGCGTCGGGCCGCCGAGGAAGCAGCCCGTCGACTGGCACAACAGGAGGCCAGTCGACGGGCCACCGAGGCGGCCCGGCTAGAACAGCGGCGTCAAGCGTAAGTAATATCATTTTTATCCAACTACCAATTTCAGTGCAACCTTCCAAGTTAAAGGTCAGACAGACCTTCAAAATGTTTGTACCTATAGAGGAAGTTTTGAAAATTGACCCATTCTGTTTTTTCTCGAAAGTGCGTAATGACATACCTTCCCATTTAAGATGCCAAGATTGGTGCTATGTTCCAGCCCCGCAAAAAAAGTGGGAGAAAAGTTTCTGTGCCCGCGAAAAACTAAGCCTTGCTCAAATACGAAACTCACCCTGTAAATGAATGTACATCCTCGCTAATAAACGATTAACCGACATGATAAGACATAAAATGACATAATTAACTATAAATACTGGAAGTGCATTTTTTCATTTTTCATTTTTCGGGTTAAGCGACTTTTGCACCATCCTGTATTTTGAATTCCATCAGGACCTGGTGCCTTACCAATTTTCAGATTTATCAGTACTATTTCAACTTCATGTTTTAAAATTGCCAAAATTGGTTCGTCTATCTGTCGCTCTTCCTCACTGTCTGTGTTATTATTAATTGATCCCCCTTCTGGGAGGCTATAAAGTTCCTTACAGAAATCCGTGGCAACTTGTATAATTTCCGCCCTATTCCTTACCTTTCTGTCTTTTTTGTTTTTTAGATCAATTGTCATTCGGAATGACTACTCGCGGGTGGCAGAATGTCGATAAGCTAAGTAAGTATTGTTTTATTATAATTACTATGGCCAATACTCCCTCCTCATTGATCACTCTGCTGATTTTGCTGTCTGTCTGTCTGTCTCTCTCTCTCTCTCTCTCCTCTCTCTTTCTCTCTCTCCTCTCTCTCTTTATTATATTATAGGTATACCTACATACTAGCCACTCACATAATATTCAAACATTCAAACTACACCTTTCATTTCCTGATGAAAGAATTGAAGAGCGTGAGTGGCGGGCCGCGGAGGAGGCAGCCCGTTGACTGGCACAGGAGGAGGCCAGTCGACGGGCCACCGAAGCGGCCCGGCTTGAGCAGCGGCGTCAAGCGTAAGTAGTATCATTTTTATCCAACTACCAATTTCAGTGCAACCTTCCAAGTGAATGGTCAGACAGACCTTCAAAATGTCTGTACCTATAGGGGAAGTTTTGAAAATTGACCCATTCTGTTTTTTCTCGAAAGTGCGTAATGACATACCTTCCCATTAAGGATGCCAAGATTGGTGCTACGTTCCAGCCCCGCAAAAAAAGTGGGAGAAAAGTTTCTGTGCCCGCGAAAAACTAAGCCTTGCTCAAATACGAAACTCACCCTGTAAATGAATGTACATCCTCGCTAATAAACGATTAACCGACATAATAAGACATAAAATGACATAATTAACTATAAATACTGGAAGTGCATTTTTTCATTTTTCATTTTTCGGGTTAAGCGACTTTTGCACCATCCTGTATTTTGAATTCCATCAGGACCTGGTGCCTTACCAATTTTCAGATTTTTCAGTACTATTTCAACTTCATGTTTTAAAATTGCTAAAATTGGTTCGTCTATCTGTCGCTCTTCCTCACTGTCTGTGTTATTATTAATTGATCCCCCTTCTGGGAGGCTATAAAGTTCCTTACAGAAATCCGTGGCAACTTGTATAATTTCCGACCTATTCCTTACCTTTCTGTCTTTTTTGTTTTTCAGATCAATTATGTCTAAGGATACACGAGGATGGCAAAATGTAGATAAGATAAATTAGTATTGTTTTATTATAATTACTATGGCCAATACTCCCTCCTCATTGATCACTCTGCTGATTTTGGTGTCTGTCTGTCTGTCTGTCTGTCTCTCTATTATATTATATACCTACATACTAGCCACTCACATAATATTCAAACTACACCTTTCATTTCCAGACAAAAGAATAGAAGAGCGAGAGCGTCGGGCCACCGAGGCGGCCCGGCTAGAACAGCGGCGTCAAGCGTAAGTAATATCATTTTTATCCAACTACAATTTCAGTGCAACCTTCCAAGTTAAAGGTCAGACAGACCTTCAAAATGTTTGTACCTATAGAGGAAGTTTTGAAAATTGACCCATTCTGTTTTTTCTCGAAAATTGCGTAATGACATACCTTCCCATTTAAGATGCCAAGATTGGTGCTACGTTCCAGCCCCGCAAAAAAAGTGGGAGAAAAGTTTCTGTGCCCGCGAAAAACTAAGCCTTGCTCAAATACGAAACTCACCCTGTAAATGAATGTACATCCTCGCTAATAAACGATTAACCGACATGATAAGACATAAAATGACATAATTAACTATAAATACTGGAAGTGCATTTTTTCATTTTTCATTTTTCGGGTTAAGCGACTTTTGCACCATCCTGTATTTTGAATTCCATCAGGACCTGGTGCCTTACCAATTTTCAGATTTTTCAGTACTATTTCAACTTCATGTTTTAAAATTGCTAAAATTGGTTCGTCTATCTGTCGCTCTTCCTCACTGTCTGTGTTATTATTAATTGATCCCCCTTCTGGGAGGCTATAAAGTTCCTTACAGAAATCCGTGGCAACTTGTATAATTTCCGCTCTATTCCTTACCTTTCTGTCTTTTTTGTTTTTTAGATCAATTGTCAGTCGGAATGACTACTCGCGGGTGGCAGAATGTCGATAAGCTAAGTAAGTATTGTTTTATTATAATTACTATGGCCAATACTCCCTCCTCATTGATCACTCTGCTGATTTTGCTGTCTGTCTGTCTGTCTCTCTCTCTCTCTCCTCTCTCTTTCTCTCTCTCTCCTCTCTCCTCTCTCTCATTATTATATTATAGGTATACCTACATACTAGCCACTCACATAATATTCAAACTACACCTTTCATTTCCTGATGAAAGAATTGAAGAGCGTGAGTGGCGGGCCGCGGAGGAGGCAGCCCGTTGACTGGCACAGGAGGAGGCCAGTTGACGGGCCACCGAAGCGGCCCGGCTTGAGCAGCGGCGTCAAGCGTAAGTAGTATCATTTTTATCCAACTACCAATTTCAGTGCAACCTTCCAAGTGAATGGTCAGACAGACCTTCAAAATGTCTGTACCTATAGGGGAAGTTTTAAAAATTGACCCATTCTGTTTTTTCTCGAAAGTGCGTAATGACATACCTTCCCATTAAGGATGCCAAGATTGGTGCTACGTTCCAGCCCCGCAAAAAAAGTGGGAGAAAAGTTTCTGTGCTCGCGAAAAACTAAGCGTTGCTCAAATACGAAACTCACCCTGTAAATGAATGTACATCCTCGCTAATAAACGATTAACCAACATAATAAGACATAAAATGACATAATTAACTATAAATACTGGAAGTGCATTTTTTCATTTTTCATTTTTCGGGTTAAGCGACTTTTGCACCATCCTGTATTTTGAATTCCATCAGGACCTGGTGCCTTACCAATTTTCAGATTTTTCAGTACTATTTCAACTTCATGTTTTAAAATTGCTAAAATTGGTTCGTCTATCTGTCGCTCTTCCTCACTGTCTGTGTTATTATTAATTGATCCCCCTTCTGGGAGGCTATAAAGTTCCTTACAGAAATCCGTGGCAACTTGTATAATTTCCGACCTATTCCTTACCTTTCTGTCTTTTTTGTTTTTCAGATCAATTATGTCTAAGGATACACGAGGATGGCAAAATGTAGATAAGATAAATTAGTATTGTTTTATTATAATTACTATGGCCAATACTCCCTCCTCATTGATCACTCTGCTGATTTTGGTGTCTGTCTGTCTGTCTGTCTGTCTCTCTATTATATTATATACCTACATACTAGCCACTCACATAATATTCAAACTACACCTTTCATTTCCAGACAAAAGAATAGAAGAGCGAGAGCGTCGGGCCACCGAGGCGGCCCGGCTAGAACAGCGGCGTCAAGCGTAAGTAATATCATTTTTATCCAACTACAATTTCAGTGCAACCTTCCAAGTTAAAGGTCAGACAGACCTTCAAAATGTTTGTACCTATAGAGGAAGTTTTGAAAATTGACCCATTCTGTTTTTTCTCGAAAATTGCGTAATGACATACCTTCCCATTTAAGATGCCAAGATTGGTGCTACGTTCCAGCCCCGCAAAAAAAGTGGGAGAAAAGTTTCTGTGCCCGCGAAAAACTAAGCCTTGCTCAAATACGAAACTCACCCTGTAAATGAATGTACATCCTCGCTAATAAACGATTAACCGACATGATAAGACATAAAATGACATAATTAACTATAAATACTGGAAGTGCATTTTTTCATTTTTCATTTTTCGGGTTAAGCGACTTTTGCACCATCCTGTATTTTGAATTCCATCAGGACCTGGTGCCTTACCAATTTTCAGATTTTTCAGTACTATTTCAACTTCATGTTTTAAAATTGCTAAAATTGGTTCGTCTATCTGTCGCTCTTCCTCACTGTCTGTGTTATTATTAATTGATCCCCCTTCTGGGAGGCTATAAAGTTCCTTACAGAAATCCGTGGCAACTTGTATAATTTCCGCTCTATTCCTTACCTTTCTGTCTTATTTGTTTTTTAGATCAATTGTCAGTCGGAATGACTACTCGCGGGTGGCAGAATGTCGATAAGCTAAGTAAGTATTGTTTTATTATAATTACTATGGCCAATACTCCCTCCTCATTGATCACTCTGCTGATTTTGCTGTCTGTCTGTCTGTCTCTCTCTCTCTCTCCTCTCTCTTTCTCTCTCTCTCCTCTCTCCTCTCTCTCATTATTATATTATAGGTATACCTACATACTAGCCACTCACATAATATTCAAACTACACCTTTCATTTCCTGATGAAAGAATTGAAGAGCGTGAGTGGCGGGCCGCGGAGGAGGCAGCCCGTTGACTGGCACAGGAGGAGGCCAGTTGACGGGCCACCGAAGCGGCCCGGCTTGAGCAGCGGCGTCAAGCGTAAGTAGTATCATTTTTATCCAACTACCAATTTCAGTGCAACCTTCCAAGTGAATGGTCAGACAGACCTTCAAAATGTCTGTACCTATAGGGGAAGTTTTAAAAATTGACCCATTCTGTTTTTTCTCGAAAGTGCGTAATGACATACCTTCCCATTAAGGATGCCAAGATTGGTGCTACGTTCCAGCCCCGCAAAAAAAGTGGGAGAAAAGTTTCTGTGCTCGCGAAAAACTAAGCGTTGCTCAAATACGAAACTCACCCTGTAAATGAATGTACATCCTCGCTAATAAACGATTAACCAACATAATAAGACATAAAATGACATAATTAACTATAAATACTGGAAGTGCATTTTTTCATTTTTCATTTTTCGGGTTAAGCGACTTTTGCACCATCCTGTATTTTGAATTCCATCAGGACCTGGTGCCTTACCAATTTTCAGATTTTTCAGTACTATTTCAACTTCATGTTTTAAAATTGCTAAAATTGGTTCGTCTATCTGTCGCTCTTCCTCACTGTCTGTGTTATTATTAATTGATCCCCCTTCTGGGAGGCTATAAAGTTCCTTATAGAAATCCGTGGCAACTTGTATAATTTCCGTCCTATTCCTTACCTTTCTGTCTTTTTTGTTTTTTAGATCAATTATGTCTAACAATCGAGGATGGCAAAATGTTGATAAGATATGTAAGTATTGTTTTATTATAATTACTATGGCCAATACTCCCTCCTCATTGATCACTCTGCTGATTTTGCTGTCTGTCTGTCTGTCTGTCTGTCTCTCTCTCTCTCTCTCTCTCTCTCTCTCTGTCTCTCTCCTCTCACTCTCTATTATATTATAGGTATACCTACATACTAGCCACTCACATAATATTCAAACTACACCTTTCATTTCAAGACAAAAGAATCGAAGAGCGAGAGCGGCGGGCCGCCGAGGAGGCAGCCCGTCTACTGGCACAGGAGGAGGCCAGTCGACGAGCCACCGAGGCGGCCCGGCTTGAACAGCGGCGTCAAGCGTAAGTAATATCATTTTTATCCAACTACCAATTTCAGTGCAACCTTCCAAGTTAAAGGTCAAACAGACCTTCAAAATGTTTGTACCTATAGGGGAAGTTTTGAAAATTGACCCATTCTGTTTTTTCTCGAAAGTGCATAATGACATACCTTCCCATTTAAGATGCCAAGATTGGTGCTACGTTCCAGCCCCGCAAAAAAAGTGGGAGAAAAGTTTCTGTGCTCGCGAAAAACTAAGCCTTGCTCAAATACGAAACTCACCCTGTAAATGAATGTACATCCTCGCTAATAAACGATTAACCGACATAATAAGACATAAAATGACATAATTAACTATAAATACTGGAAGTGCATTTTTTCATTTTTCATTTTTCGGGTTAAGCGACTTTTGCACCATCCTGTATTTTGAATTCCATCAGGACCTGGTGCCTTACCAATTTTCAGATTTTTCAGTACTATTTCAACTTCATGTTTTAAAATTGCTAAAATTGGTTCGTCTATCTGTCGCTCTTCCTCACTGTCTGTGTTATTATTAATTGATCCCCCTTCTGGGAGGCTATAAAGTTCCTTACAGAAATCCGTGGCAACTTGTATAATTTCCAACCTATTCCTTACCTTTCTGTCTTTTTTGTTTTTCAGATCAATTATGTCTAACGATACACGAGGATGGCAAAATGTAGATAAGATAAATTAGTATTGTTTTATTATAATTACTATGGCCAATACTCCCTCGTCATTGATCACTCTGCTGATTTTGGTGTCTGTCTGTCTGTCTGTCTGTCTCTCTATTATATTATATACCTACATACTAGCCACTCACATAATATTCAAACTACACCTTTCATTTCCAGACAAAAGAATAGAAGAGCGAGAGCGTCGGGCCGCCGAGGAAGCAGCCCGTCGACTGGCACAACAGGAGGCCAGTCGACGGGACACCGAGGCGGCCCGGCTAGAACAGCGGCGTCAAGCGTAAGTAATATCATTTTTATCCAACTACCAATTTCAGTGCAACCTTCCAAGTTAAAGGTCAGACAGACCTTCAAAATGTTTGTACCTATAGAGGAAGTTTTGAAAATTGACCCATTCTGTTTTTTCTCGAAAATTGCGTAATGACATACCTTCCCATTTAAGATGCCAAGATTGGTGCTACGTTCCAGCCCCGCAAAAAAAGTGGGAGAAAAGTTTCTGTGCCCGCGAAAAACTAAGCCTTGCTCAAATACGAAACTCACCCTGTAAATGAATGTACATCCTCGCTAATAAACGATTAACCGACATAATAAGACATAAAATGACATAATTAACTATAAATACTGGAAGTGCATTTTTTCATTTTTCATTTTTCGGGTTAAGCGACTTTTGCACCATCCTGTATTTTGAATTCCATCAGGACCTGGTGCCTTACCAATTTTCAGATTTTTCAGTACTATTTCAACTTCATGTTTTAAAATTGCTAAAATTGGTTCGTCTATCTGTCGCTCTTCCTCACTGTCTGTGTTATTATTAATTGATCCCCCTTCTGGGAGGCTATAAAGTTCCTTATAGAAATCCGTGGCAACTTGTATAATTTCCGTCCTATTCCTTACCTTTCTGTCTTTTTTGTTTTTTAGATCAATTATGTCTAACAATCGAGGATGGCAAAATGTTGATAAGATATGTAAGTATTGTTTTATTATAATTACTATGGCCAATACTCCCTCCTCATTGATCACTCTGCTGATTTTGCTGTCTGTCTGTCTCTCTCTCACTCTCTCTCTGTCTCTCTCCTCTCACTCTCTATTATATTATAGGTATACCTACATACTAGCCACTCACATAATATTCAAACTACACCTTTCATTTCCAGACAAAAGAATCGAAGAGCGAGAGCGGCGGGCCGCCGAGGAGGCAGCCCGTCTACTGGCACAGGAGGAGGCCAGTCGACGAGCCACCGAGGCTGCCCGGCTTGAACAGCGGCGTCAAGCGTAAGTAATATCATTTTTATCCAACTACCAATTTCAGTGCAACCTTCCAAGTTAAAGGTCAAACAGACCTTCAAAATGTTTGTACCTATAGGGGAAGTTTTGAAAATTGACCCATTCTGTTTTTTCTCGAAAGTGCATAATGACATACCTTCCCATTTAAGATGCCAAGATTGGTGCTACGTTCCAGCCCCGCAAAAAAAGTGGGAGAAAAGTTTCTGTGCTCGCGAAAAACTAAGCCTTGCTCAAATACGAAACTCACCCTGTAAATGAATGTACATCCTCGCTAATAAACGATTAACCGACATAATAAGACATAAAATGACATAATTAACTATAAATACTGGAAGTGCATTTTTTCATTTTTCATTTTTCGGGTTAAGCGACTTTTGCACCATCCTGTATTTTGAATTCCATCAGGACCTGGTGCCTTACCAATTTTCAGATTTTTCAGTACTATTTCAACTTCATGTTTTAAAATTGCTAAAATTGGTTCGTCTATCTGTCGCTCTTCCTCACTGTCTGTGTTATTATTAATTGATCCCCCTTCTGGGAGGCTATAAAGTTCCTTACAGAAATCCGTGGCAACTTGTATAATTTCCAACCTATTCCTTACCTTTCTGTCTTTTTTGTTTTTCAGATCAATTATGTCTAACGATACACGAGGATGGCAAAATGTAGATAAGATAAATTAGTATTGTTTTATTATAATTACTATGGCCAATACTCCCTCCTCATTGATCACTCTGCTGATTTTGGTGTCTGTCTGTCTGTCTGTCTGTCTCTCTATTATATTATATACCTACATACTAGCCACTCACATAATATTCAAACTACACCTTTCATTTCCAGACAAAAGAATAGAAGAGCGAGAGCGTCGGGCCGCCGAGGAAGCAGCCCGTCGACTGGCACAGGAGGAGGCCAGTCGACGGGACACCGAGGCGGCCCGGCTAGAACAGCGGCGTCAAGCGTAAGTAATATCATTTTTATCCAACTACCAATTTCAGTGCAACCTTCCAAGTTAAAGGTCAGACAGACCTTCAAAATGTTTGTACCTATAGGGGAAGTTTTGAAAATTGACCCATTCTGTTTTTTCTCGAAAATTGCGTAATGACATACCTTCCCATTTAAGATGCCAAGATTGGTGCTACGTTCCAGCCCCGCAAAAAAAGTGGGAGAAAAGTTTCTGTGCCCGCGAAAAACTAAGCCTTGCTCAAATACGAAACTCACCCTGTAAATGAATGTACATCCTCGCTAATAAACGATTAACCGACATAATAAGACATAAAATGACATAATTAACTATAAATACTGGAAGTGCATTTTTTCATTTTTCATTTTTCGGGTTAAGCGACTTTTGCACCATCCTGTATTTTGAATTCCATCAGGACCTGGTGCCTTACCAATTTTCAGATTTTTCAGTACTATTTCAACTTCATGTTTTAAAATTGCTAAGATTGGTTCGTCTATCTGTCGCTCTTCCTCACTGTCTGTGTTATTATTAATTGATCCCCCTTCTGGGAGGCTATAAAGTTCCTTACAGAAATCCGCGGCAACTTGTATAATTTCCGACCTATTCCTTACCTTTCTGTCTTTTTTGTTTTTCAGATCAATTATGTCTAACGATACCCGAGGATGGCAAAATGTAGATAAGATAAATTAGTATTGTTTTATTATAATTACTATGGCCAATACTCCCTCGTCATTGATCACTCTGCTGATTTTGGTGTCTGTCTGTCTGTCTGTCTGTCTCTCTATTCTATTATATACCTACATACTAGCCACTCACATAATATTCAAACTACACCTTTCATTTCCAGACAAAAGAATAGAAGAGCGAGAGCGTCGGGCCGCCGAGGAAGCAGCCCGTCGACTGGCACAACAGGAGGCCAGTCGACGGGCCACCGAGGCGGCCCGGCTAGAACAGCGGCGTCAAGCGTAAGTAATATCATTTTTATCCAACTACCAATTTCAGTGCAACCTTCCAAGTTAAAGGTCAGACAGACCTTCAAAATGTTTGTACCTATAGAGGAAGTTTTGAAAATTGACCCATTCTGTTTTTTCTCGAAAGTGCGTAATGACATACCTTCCCATTTAAGATGCCAAGATTGGTGCTACGTTCCAGCCCCGCAAAAAAAGTGGGAGAAAAGTTTCTGTGCCCGCGAAAAACTAAGCCTTGCTCAAATACGAAACTCACCCCGTAAATGAATGTACATCCTCGCTAATAAACGATTAACCGACATGATAAGACATAAAATGACATAATTAACTATAAATACTGGAAGTGCATTTTTTCATTTTTCATTTTTCGGGTTAAGCGACTTTTGCACCATCCTGTATTTTGAATTCCATCAGGACCTGGTGCCTTACCAATTTTCAGATTTTTCAGTACTATTTCAACTTCATGTTTTAAAATTGCTAAAATTGGTTCGTCTATCTGTCGCTCTTCCTCACTGTCTGTGTTATTATTAATTGATCCCCCTTCTGGGAGGCTATAAAGTTCCTTACAGAAATCCGTGGCAACTTGTATAATTTCCGCCCTATTCCTTACCTTTCTGTCTTTTTTGTTTTTTAGATCAATTGTCAGTCGGAATGACTACTCGCGGGTGGCAGAATGTCGATAAGCTAAGTAAGTATTGTTTTATTATAATTACTATGGCCAATACTCCCTCCTCATTGATCACTCTGCTGATTTTGCTGTCTGTCTGTCTGTCTCTCTCTCTCTCTCTCTCTCCTCTCTCTTTCTCTCTCTCCTCTCTCTCTTTATTATATTATAGGTATACCTACATACTAGCCACTCACATAATATTCAAACTACACCTTTCATTTCCAGACAAAAGAATAGAAGAGCGAGAGCGTCGGGCCGCCGAGGAAGCAGCCTGTTGACTGGCACAGGAGGAGGCCAGTCGACGGGACACCGAGGCGGCCCGGCTAGAACAGCGGCGTCAAGCGTAAGTAATATCATTTTTATCCAACTACCAATTTCAGTGCAACCTTCCAAGTTAAAGGTCAGACAGACCTTCAAAATGTTTGTACCTATAGAGGAAGTTTTGAAAATTGGCCCATTCTGTTTTTTCTCGAAAGTGCGTAATGACATACCTTCCCATTTAAGATGCCAAGATTGGTGCTACGTTCCAGCCCCGCAAAAAAAGTGGGAGAAAAGTTTCTGTGCCCGCGAAAAACTAAGCCTTGCTCAAATACGAAACTCACCCTGTAAATGAATGTACATCCTCGCTAATAAACGATTAACCGACATAATAAGACATAAAATGACATAATTAACTATAAATACTGGAAGTGCATTTTTTCATTTTTCATTTTTCGGGTTAAGCGACTTTTGCACCATCCTGTATTTTGAATTCCATCAGGACCTGGTGCCTTACCAATTTTCAGATTTTTCAGTACTATTTCAACTTCATGTTTTAAAATTGCTAAAATTGGTTCGTCTATCTGTCGCTCTTCCTCACTGTCTGTGTTATTATTAATTGATCCCCCTTCTGGGAGGCTATAAAGTTCCTTACAGAAATCCGTGGCAACTTGTATAATTTCCGCCCTATTCCTTACCTTTCTGTCTTTTTTGTTTTTTAGATCAATTGTCAGTCGGAATGACTACTCGCGGGTGGCAGAATGTCGATAAGCTAAGTAAGTATTGTTTTATTATAATTACTATGGCCAATACTCCCTCCTCATTGATCACTCTGCTGATTTTGCTGTCTGTCTGTCTGTCTCTCTCTCTCTCTCTCTCTCCTCTCTCTTTCTCTCTCTCCTCTCTCTCTTTATTATATTATAGGTATACCTACATACTAGCCACTCACATAATATTCAAACTACACCTTTCATTTCCAGACAAAAGAATAGAAGAGCGAGAGCGTCGGGCCGCCGAGGAAGCAGCCCGTCGACTGGCACAACAGGAGGCCAGTCGACGGGCCACCGAGGCGGCCCGGCTAGAATAGCGGCGTCAAGCGTAAGTAATATCATTTTTATCCAACTACCAATTTCAGTGCAACCTTCCAAGTTAAAGGTCAGACAGACCTTCAAAATGTTTGTACCTATAGAGGAAGTTTTGAAAATTGGCCCATTCTGTTTTTTCTCGAAAGTGCGTAATGACATACCTTCCCATTTAAGATGCCAAGATTGGTGCTACGTTCCAGCCCCGCAAAAAAAGTGGGAGAAAAGTTTCTGTGCCCGCGAAAAACTAAGCCTTGCTCAAATACGAAACTCACCCTGTAAATGAATGTACATCCTCGCTAATAAACGATTAACCGACATAATAAGACATAAAATGACATAATTAACTATAAATACTGGAAGTGCATTTTTTCATTTTTCATTTTTCGGGTTAAGCGACTTTTGCACCATCCTGTATTTTGAATTCCATCAGGACCTGGTGCCTTACCAATTTTCAGATTTTTCAGTACTATTTCAACTTCATGTTTTAAAATTGCTAAAATTGGTTCGTCTATCTGTCGCTCTTCCTCACTGTCTGTGTTATTATTAATTGATCCCCCTTCTGGGAGGCTATAAAGTTCCTTACAGAAATCCGTGGCAACTTGTATAATTTCCGCCCTATTCCTTACCTTTCTGTCTTTTTTGTTTTTTAGATCAATTGTCAGTCGGAATGACTACTCGCGGGTGGCAGAATGTCGATAAGCTAAGTAAGTATTGTTTTATTATAATTACTATGGCCAATACTCCCTCCTCATTGATCACTCTGCTGATTTTGCTGTCTGTCTGTCTGTCTGTCTCTCTCTCTCTCTCTCTCTCTCTCTCTCCTCTCTCTTTCTCTCTCTCCTCTCTCTCTTTATTATATTATAGGTATACCTACATACTAGCCACTCACATAATATTCAAACATTCAAACTACACCTTTCATTTCCTGATGAAAGAATTGAAGAGCGTGAGTGGCGGGCCGCAGAGGAGGCAGCCCGTTGACTGGCACAGGAGGAGGCCAGTTGACGGGCCACCGAAGCGGCCCGGCTTGAGCAGCGGCGTCAAGCGTAAGTAGTATCATTTTTATCCAACTACCAATTTCAGTGCAACCTTCCAAGTGAATGGTCAGACAGACCTTCAAAATGTCTGTACCTATAGGGGAAGTTTTGAAAATTGACCCATTCTGTTTTTTCTCGAAAGTGCGTAATGACATACCTTCCCATTAAGGATGCCAAGATTGGTGCTACGTTGCAGCCCCGCAAAAAAAGTGGGAGAAAAGTTTCTGTGCTCGCGAAAAACTAAGCGTTGCTCAAATACGAAACTCACCCTGTAAATGAATGTACATCCTCGCTAATAAACGATTAACCGACATAATAAGACATAAAATGACATAATTAACTATAAATACTGGAAGTGCATTTTTTCATTTTTCATTTTTCGGGTTAAGCGACTTTTGCACCATCCTGTATTTTTAATTCCATCAGGACCTGGTGACTTACCAATTTTCAGATTTTTCAGTACTATTTCAACTTCATGTTTTAAAATTGCTAAAATTGGTTCGTCTATCTGTCGCTCTTCCTCACTGTCTGTGTTATTATTAATTGATCCCCCTTCTGGGAGGCTATAAAGTTCCTTATAGAAATCCGTGGCAACTTGTATAATTTCCGTCCTATTCCTTACCTTTCTGTCTTTTTTGTTTTTTAGATCAATTATGTCTAACAATCGAGGATGGCAAAATGTTGATAAGATATGTAAGTATTGTTTTATTATAATTACTACGGCCAATACTCCCTCCTCATTGATCACTCTGCTGATTTTGCTGTCTGTCTGTCTCTCTCTCTCTCTCTCTCTCTCTCTCTCTCTCTCTGTCTCTCTCCTCTCACTCTCTATTATATTATAGGTATACCTACATACTAGCCACTCACATAATATTCAAACTACACCTTTCATTTCCAGACAAAAGAATCGAAGAGCGAGAGCGGCGGGCCGCCGAGGAGGCAGCCCGTCTACTGGCACAGGAGGAGGCCAGTCGACGAGCCACCGAGGCGGCCCGGCTTGAACAGCGGCGTCAAGCGTAAGTAATATCATTTTTATCCAACTACCAATTTCAGTGCAACCTTCCATGTTAAAGGTCAAACAGACCTTCAAAATGTTTGTACCTATAGGGGAAGTTTTGAAAATTGACCCATTCTGTTTTTTCTCGAAAGTGCATATTGACATACCTTCCCATTTAAGATGCCAAGATTGGTGCTACGTTCCAGCCCCGCAAAAAAAGTGGGAGAAAAGTTTCTGTGCTCGCGAAAAACTAAGCCTTGCTCAAATACGAAACTCACCCTGTAAATGAATGTACATCCTCGCTAATAAACGATTAACCGACATAATAAGACATAAAATGACATAATTAACTATAAATACTGGAAGTGCATTTTTTCATTTTTCATTTTTCGGGTTAAGCGACTTTTGCACCATCCTGTATTTTGAATTCCATCAGGACCTGGTGCCTTACCAATTTTCAGATTTTTCAGTACTATTTCAACTTCATGTTTTAAAATTGCTAAAATTGGTTCGTCTATCTGTCGCTCTTCCTCACTGTCTGTGTTATTATTAATTGATCCCCCTTCTGGGAGGCTATAAAGTTCCTTACAGAAATCCGTGGCAACTTGTATAATTTTCGACCTATTCCTTACCTTTCTGTCTTTTTTGTTTTTCAGATCAATTATGTCTAACGATACCCGAGGATGGCAAAATGTAGATAAGATAAATTAGTATTGTTTTATTATAATTACTATGGCCAATACTCCCTCCTCATTGATCACTCTGCTGATTTTGGTGTCTGTCTGTCTGTCTGTCTGTCTCTCTATTATATTATATACCTACATACTAGCCACTCACATAATATTCAAACTACACCTTTCATTTCCAGACAAAAGAATAGAAGAGCGAGAGCGTCGGGCCGCCGAGGAAGCAGCCCGTCGACTGGCACAACAGGAGGCCAGTCGACGGGCCACCGAGGCGGCCCGGCTAGAATAGCGGCGTCAAGCGTAAGTAATATCATTTTTATCCAACTACCAATTTCAGTGCAACCTTCCAAGTTAAAGGTCAGACAGACCTTCAAAATGTTTGTACCTATAGAGGTGTGACGTCCGAAAGTTTCAAAAATGGGTTCGCCGGACGAGCGTCGGTTAGTCCACGCGCTCGTCCGGTCGAGCACCGTGAAGCGGGCTATCAGGGCGGAGAAGGGCGGTTTCATACCTACGAACCACTCTACACCGAACATCTCGTCATTCGGTTTCGTGACGTTAACTGGCCGCGTCGCATGAATCGGATCACTGCTCGGAGGACGCATTCGATACCTTTTTCCAAAATGTAACAACGAGAGGTCGGTGTGAGTGGAGTGGCCTGATATTTATTCGGTTGGAAACTCCTTCATCCCCGAGGAGACGTCGTTGGCGATCAATGCCAGCAGCCGAAGGCATTCTGTATATATCGTAAGTACGCTATCGCTCCAATTATACTCGTTTTTCACCGCATCTCCACTGAGTTATTGTTGTTGTGGTTATCTGCAAGAGTACAGAGGGCTCAAACCGTAAAAGAACCTGCATGACCCTTCTAGTTTTCTAAGGGGAAGGCGTGGGGTCAAAACGCAAAAGTTTCGCACGCCACAGAAAACTTGGCGACCGTGACGAGGACGCGGGGCGGAAGCCCTTCCTCTTGTATAACCATATGGTTTGCAGAGGAGAACATCAGAGGTCGCGCTTCATCGTTCACCCATTAATACGTGAGGCGATTCCGGATGTCCACCCAGTTATGCTCCGGGATCATTTACAAGACCAGTTTAGGGACCAGGTGCTCACGCTTGCGTGGACGCTTGGGGTGAACGTGTTTCGGGCTTTCGGAGGGGTCCGGGGCACTGTCGACCTTTGGGGTAGATTGAGGAAAACCCCCAGGCTTCCACCTTACTGACAAAAAGGAGGCCACCTTACTGCTGGCATAGTAAATCGCCGGCCACCCGAAGCAGTGTATAGCGCTACCACTGTCTTCATTTAATTACCTCTGTTACGGACTTAGGTCCAAGAGTACTCATGTCGTACTTTATTAGCCATGTGCAAGGAGTTTCGGTGGGTTACATCGTCCACTGTGCAAGGAGTTTCGGTGGGTTACATCGTCCACTGTGCAAGGAGTTTTGGTGGGTTACATCGTCCACTGTTAAGGAGTTTCGGCAAACCACATCTGCCATGAGAAGGGCTTAGCCCGTGAAGGAGTTTTGGCGTGTTTACATCCGCCGTGAAGTAGGGCGCTGCCCGGAGAATTAATTAATCTTTAAATTACAAATCGTTGTTCCAAAATCCAAGTTACAGGAACAGGCATCAGGAGGATGTCTGTCATCGTTTTAGTCTGTTCTTATCACAGGTACTCGACTCACGTAAATCAGTAAAAGAAATACGAACTCGAGTTAGCACTGTCTGTTATTCGTACAGTGAAATTGTGGAGGCGTGGTCTGACACAAATTACGAATTATGAATCGCACCGCGACTTAAATTAATTAGGTGTAGGTCGTTTTTCAAAGGTGTCATCATGCGCGAATTTATTAGAAAGAGAAACCGCCTCCAAAGTTCGAATTAGGTGTTGGAGGACGCCACGTGTTACGTATACGTCCTTCGCAAGCGAGAACGTTAGGATGTACAAGCCGAATTAGCCCAGCATCCGTAGCCTTCTACGAAGTGGTCGCTTGCCAATTCATCAACACCTAGGTACCAACTTGACACGTGTCTATAGTCAAGAATGCAGGTTGACTTTACGTAATGCCTCGCTTCATAGCCACACGTGCGTTGAGAACCCCTGACAAGTACAGCAATACGCTTTTGAAAATCATAAGACTAGAAATCATCCAAGTTTTCCGAAAGTCAAGGTCAAGTCCAGATTTCGAATTAAATCCTTACGAAATTATATCCATTCGTTTTCTATGTAAGCCATGAACCTGTTTGTAACAAAATGCTACTGACTATCCTGAAGCTTTTCCAGAGAAATGTCACATGTCAATGGTCACCGAATTTCCGCCGCATTTTGTTAGCTCATTCCCTCTCCGATTCTAAAGTTCACTCCAGTACGAGTAGCCAACATAAGGAGTATTGTTGGTCGCGTCAAGGCTGGGGGGGGGGGAGCCAAGCAAGGACCCCTAGGTTCATAATGTGCTTTTGTAACATCAAAAAAAAAAAAAAAAAAAAAAAAAGGTGATCGTAATTCTTTCCATGTGGTCGCTCTCAAGCCTATGTAGTTTGGGAACCATTCTGGTTGGATGCTCGTGTCTGCAACTACATACACAGTACATACGCATTTAACGAAAAACGTCCACGTTTAAGGGGTCGTTAAAATATTGAAAGATGTGTGCATGCATTGAATTCGAGCCGCGTGTATAAGTAGATGCACCATGTTCAAGTTGGAAAACATTTGCAGCCCGAGCAAGCAAAAGTGTGCTCACAGATAAGAGCGGTCAATTCGAAACGTAGAATAGTGCGACTCGTCTGCTCACACATACGCACATACACGAGAAATACAGTCTACGCTTAATTGATTGCAGGTTAAGATCGAAAACGATGACCGTTAGATTTAGGCTCTTATCTGAGTACGACGTTCAGGTACATACATAAGAGCTTGTCCTATCATTCGCCTGCTAATAGATACACATTTGCACGCACACGCAAAATTGTTGCCATTGTTGAGCTTCGAATTCAATCGTTGAAGCCCGAATATTCAAATGCGCTCATGTACCTACCGTACCGATACCAGGGGAAAGGGAGGCGACGAAAACTATGGTCGCTTATGTACAGTTCCGCTGAAATCAGATAAGGCGTGCTATAGACTACACTGCAGCTCTACCCGGCGGATTTCTAAACGAATTATTAAACCAACTATGTGTTGTATGCCTACTATTATCAGCTCGACATAACACTTACGCTGCTAATAATCAAGTCTCGTGTTTAGTAGCCTATCCTTGTGATCTTCGAACTTATCTGTTTGGCGGTGTATTTCCTATAACCTCTGTGGTCGCTATTTCATTCCTTAATTTTCGCAAACGTCCATTTGTTGTCCCATCATTCTAAAAGCCAGGTACATATTGAACTCAGTCAAGAACCGTAATTACGTAATATTCACGAAATGACCAGCGAATAAGTCACTCAAGCAGGAATTGAGAGGAACAGTGGTCGCCGAAGCCGCAGTGCTGGCTGGTGGTCCACTCACCAGAGGTCAGAAAAGGCTGTTAGGTGTCGAACATCTTGAGGATGATGCATTGGAGGTCGAATTGGAACGCATTAGGGCCGAATTACGAGCGCGCGCTCAAGGTACTGGAAATCGTGTGGACGCTGCCACTCGATCTTTAGGTTCAAATGTGTTCTCAAATTCAGATTCTGTGGTCGCTACCAATGAAGAGACGCCGCATCGGCCGCTACCGGTGCGAGCTGATGAAAGTCTGGCTCCTGGCGCAGCGTCTATAGGTGAGCTTATCATAAGCCTAAGGTCTTTGATGGATAGTCATCAACTTCAGGTTCGAAGTCATGAAAGGTTACTCGAGAACGTTTCAACTACCATGATGGATGTAGTTCGGCGAGTTTCGCAACTCGAGGGTAGGCAAGCAACTGATCCGATAGGTAGTGCCTACGTCGATTATTCTCGCGCCAGTTTCCAACCTCGCGCTAGTTCTACGATTCAGTCGTTCCCGTCAGCTCTGAACCGTGAGTCAGGTGAATTTAGGAGGCCGCCACCTCCGTCCCGAGGGACCCACGTAATTTTCCCAGTGACTGAAAATCAACCGACTGCCGGTCCTGATGATCGGACTATGGCTCGCGGCAATTCGACTAGTATACTCGCGAGTGATTTGCTTACCAAAGAGGCCGTTAGACAGGCTGCTAAATTGAAACCATATAGGGGCAATGAAGACGACCGCACGGCTTGTCAATTTTTGAGGTTGTTCGAATCTAAATACGGACTCATGACTGACGAGACCGCTAAGGCGGAGGCTTTCCGCGCTGTTATTGACGAACAGGGTTGCCCATGGATCCAGTCCACTATGGTGCTAAACGCTTCTTACCTCCGTTTGAAAGAGGTACTTTTGGACTTTCACTGGAATGAAGACATTCGTGCAAATACCTACGCCCAGTTTAGGCAAACCCGTTATGATGTGAAACGAGACGGCTCGTTTACAAAATTTGTGAACTACTGGTATGAGCGAGCATTAGATACAGGACTCGTCTCTGAGAGGTCGATTCTTGAGAATTTGAGGTCTAAGCTGCCCGTAGAGTACGCAGGTGCCTTGTCATCCGAAAGCTTCCAGTCTCGTGAACATTTGATTCGGGCTCTCAACTCGAGCGCTATGGAAGGCCGTGTAGAATGGTATAAGGACCAAATGTCGAAGATATATCAGTCTGGGTCCTCACCTAGCTCTAAAGGAAGAAACGCTGATCCGGTAGTCCGCCCAAGCTCACGCTTTAGATTCGTCAAGAGGTCTTTACCTGCGAAAGCCGATCCGACAAAGACACCCAAGGACCTACCCAAAAAGTCATCGAAAAAGGGTCTCAAGGTAAATGAGGTCGAACTGCTTTGCTCCGCCAGCGAGTCGGAAAGTGAGGTTGAAGTAGATAGCTGTACTGAGGACGCATCCGAGGTACAGGAAAACTAGATCCTAGCCCTGCCGCCGGTCAGGTAGTGCTGATCGAGAATATAGGACCGGACACCATGGCACAATCTGAGGTCGCAATTGCCAACTGCTGTAAGTGGAGTGAATTTATGCTAATAGGAGACAAGCTTGCTTACCAATTGTTACAACAAGACATAGCTCGGTCGAACTATTTTGGGAAGCCTAATGAAAAGTTGGACACCTCCCTATGCAACGAACTATTGACCCTTACGCAGGCCAGACAGCTAGTTACCGACTTTGAGGGCGCTTTTCCCTCGAAGGTTATCTTATTCCTAGGACATGTCGAACTGCTCGATGAGTCAGTGACACCTAAGTTTATGCGCGCTGCATACAAGGGACTGATTGAGGCCATTCTCGATAGGGGAGTGTCTCTTTTAGTAATCTGCCAACCGTCTCCGTGGCCGAGTGGGAAAGAGACATTCTGGACAAAGTATAGCCTCGTAACCAGCGCTATCCATTTCCTATATAAGGTAGAGTTCGCTGCTAAGGTGAGTCGCACTCATCTGATCAACACATGCAAGGCATTCGGTCGCATTAATCTCAATGAGGCTAAGAAAGATAATTTATATTACGTTAATCCTGAAGGTCACTCACGCTTGGCTGTCCACCGTGACTGTTTTCAGGCAGTCAGCCCAAAAGGAGAACCCAGTGAGATCTCCCTGACAACCAAAGGAGTGGAACGCCTTGCTAATTACCTTTCCCGAGAACTCAAGGACTATCTGTAAGTAAAGTGGTAAGGTAGCCCAATTATGTGGTCGCTACAAGGTGTCATGTACGAATCCGATTCTGATAACGATAACGAAAATGCAGAGGCAATCGCTGGGCAAGATTTAGAGGTCGAAGCCCGCATAAGGTACCCACTGGAGTTGGAGGGTAAGGTCGGAGTTACACGGGTAGACGCACTGCTAGATCAGGGCAGCACGTCTTCACTGATTAGTGCCGAATTGCTCCAGAAAATTGAGGCCGCAAATCCAGAGATAAACATCGTAAAGTTACCTCAGAAGGGCGCTACCTTCCGTCCTTTTGCAAAAGGCTTACGGACACCCAGGTCCAACTTGAAGGCTCTCATCCCGTTCACAGTCTTACAGGCAAGGGGAGCCGTTGCTATATTCGTAAAGGTACACGTCATGAAAGACCTTTACCACGACGCTTTGTTTGGAAGGGACTGGTTTGAAGACCACGAGGCTTACACACTTCAGAAAGAGAACCAGCTAGTCTGTAGGAGGGGACCGATGTCCCAACAAACAATCGATCTGAAGCCAAAACCCAAGTTAGGCACCATCACTGTTATCACCTATACCCCTGAGGAGGATTTGAGGACGCTTATACAAAATGTGGTCGACAAGACAGTCTTGCCGGAAGATGTAAAGCGCAGTCTGGGGAAGGTACTGCTCGAGGTTAGGGAAATCTTCGACCCTAAACGGCTGGGGAAATGTAACGCCTACCAGCATCAGTTTAATATCTCTGCTATTCAGCCGTTTACCTCTAAGGCATACCCAATCCCGCACAAGTTTAGGAATGAATGGCTGGAAACCGTCAGTCGGTGGGAAGAACTTGGAATAGTGGTCGACTCTGACTCCACTTATCTGTCCCCAATTCTTATGGTACCAAAACGCGATGGTTCAATGAGGCCGTGCATAGACTTTCGAGACTTGAACAAGTCACTCTCCTCGCGCGGGGAGGTGGTGCCACTTATCCCGCAAATAAAGACTCTCTTCTCCAAAGCCACGGTTTTCTCCACATTGGACTTCAACGAAGGGTTTCTACAATGCGAATTGAAGCCAGAGAGCCAACCATACACTGCTTTTGTGGTTGAAGGTAGAGTCAAGATGTTCTGTAGGTTACCTTATGGAACTAAGGAATCGCCTGCTGGTTTTATTAAGGCTCTGCAGAAGGTACTCTATGGCCTAGAGGAGTTCGTCGTTACGTACCTAGACGATGTGTTGGTCTTCTCCCCTTCGTTCTCCAAACACCTTGAACATCTCTCACTTGTTCTGAGGAGGATAGCCAGTTCGGGGATGACCTTGAAGCTTTCCAAATGTGAGTTCATGAAGTCAGAAGTCCGGTATCTGGGTTTTGTTATCAACGAAGAAGGGATAGCCCCAGACAGCGAGCGCACTCGCCCAATCCTCAGAATACCAAGACCAAGAAATAAGACTCAACTGTTGTCTGCCCTTGGGGTTGTTAACTACTTTAAAGACCATATCATCAATCATGCGCACATTTGTGCCCCTCTCTATGAGCTCACTAAGGACGTTCCCTTTGTGTGGTCGCAATCTCAAGAGGACGCTTTCGAAAAGATAAAGCAAAAGGTTGCAGAAAACCTGATGACAGCTCATCCAGATTATTCGCAACCCTTCTATGTACAAACAGATGCATCTGAGGTGGGATTAGGAGGTTTTATATATCAGTTAAGTGGAGATGGGAAGCCCACTATAGTCGCTATGACCAGTCGTATTCTCAAATCCGCTGAAAGGAATTATTCAACCTTTGAGAAGGAGCTATTGGCCATTGTCCACACTCTTCGCAAATACTCTTATATGCTGCTTGGGTACCCGATCTATATTTACACAGATCACGAAGCGCTTACCTTCCTGCACTCAACCGACACCAAACCGCGAGTCACCCGTTGGCGTCTGGAGTTGCAGATGTACGATATTCGCTGCATCTCACATGTAGCCGGTGAAGAAAATGAGGTCGCGGACGCTCTGTCTAGGTTCCATCAACAGATACTCCAAAAGAAAGAGTATTCACTACCCAACGCAAATATCCTAGTTATCGAGTGTAATCAGGCTAGACGTATCCACGATTTCCTAGCCAACATGAAAGAGGAACAGGAGAATGATGAAGAGCTCGCTCTCATCTGTGGTCGCTCAGAACGCCTCTCATTAATCAATGGTATAGTACACTACCAAAATCGCGATACCAAGACCCGTATCTATGTTCCCCAGAGTTGGAGGAAGACGCTCATTGACTGGTATCATTTAGACTCTGCCCATGTGGGAGTAAATAAGACAATCACCCTCCTTAGACGAGCTTTTGACTGGCCAGGGTTGAAAGCTGATGTAGTTGCATACGTTAAGGCTTGCACAAATTGCCAACGAAGTAAACGCATAGTTAGAGAGGCCCAGGGAGACATGACAAGTGTGGTGTCTTACACTCCACACGAATTCTTAGCTGTAGACTACTGGGGTCCACTACCCGCTGGTAGAGGAAAAGTTTCCAAAATATTTGTGGTTGTTGACCTTTTCACCAAATTTTGCAAGTTATACCCACTGGGTACTGCTACTATAGACCATACTCTGAAGGCGATGAATAAGTATCTAGAGGAGTTCCCCTCGCCTTCCTATGTGCTGTCAGACCGTGGCACACAGTTCACCTCATCTATGTGGACGCGTTACTGGAAACAAAGAGGAACTATAGTCAAATACACCTCTGTCTACCGACCCGCCAGTAATCCTTGTGAACGTGTGATGGGAACTTTAGGCGATTTCTCAGGTTACATTGTCCCGAGAACCATCGTAGGTGGCCGCTGTTCGTCCCTGAAGTCGAACGCCGCATAAATTGCATAGAACACGCCGTTACAGGAGTCTGCCCCAGAACCCTACAATGTCGCCTCAAGCCAGCCCTCATGACGAGCAACAAGTTAGAGAACGTTGGTGAAGAAGAATACACTCGTGTGCTTCAGAAGGCTAGGGAAAACGTTAAGCGAGCCGTAGAAAACCGGCAACTAAATTCTCGCAGCGAAATCAAACCATCACCTTAGAGGAGGGCGACCTAGTATATGTAAAAACAGCACAAGCTGTCCAATGCTGATAAAGGAATGTGTCACCTGTACGCGGGGCCTTGCCTTGTGGTCGCAAATTTAGGGAAGAATATCGTAAAACCGCTCACTAAGGGCGCTCCCTTCGGAAATTTTGTAAAGGGCTTGCAGACGCCTACCTACAACAGCATCTTCATGTTTTCAAAAAAAACCCTTAGGTAATAACACTAGGACGCTCCCTAGTTGCTTTGTAGCAATCCCATTTAAAAAAAAAAAAAAAAAAAAAAAAAAAAAAAAGGAAGGAAGGAAAGAATAAAAATGTAGTCACCATTAGCTGCTCTGTTGCCCTATGTCCAACGTTTAGGTGTCGCTTTCATTTGCGGTCGCCGCAGAACTTCTCCGGGACAAGGCGCTCCTTGCCCAGAAGGAAAATAAGGGAGAGTAAAACGAAAATTACTGCTCTAGGGACCAGCGCCACATAGCTGAAGCAGCAGACGGTCGCCACCGTCTCGATGCAAGCCTATCCGGTAGATAAAATATATAAATAAAAAAATAAAAAAATAAAAAAAGAGAGAGAGAAGAACGAGTTAGTTTACGCCGTTTCTCGTCTCGGATACTCCGGGTGGGAAACCAGCATATGAGGTCGCGATGCAGGTGTTGAAGTGGGCGCTCCCACCAAACGCAACCGAACATCAGACTTAGACACAGCCCCGGTCGCCCCGGTGGTAGAAACCGTGTCAAGTCACTTCGCCAACAGAGGAGGTCGCATCAGGAGATGCTCCGAACCTCATCACCGATGATAAATAGCGTAAACGTGTTGCAGGAGGTCGCTTTATCTAGCAATAAGACGTTCTTCATTGTAGCCGCATCATCTGTCGCCGCTAATGAACTAAGAGTTGAGGTGGCCGCAGCCACACAAGACGAACAACCGTCAGGTATGGACACAGCCCCGGTCGCCCCGGTTGTAGATGTTGTGTCCCACCCTCGGGTCTCGCAACAAGAAGACGCCAAAATAGAGGACGTGGTGGTCCTCTCCACCAACGAGGAAGACCGCTCCAGCGTTTCGTAGAGATTGGTGCTCCCAACAAAGAGACCGCCTCGTCTGCGGTTCCACAGCTACCGCCGCACTCACCGTTGCAGCCAGAGAGAAATCAAAATCGAGCTCCGGTGGCACGCGTGATCACCGCAAGCGGTGGGCTGCACCATGTCAGCCATTGTGAAGCATATTGATGCCCAAATGCCGCCAACCCTGTTCCACTTAACGCAAGTCCGGTATTGGGATCCTGACCATCTAGAGGTTTACGAGTTCCACGTGGACACGCACCGAGGCTCACCGGAACTACGCTTGCGAGAGGTCACCAATCGCTTAATCAAAATATCAGCGACGAAAGCAGTCGATGTCAACCAACGTCCTGGAGGAAGGAGAGCCTGAAGCAGGCGCCAACCAGTGGGAGGACCACCTGCCGTGAGGAGGACGCTGATGAAGAGTATTTTCTTTACGTTTTACTTGCAGCATGTTTAGTTATTTTGTATTTTAACCAGTTGTTATGTTCCTTTACCGAGTTTTCTGTTTCGTTATTATGTTGTTTCTTAATTTTTCTTATAGTTTTCTGTTTGTTATGTATACCTAGCTTTAGGAGGTCGCTGTAACGCCAATGAGGTCCGCTCGGGGATGTCGTAGGGGAAGCCTCGCTTCGCCTTCATGATAGCCAGTGATCAGTTTACGAGCAGTGGGCTCTATTTGTGGACGCACTTTCGGGCGTCTAGATCCTTAGCCAAGCCTATGGACCTCTTTCGAGCTTCATAGGTTTGGGGGGGGGGGTGTGACGTCCGAAAGTTTCAAAAATGGGTTCGCCGGACGAGCGTCGGTTAGTCCACGCGCTCGTCCGGTCGAGCACCGAGAAGCGGGCTATCAGGGCGGAGAAGGGCGGTTTCATACCTACGAACCACTCTACACCGAACATCTCGTCATTCGGTTTCGTGACGTTAACTGGCCGCGTCGCATGAATCGGATCACTGCTCGGAGGACGCATTCGATACCTTTTTCCAAAATGTAACAACGAGAGGTCGGTGTGAGTGGAGTGGCCTGATATTTATTCGGTTGGAAACTCCTTCATCCCCGAGGAGACGTCGTTGGCGATCAATGCCAGCAGCCGAAGGCATTCTGTATATATCATAAGTACGCTATCGCTCCAATTATACTCGTTTTTCACCGCATCTCCACTGAGTTATTGTTGTTGTGGTTATCTGCAAGAGTACAGAGGGCTCAAACCGTAAAAGAACCTGCATGACCCTTCTAGTTTTCTAAGGGGAAGGCGTGGGGTCAAAACGCAAAAGTTTCGCACGCCACAGAGGAAGTTTTGAAAATTGACCCATTCTGTTTTTTCTCGAAAGTGCGTAATGACATACCTTCCCATTTAAGATGCCAAGATTGGTGCTACGTTCCAGCCCCGCAAAAAAAGTGGGAGAAAAGTTTCTGTGCCCGCGAAAAACTAAGCCTTGCTCAAATACGAAACTCACCCTGTAAATGAATGTACATCCTCGCTAATAAACGATTAACCGACATGATAAGACATAAAATGACATAATTAACTATAAATACTGGAAGTGCATTTTTTCATTTTTCATTTTTCGGGTTAAGCGACTTTTGCACCATCCTGTATTTTGAATTCCATCAGGACCTGGTGCCTTACCAATTTTCAGATTTTTCAGTACTATTTCAACTTCATGTTTTAAAATTGCTAAAATTGGTTCGTCTATCTGTCGCTCTTCCTCACTGTCTGTGTTATTATTAATTGATCCCCCTTCTGGGAGGCTATAAAGTTCCTTACAGAAATCCGTGGCAACTTGTATAATTTCCGCCCTATTCCTTACCTTTCTGTCTTTTTTGTTTTTTAGATCAATTGTCAGTCGGAATGACTACTCGCGGGTGGCAGAATGTCGATAAGCTAAGTAAGTATTGTTTTATTATAATTACTATGGCCAATACTCCCTCCTCATTGATCACTCTGCTGATTTTGCTGCCTGTCTGTCTGTCTCTCTCTCTCTCTCTCTCCTCTCTCTTTCTCTCTCTCCTCTCTCTCTTTATTATATTATAGGTATACCTACATACTAGCCACTCACATAATATTCAAACTACACCTTTCATTTCCTGATGAAAGAATTGAAGAGCGTGAGTGGCGGGCCGCGGAGGAGGCAGCCCGTTGACTGGCACAGGAGGAGGCCAGTTGACGGGCCACCGAAGCGGCCCGACTTGAGCAGCGGCGTCAAGCGTAAGTAGTATCATTTTTATCCAACTACCAATTTCAGTGCAACCTTCCAAGTGAATGGTCAGACAGACCTTCAAAATGTCTGTACCTATAGGGGAAGTTTTGAAAATTGACCCATTCTGTTTTTTCTCGAAAGTGCGTAATGACATACCTTCCCATTAAGGATGCCAAGATTGGTGCTACGTTGCAGCCCCGCAAAAAAAGTGGGAGAAAAGTTTCTGTGCTCGCGAAAAACTAAGCGTTGCTCAAATACGAAACTCACCCTGTAAATGAATGTACATCCTCGCTAATAAACGATTAACCGACATAATAAGACATAAAATGACATAATTAACTATAAATA